>OY755249.1:57189819-57756349 GCA_963576725.1 Azorinus chamasolen
AGACTGGTGTAGAGCGGTCTTGCTGTTCACACAGTTGACAAAAACACATTATCACCTTTTCTAAACCTATGAACCAGTAACTGCTATAAACACAGAAATCAATAATTCATACATTTTGAAGCCCCCACCGACTTTTGTACTCTGTACTATGCTTATTCTCAGTCCAGTTTCCATGGTGATGAGATGTAACAATGAGGCAATAAAGCCTGACTTCAAGTTATAATGACCATCTAAATCATGTCAATTACTGGAATAGATTCACAGTCAATATTATAGAACTCTCTTGCAACAATCTATTCCTGCCTAATGCCATATGAAGATCATTGAGACAGTTTAGATTCGGATAAAATACACATTTTATAAGCATAATCCAAGCATATCATTTAACCCTTTACTCCATAAAGGTCTGAACGTCATAGGGAAGGTTTGTGTAGCGGCAAACCTTCAGAGGAAGGTCTGCTTCATTAGCAATGTTCGCCTAAACATACACAAGCAAACCTTAACTTATCCCCTTTTAGACAGGTGCAGATAAGTTACTATGGATACGAAATTAATAGATTTGTTAAAAAAAGAGGTGCATTAGCATAGGTAATCAGTAAACAGAAAATTTCCACTGTGTGATTTTTATCAGTTTCTTTTCACAAACCAAATCTAGATCAAAACTGTTGGCAAAGTCACCATCAATTAGTGAATGTCTCCATACTCTGTAGAAGTCACTTTGTGAAACCATTGTGATAAATAGAGCATTTGCAAATGCTCTATGTATCGCAATGGTTTCAAACTACAAAATTCTAAAATATTCCTTTTCTCTAGTTAATGCTCCTTTTTGGTAGATTTATTCAAAGTGGCTGTATCTAAAAATAGCCTATGAGGTAATGGGTTAACTAGCTCTGCACTTACCTATGCCTTCATGCGGTTCCACATTAATCAGTGTACCAAAGAAACGTTTGTCACGTGATGCTTCAAGAGCCTTCCCTGCATCCTCAGCTCTGCAAACAAACACAGAAGACACATGACAGGACAAAACTGAGTTTTATTGTCCTTTAACCCTTAACTCCGTAAATACGCCTTTTAACACCTTTGCAAACAAAGTGGACCCAGATCAGACAGTTCCTACAGGAGCTGTCTTATCAGGTTCTGCTCTGTTTGCTTACAGAGTTATTCAGATCTGATTCTAGAGCATCTGCTATGGGAAAAAGTGAGTTAACAAGAATTTGTCCCATACAGTGTAGCCCAATGACCCGGAGTATTCATACAAGCATAGGCAAATAATTTGTAGACCCTAATCAAACAGATCCTAAAGGAGAAATCTGATCAAATCTACTGCATAATTTGCTTCTATGTCAGCTTTATACATGTAGTTACAAAAAATGGGGGTGATATGAAATATTAAGAAACCAGTGGAGAGGTAAGACTTAGTACTGAGGGTAATAAGTAGTTACCAGTAGGGTTTAAGTAATCCGCAAGAACGGCCAAAATGTCTCCCTAAATGCCATTGAAAATTAGGCAGAGATCTCACGGAAATAAACTTTTTTCCCCAAAGAAAAGTTCCAAAAAGATTGACACAACCATTACCAATATATCATATACATTTACTTATAAATCCAACCATTGAGGGAAAAAGTTGCTTTACATACTGTTTAAAACTGACGATGGCATAACGTGTCTCCGCAACCCCAGATACCTGCACCGCTGTTATTTTGCCATACTTCTTGTACTCATGAAACAAGCCGTCACGTAAACTTGTATCTGAAAGGAACAAAACAATACGTAAGTAAAATCTGTCAAACGCAGCCCGTAAAAAAGCAAGTCTTAATTCTAATTGGCAGTCTCTAAAACAATTGAAAGCTTAACCCTTTCCTAGTTCAATAATTATGCATGTAAGAAATAATGACATCATGAATATTTATCGGCTGAATTTTTACACTGTAAAGTTTTCATGGGAATTTTTTTAGATTTGACAGAAACTATAGAATCGGATGTATAAACAGAGTCTGTCCTGATCCGATGGCTCCTATACTTAATGAAAGCTTAAACCATTCCTCCATAGGCTATTTTTAGACCCAACCTCTTTGAATGAATCTACCCAAAAGGAGCATTTACTAGAGAAAAGTAAAATTTAGAATTTTGTAGATTGAAACCATTGTGATAAATAGAGCATTTGCTCCTATAGGATTCAAGAAGTGGTTGTTACAGAGGCGTAGAAAGGCGTATTTATGGAGGAAAGGGTTAATTCAATGAGTTAACCATATATTTAATCTTGTCAAATATATCTTTAACTTGATAGGGATTATTAAAGTGTCAAAATGTCCATTTATTCAACATTAAAAACCATTCAAGGCGAACACACAATCTTCCAATCTGACATGATATAATCTTTTTTCTGACACGATATAATCTTTTTCCATACTTTGAATGACACAATTTCGATTGTATTATTGAATAGAATTATTTCCATTCTATTGTTGTCTTAAATTTTATCCCTTTTTGTTTCATGGACACTTTTAATCCAGATGAGATGTTTGGTAACTTGGTGGCATATCCAGATACAAAATAAACAGAATTGAAGCACAATCGGAAGAATCTGAGAACAATCAAAGAACAGCGTACGCACATTTTTATAAAATCTAAGCAATCAAGATATTCTTCATTCTATAGCAGGGGCCAATCACAAAGCCCTTCCGCTCAGAAAATGTCTTTAAAATCATTCAGTTTCTCAAAAAATTAACTTTAAACTGCAAATTTCCATATGCTCAATACAATGTATAATGTTACTTGCCAAAAACTCAAAATCAAACCCCCTCCTCTCTCCATGAAACCCCTCTGACGATTCATTTACACTCTCAGCGTACATCAAAATCTAAACATGGTCTTAGAATAATATACATGTATATGTATGAACAACCTGTAAACAAGCTTTAACCCTTTCCATGCCTTTTCACGCATTTGCAAACAGAGTAGACCCAGATCAGTCGGCTCCTGTAGGAGCCGTCTTATCAGGTTCTGCTCTGTTTGCTTATAACATAATATAGATATGATTCAGTTTCTGCCATGGCTAAAGATTCATATATCCATTTGCTATCACAGCAATTAATTCTTGATATCATTATTTCTTACATGAATATTCATGGAGCAAAGGGTTAAACACCATCACAACAAACTTTACTCTCCAAAAATTAACATACACTCTAACATTAAAACTTTTCACAACCTAAGCATCCACAAATAGTATACAGTCTGAGCCATACAATCTGAACACTATCAAATAACTGAACACAATCCAAGCATATATTTACTATACCTTTATTTATGTCAATCCAAAACAGACCATGCAACGCAGAACTATCTAACAGAATGAGTTTGTAAACTGGATCTACAAACCAATACTAATGCTACTCCCATCTTTTCTGTTTGGTGTTTGTATTCAACTATAGATTTCTGTTGCTATGTGAAACCATCACTATGTCAACGACAGGTTTTTGTCCGCTTGTTATTTCATCCAATTTAAACCTTTAAATGCAGGGAAATAAGCTCAAGGGCATTTGCAAACAGTGTAGACCCAGATCAGAGGAATCCTGGACAAGCCCTCTGATCTGGATCTACATTGTCACTCAAAAATCTCGAGTAATACTGCAACAGTTCTGCTGTTATTTCCCAACAATGATGGACCACTCAGGGCTGAAAATGTCATAACTTATGTCACGAGCTTGGAATCAAACTTAGCAACCGTTTTTTGTTTGACGCTCCCGAAATGTTTTGAAAAGACTCTACTTATTCAAACATTAATTTGTCTTCTCCAACATTTTGTAAAGCTGAATAATTCAATATGCCACCATTCTGATAACTTTGTTCTATGAATATTCTTGTAAGAAATAATGACAACATGAATATTTATTAACCCTTCCCCTGTTCTATATTTAGTCCAAATTTCAATACCTACTGAATATTCATGAACACAATAGTCATAATGAAATATGGAAGGTGGAACATTGCAGCCATTTTAGAAACTAAAGAAACAGGTCTATCAAAGTCCATTAGCAAACAGAGCAGACCCTAATATGGGTCTGCATCTACTGTTTACAGATGCGTGAAAAGGTGTTTATATGAATTCATATAATGTAAACTTTTCTAGGAAAATTTGTGCTTTGACGAAAACTGTAGAATCATATCTATATAATGTTATATGCAAATAGAGCAGACCCTGTAGGAGCTGTCTGATCTGGGTCTACTCTGATTGCAAATAAGTGAACAGGTGTCTATATGAGAGAAAGGGTTAAAACTCTTTACTCCATAATAAAGGAGCTATCTGATCTGGGTCTACTCTGTTTACATATGCGTGAAAACACATTTATATGAAGGAAACAATTAACCCTTACAATGCTGAATTTTCAAATGGACTATTCCAAAATTCAAACAGGTCAAGCTTATCGTGAATATTAATTTTGGGATTTTTTTGGTGTTTTTCTAAAGGAAAGTGTAACACGCCAATGTGCAAATGCTGGTGAGAGGGCTCCTCTCATCTGGGTCAACACTGTTTACAAAGGACATTAGTGAATCATGTCCTGCTCTATAAGGGTTAATCTAAATTAATGTTCATGATTACATTATTCCTTACATAAATATTCATCAATTGCATGGAGTAATGTGTTCACATTGAGTGTTATACATGTAGGACATGCCCCCTACATGTCCTTGTGTCCATGAACTTTTCACCTCCATCATCAAAACACATATTATACGAGAAACACTGAGCCTCCAGCTACCGGTATGTTCTTAACCCGTTACTCCAAGAATATTCATAAAAGAAATAATGACAACATGAATATTCATTAGATTAATTGTTGTAATAGCACATGGACAAAAGATTTTTTGGTCAAGGTAAAAACTGTAGAATCATATCTATATTGTGTTACAAGCAAACAAAGCAGACTCTGATCAGACAGCTCCTGTAAGTGCTCTGTTTACTAACGGGATTTTATCGATATGATTATTCCTTTTCCATTTTCTCGATTTTGTCCATAAATATTCATGAGGTGAAGAAATTTTAAATACAATAGATTTCCTTTTCTCTAGTAAATGCTCCTTTTCGGTAGATTCATTCAAAGAGGCTAGGTTGGGTCTAAAAAAAAATGTCTATGGAGGAAAGGGTTAACCCAATACTGTATACACAGCTGAATTTTCGGACTAATAAATCCAAAACTCAAACAGGTCAAGCCTATGGTGAATATCTAGGGATTTTTTTTAAAGAAACGTGTAACATGACAAACAGTGCAGATCCTAATGAGAGGGTAATCTGGGTCTACACTGTTTGCAAAGAATACCAGTGACTCATGTTCCACACTGTAAGGGTTAATATTTATATAAGAAATAACGACATCATGAATATTTATAAGCTGAATTTTTAAAATGTAATTTTTCAAGGAAATTTTTGCTTTGACAAAAACTGTCGAATCAGATCTATACCATGTCACAAGCAAACCGAGCAAATCCTGATCAGACGACTCCTAAGAAGTGCAAGATTTGTGGCTGATGGTACATTTTGCAGA
This sequence comes from Azorinus chamasolen, assembly GCA_963576725.1. Taxonomy (NCBI): domain Eukaryota; kingdom Metazoa; phylum Mollusca; class Bivalvia; order Cardiida; family Solecurtidae; genus Azorinus; species Azorinus chamasolen. The sequence goes on from OY755249.1 coordinate 57,195,366, forward strand.
GGTTTGTTTAGATAAATACCAGACCAGATAATCACCCCATATATGGATTTAATTTTTAATGGCATGATATGAATACATGAAATTTTAAGAACCGTCTGATCAGGGTCTGTTCTGTTTGCTTATGAAATAGCATTGATCTGATTCTACAGTTTCCGTCATGGCCAAAAGTTCATTTATCTGCCCTTAATCACAGTGTAAGTTATCCACACTTAAATATGACACAAAGTTTCAGAGCGTAGGCTTTTATTTTTATTAGTATATTTTTGCACAGAATAAGAATTTCTCTTCTCTTTTGACGATCAATACTTCCCCTAGGAAATCTCAGCGTTCACCTACAAAAATGATTCGCCTGCAGACAAAAGTTACCATAATTGGATCCCACTCTCTCAAATCTTCCAAGTAAAAATCATGAAAAACACAAAGTCTCTGAAGACTGAGAATAAATCTCAGTCTTCTCCGAAAGGAGAGGAAAAGGTCTTAATAAACAAGGAAATACCAAACAAAGCCAGAGGTTCAGATAAGATGTGTAAATGTAAACATTTTCAAGAATAGCTCCTTTATTTATCCAGAAAACCCTATACTAAGACCACTCTTTAGAATCGTCTCAAAGAGACAATTCTAAAGAGTGGTCACAGTATAGGGTTTGGTTGAGAAATGGCCATTTTAGTATTTGGGTACCCACCATTATCTGTAGCTCTGAAAATCCATCTACATTTACTCATTTTTATCAATTCCAGACTAATTTACCAATCAATTCCAACACACAATGAAAGCTGGGATTTAAAACAACAATATGTCACCTGCTTAACCCTTTACTCCATTAGTATATTAATGACATTCTATAGGAGCTGTCTAATCTGGATCTACGCTGTTTGCAAATACATGTGATAATGCGTTAATATGAAGGAAAGTGTAAAAGCATAAGCTGTACTGCCTATTTCTACAAAAATTAACCTTAGCATCAAATAATTTGAATCCTGATAAGAGACTGACTATTCGGGGACCAAATTATTTCCGAAAATATGGTTTGCAACTATTGTCCATAGCAAGGCAAAGGTTACCATTGTACATCTTTTCATGTCAGACTTCATAAATCAAAACCAGTAACTATGAAATTCCTTTGAGCCGTTTAAAAAAGAATCTGCATAATAAATCTAACTATTTGCGTGTAAAATAATTGTCATCAGCAACAAGTGTTTGCTAGATGTTCTTTAAGGTAGAATTTCTCAACTAAAAAAAATAAAATCGAAACTCATGTCGGGGAGTATTACAAATTGATTTTTGATCACATGACAAGTTAACCTGGATCTCACCTGTATTCAGCCTGTTTACATCTGTAAATAGAAGCCTATCACTAGCATGCAAAGTGTTGAACATGAGCTTGCGAAAACTTCATATTCCCACCATACCAGGATCTCGGGTTCAATTAACATTCAAACTTTATTCTGCCAAATAAAATATGCCTGCTACGAGTAAAATCCAAATCTGCCTTAAATTTTTAGAATTCGTTCAAGTTGAAAAACTACTGTCTGAGTGTCACATGGCTTGCACCATGATGAGACGCCAAGTTACCTAGCATCTTCACTCCGACAGTTTGCAATGGCTATCACAAAACCGCCCATAGCATATTAAAGATGTATTTACCTACACACTTGGATGGCATTTTGTTGCTATCAGATTGTGACAAGGAAAATCCTATTACAGTCAAAATGAAGGCTGATCCAATAACAGTCATCTGATAACTTTAACACGTTGACATGCTAGCGTTGCAAAAATTTAGATCTTGCTTTCTGCATAAAATGTCTGCTTTAATAATCATTGTAAACTTTTTTAACCCATTACCTCATAGGCTTTTTTAAGATCCAACCTCTTTGTATAAATCTACCGAAAAGGAGCATTAACTAGAGAAAAAGAAATTTTTAGAATTTTGTAGTTTGAAACCATTGTGATAAATAGAGCATTTGCTCCTATGGAAGCAAATGCTCTATTTATCACAATGGTTTCTGCAGGTGACTTTTGTAGAGGCGTCAAAAGGCGTCAATATGAGGGAAGGGGTTAAGGTAATTTCCAAACATATGACTCTAATGCGAAACATGCTTGATTCTGAAGCATCAGTCTGTTAACCCTTTGCCTTTGCAAACAGAGTAGACTCAGATCAGACAGCTCATGTAGGAGTCATGACAAAAATCTGCTCTGCTTACGGAATTATATAGATACATGATTCTGCAGTTTCTTGTTTTCTTGTGCTAATAAAATTATACTCTGATAAAAATTAATCGATTTAATTTTCATGAAGTCATTGTTTCTTTCATGAATATTCATGAGGTAATGGGTTAATCAGCGTCATAACTTGTTCCAACTGAGGTGAATTAGTCAACAGTCACGAAAATTTAAAGTGACAGAATCACTCTTACCGCTGGAGCGAAGAGGCAGCTTCCTTATTAGGATTCCCAGAGGCTCGCGCTCGCCAGGCTCTATTTCTGTATCTTTATCCCCCGCTGTTGAGTCTTGAGTGTCCGACCGTCCCGCAGCAGACGCCACTGTAGACTTGGGTCGTTCCTTGCTACTGCTTTAAAGAAAGACAACACAAATGAAGATGTTTCAAAAGAAATGCAAATGAAGTCTACACACAAAATGCGGCTGCATCTGTATTATTTAGCCCATTCCTTCATAAATATGCCTTTCTACGCCTTTGTAATAGTCACTTCTTGAAACCATTGTGATAAATAGAGCATTTGCTCCATAGGAGCAAATACTCTATTTATCACAATGGTTTCAATGCTACACAATTCTAACATTTTCCTTTTTCTCTAGTAAAAGCTCCTTTTCGGTAGATTCACTCAAAGAGGTTGGGTCTAAAATTAGCCTATGAAGGAAAGGATTAAATGACCACTGTATACATGTTCTACGCATCTACTGCAGCAAACATTTCATCCTTTACACCATAGATACTTGACCCTTTAAATGTTTTGTAAACAGAGTAGGCCCAGATCAGACAGCCCCTGTAGGAGCCGTCTGATCAGGGTCTGCTGTGTTTGCTTCTGAATGATATACGGTAGATTGGATTCTACAGTTTTTGTCAAAGCCAACAATTTCATTGAAAAGTTTACATTATAAAACTTCAGCTAATAAATATACATCATTTCTTTCATGAAATATTGAACAGAGAAAGGGATAATATGCAAAATAAGGATATCATCAACCGAAAATATAAGATTTCTTACGTAACATTTATCATAAATAAAACAGTAAAATAACTTCGGTGGTAAACACGGTCATAAAACCTCGACTAAAGTTCTAAATGTGTGGAAGAATTTCCCTCCGGCACCAGACAGATCTCTTGCTGTTTATTTATCGGGTCTTAACGAAGTCTATCTATCATATTCTGATTAACTATGTCGATCTAAGTGTTATTGCAAAGCACAGGTGTAACACCAAAAAAGTTTTGTACTTTTTGCTGAGTGTTTTGAAATCTTTACCATAAAATGTGAAAACGATTGATCTTAAATTGAGGCATTGAGCACTAATCAAAATCTTTTTTGAATGTTAATCTCAACAGCAACTGGTTAGTCTGTTATAAAATTCTGAAAAGCTGATGTAAACTCTTGGCACGCCAAGTAAATGAAGTCTGTAAAATTGTTGTCTGCTGATTTTTTCTCTTAACCCCAGGTTACCTCATAGGCTATTTTTAGATCCTACCTCTTTGAATGTATCTACTGAAAAGGAGCATTAACTAGAGGAAAGGAATTTTTTAGAATTGTGTAGTGTTGAAACCATTGTGATAAATAGAGCATTTGCTCCATAGGAGCAAATGCTCTATTTATCACAATGGTTTCAAAAAAGTGACTTTTACAGAGGCGTCAAATGGCATCAATATGAGGGAATGGTTTAAGAAATACAATCAGAAAGCTGAAATGCCACATCAGTTTTGGTCTAATCTGTTTGAAAAAGCAATGGCATATGCACTTGCCTACATTAACTGGACATATCAATAGCAGGTTTACATGGAACACCATTTTTAGATAGAAGAAAAAAATACTTTCAGAAACAAGTCAATTTGTGCTGGAAGGTCTAAAGCTCTTGTTAATGGCAGTTCAGAAATCCTTTCAACACAGGAAGTCTGATTTGTGTGTTCACTCTGCAAGATCAAACATACAAGTACTTGGCTCTACTAGACTAGGTGAATAGGAAATGCTTTATTCCATATGCTATTTTTAGACCCAACCTCTTTGAATAAATCGACCAAAAAGGAGCATTTACTACGGAAAAGGACAAACCTAGAATTGTGTAGTTTTGAAACCATTGTTATATATAGGGTTTCATAAACAATGATTTCATAAAGTGACTTTTACAGAGGTGTTGAAAGTTGTATATATATGGAGGAAAAGTTTAACAATAATTTCATGTGTTAAGAGTCATGATAGAGGGAGAGTGATTGAGAGATAGAGGAAAAATGAAGATATAGAGACAGTTATGAAGGAAGGTAGCTGATTAAAGAAGAGGAAGAGAAATACAGGAAAGAGAGATAAAGGGAGGGAGAAACAAGGACACAGAGATGACAATTAATAGATACTGAAACTGAGGCATAATACATGACTTGGTAACAGAACAAAGAATTGTGAAACATTCATCAGGATAAACACTTTATAAACTCAGGAGAACATAGGAGGTCATGACCCTACAATGACAGTGGATGGGGTATATTTCCTCATTCTGTAGCAACCAGGTGTGATTAAGCATATAGCTGTTCATTTAATGAAGATAGATGATGCTAACCTTGTATATTTCCCCTGAGGGAGAAAGGTGGGGGGGGGGGAAACTTGTAAACACCATAAGTTTTTTAACAATTTAATCCTTTCCCTCATATAAACGTGTTTTCACGCATTTGCAAACAGAGTAGACCCAGATCAGACGGCTCCTAGAGGAGCCGTCTGATCAGGGTCTACTCTGTTTGCTTATAGAATTTAATAGATCTGTTTCTTTTGTTTTCTAAAATGTCAGCAATGTTCTACCTTCCATATTTTGCTAATGAATATGCAGAAGGTATTGAAATTTGGCCTAAATACAGAACAGGGAAAGGGTTAACCCTTTGAATGCTGAATTTACAGAATGAAGTTAATTCAGTATGAAAGTGGCACTGAATGACAAACAGTGCAGACCCTTGGAGTCCTCTTATCTGGGTCCATGCTTATAAAGCTTTTAGTTGAGTCTGAGTTTCGTTCTCAAGCTTTTGATTGGTCAGATTTGAGTTCTCAAGCTTTTGATTGGTCAGATTTGAGCCTTGGCTCAAATCTGACCAATCAAAAGCTTGAGAACGTTCTCAGACTCAACTAAAAGCTTTATAAGCATGGATCCTGGTTCTCTACTACAAATGCCAGTGCAGTCAAAGGGTTCAATCTATATTTCTACTACATTGGTAGTATTGGAACCCTTTCCCTGTTCTAGGTTTGTTCTAAATTTCATTACCAACTTATATTCATGGACAATATAGTTATAATGAAATATGGAAGGTCAAACATTGTAGCCATTTTAGAAACTTAAGAAACATATCTATTGAATTCCTTTAGCAATCAGAGCAGACCCTGATCAGACGGCTCCAATAGGAGTAGTCTGATCTGAGTCTACTCTGTTTGCAGATGCATGAAAAGGTATTGATATGAAGGGAAGGGTTAACTGCTTCATTTCTCTTCACTGATCTTTAGATTGAATCCCAATCATATACCAAATTAATCATTGTCTGCATGATCAAGATCCAAGCTTTCAGCCGTGACATGACTGATGAGAGCTCATAAATACCATGTATATGACCTTGTGTTATTCCCTTGGGTGATATGCTCTCTTAGTAAACAACTTTATGGTTTCGCAACATAATTAGCACTTTAACCACCTGAGACTATGATTAATAGTTATAATAGCACACTATTTCTCACATGAATATTTCACTCTTTCCTTCATATAAACGTGTTTTCATGCATTTGCCAACAGAGTAGACCCAGATCAGATGGTTACTGTAGGAGCCATCTGATCAGGGTCTGCTCTGTTTACTAATGGAATTTGAAAGATCTGTTTCTTTAGTTTCTAAAATGGCTACAATATTCCACCTTCCATATTTCTTTACAACTATTTTGTTAATGAATATTGAGTAGGTTTCGAAATTTGGCTGAAGTACAGAACAGGGAAAGGGTTAACTATTTTGTCCATGAATATTGAGTAGGTATTGAAATTTGGAACAAACATGGAACTGGTAAAGGGCTAATGAGTAAAGGGTTAACAATAGATTTCTTTTCATATGTATTATATATTAAATTTGCTGACTGCAGTTCATTAAAAAGAGAAATGGAGCAGTAAAGTACAAATATGGTTGACAATATTTGTAGATTACAACTGCTTATGGTGCAAAAGATAAATAGTTTAAGATAGAATGTTTGTCTGTGGCAATTCTATAGTAACAGCAAGATATGGTTGAAAAATAAGAGATCTAAATCAATCAATATGTCCCCCTGCCTACACCTCTGTTGCAAGGAAACCCAATCTTTTGTACTACAGTAAAAACCCTCTAAACCGGAATTCTAGTAGAGTAGAGTTGCTTAATGCAGGGTGAAAATCACACAGAAAGCTCCTTGAGGAGCTTTCTGCATGCATTTCACCCTGCATTAAGCTGCCACCTGTCTATATGTCTTAAGACCGATATTTATACTGAATATAACGTCCAGATTAGAGGGTTTCCACTGAATTGGATTGCTTCTTCCAAGATACTCAATGTCTGAATCCAACTGTTGCAAAGATCATCAAAGATTAACGCACTTATATTAGGGAAAAAGTTAAAGAGATAACAAAATGCAACAAGTATCTGATTCATCATACATAATCACAACGTACCTTGCCGAACCACTGTCACTTGATGATGAACTGCTTCGGCTACTGCTTCTTGATGAGGATCTTGACCTATCTACAGACTTGGATTTCTTCTGTTTCTGCTTGCCACTTGACTGTGACGTTGCGGGAGATGAACCCTGTACAGAGGAAGTCCCTTTCGGCTTTTCGAACCCATCTTTACCCGCAGACTCACCATGTGGACGTGAAGCACCACCTGGCCATTTACCGCCCCTACTGGAAACAAATATTACAAACAAATGATGAGCAACAAAAAAAGATAAACCATTTGTACACTACCTGTTAATATGTGATAAAATCTGCAAACATCATGGATCCAGATAAGACGTTGAGTAGCAACGTCAGTTCAAAAAGAGGGTCTAATAATGGGTCTGTAAAGAGCTTTTTGAATTACTTTTGCCCTGTATTAACCCATTCCCTCATATTGACGACTTTTGACGACTCTGTAAAAGTCACTTTGTGAAACCATGCTCTATTTATCACAATGGTTTCAAACTACAAAATTCTAAATTTTTCCTTTTCTCTAGTTAATGCTCCTTTTCGGTAGATTTATTCAAAGAGGTTAGATCTAAAATAGCCTATGAGGTAATGGGTTAAGCAACCACCTGCTTTTTTAAGACTCCCATGTTCAATAAATGAATGGCCACTTACAATAGGTTCTACTGTAAACAGCAAGCAAAACTTAACCCTTTACTCCATGAATATTCATGTAAGGAATAATGACACCATGAATATTAATTAGATTTACTGTTATAATGATAGCATGGGCACAGGATGTTTTGGCCATGGCAGAAACTGTAGAATCGTATCTATATTACATCATAAACAACCAGAGCAGACCCTGATCAGACAGCTCCTATAGGAGCCGTCTAATCTGGGTCTACTCTGTTTGCAAAGGTGTAAAAAGGTGTATTTATGGAGTAACGGGTTAACCTCTTATCCTACTGAAGTCAGCTCAACCATATAATTATCTTGTGCATTCTTGCTTACTTCCCATTCTTTCAAATGTTTTAGAAACTGACGAGTGTCAAATAGCTTGGATCCTGATAAGACACAGAGACAATTTTAACTTGAAGCCAAGCTGCTTGAAAAGGTAAGTTAGGTCACACTTGGCATGACAAATATAATGTTAATTTGATATAGCTGTCTGGCCACTGTGTTATATATAACCCATTCCCTCATAGACTATTTTCAGACCCAACCTCTTTGAATAAATCTACCGAAAAGAACATTTACTGGCAAAAAGGAAAAGCTTAGAATTGTGCAGGATTGAAACCATTGTGATAAATAGAGCATTTGCTCCCTGGGAGCAAACGCTCTATTTATCACAATGGCTTCAAAACGTGATCTTTACAGAGGGGTCAAAAGGCGTCAATATGAAGGAAAGGGATTACTGAAGGGCATATCCCTATACTCTATGAAATTCCATCTTAGAAATAATGTCACCATAAACATATCTATGTCAGATGTAAAATTTTGAAACATTTTGACTAAACAAAATTTGTAAAATCAAATCTACATCATTCCATAAGCAAACAGAGCATATCCTTATCAGATGCCAGTACTTACCCTGGATATGTAGAGCCCGGTGCCCATCGTTCTCGTGGTCGCCCACGCTCTGCAAATGTTGGACTTGGGAAAGATGGCTCGCTGAATTGTGAGGTGGTACTACCGTAATAAACATCAAATCCGTCTGCTTCTTCTTCAAAACTGAAAGTAAATAACAACAAATTATGAGATCAAAACAGAAAAACAATTCAGATCCTGTATTCCAAATTATTTTATCAGAGCTACAGATAAAGGTGCGCACTCAAATCGTCATTTCTCTACCAAACCCTATGTTGTGACCACTCTTTAGAATGGTGGAGAAATAAAGAAGTCATTCTTGAAAGTGTTTTAACCCCTTCCCTGTTCTGTTTTTAGGCCAATTCTCAATACCTACTGAATATTCATAAACAAAATAGTTACAAAGAATTACGGAAGATGGAACATTGTAGACATTTTAGAAAGTAAAGAAACAGATCTATCAAATTTTATTAGCAAACAGAGCAGACCCTGATCAGACGGCTCCTTTAGGAGCCGTCTGATCTGGGTCTTCTCTGTTTGCAAATGCGTGAAAACGCGTTTATATGAGGGAAAGGGTTAATTTACCAAGCTTATCTGGACCTCTGAATTTATTACATATTTTTTCTATGACGGCATGTCTCACCGTCATGTATTGTTCAAAACTTAATAACGAACATAATTCTCTGCCAGGTAATTGTCTACTACCATTCTTTCAAAGATAATCCTCAATTATTCAAGTTGTCAAACAGTTTAGATCCCTATGAGATGTCAAATCTGTATGCAAACTGTCTGCAACTGTTATCATGAATTGGTATATACAATTTATACATGTAGAGTGGAAACATATCATTTTAAACAAGGTCAGCTCAGTGTCTCATTTACATCGAGATAAAAATATGTGACACTAGCTGCAACAAAAATTGTCAATAAACAATAGATGCAGAAAAATAATTGTTTGCACATATTAGAGGTAAGAGTTTCCCTTTAAAAACAAGGTAGAACCATTTAATAAACAAACAGACCAGACAGTGATCAGACGGCTCCTGCAGGAACCCTCTGACCTGGGTCTACTCTGTTTGCAAATGTGTTTATATGAGGGAAAGGATTACGGTCAAAGAGGTTCTAAAGTACTGTCATTGAGTAGGCTACGAATCCAAAATTTCATATATAGTCTTTACTCCATGAATATTCATGTAAAAAATAAAGACATCATGAATATTAATTAGATTGTTATAACATGGACACATGAAGTTTTGACTATGGTAGAAACTGTAGAATTATATCTACATGTACATGTATATTATATCATAAGCAAACAAAACAGACTCTGATCAGACAATCCCTATAGGAGCCATCTGATCTGGGTCTATTCTGCAAAGGCATAGAAAGGTGCATTTATGGAATAAACAGTTACAATAGACAGTCTTCCTGCAACATGGAGAAGCGAAAGTGACACTTATTAAATGCACAAAGAAGCAGCTGTTTTGTAATTAGGAATATTGCTTCTCACTAGCTAATCAAAACAAGAAATGAAATAGAGAATTTTGACATCATGAATATAAAATTGATGATTGTATATACGATGTATATACAAATGTATACTGGCATATGAACAATTGACTTTTTAATCCCTTATGCAAACAGAGTAGACCCTGATCAGATGATTCTTACAGGAGCTGTCTGATCTGGGTCTACTCTGTTGGCAAAGGCATCAGAAGGTGTCCATCACGTAAATAGTTAAAGGATAATTATCAATATGACAACACGAGATAGCGATAAATATTCACATGGTTCCTTTAAAGGTCAAAGTTTAAATTTGTTTAAAATTGTTCCATATTTTAGAACTCGTTTCAAGCCAAATTCATCACTGACATGTCAAACTGATCTGACATTAACCCTTCGCTTGCTATTCACGTCAATATACGTACCTGTAAATAGTGAAGACCCAGATGAGACAGCTCCTGCAGGAGCTGTCTCATCAGGGTCTGCACTATTTACAAGTTCATTGTGCAACCAATGCACTCCACAGCAGTGATTGCACAGCGAAATACTTGTACACAGTGAAGATATATGTAATTATACAACAGGGCATGGGTAAAGAAGGAGAACTGTGTTTTAAAATTCAGCAAGCGAAGGGTTAACAGTAAAACATTTATAGATCAGTCTGACATAAACAGTAAAACATTTATAACTTTTTGTACCAAGTGAAAACATTTAACCCCTTCCTCCATGAATATTCATAAAAGAAATAATGATGTCATGAATATTTATTAGATTAAAGTGTTGTAATAGCACAATGACACAGAAACATTTTTTTGGCCAAGGGAGAACCTGTAGAATCATATCTATATTATATCATAAGCAAACAGAGCAGACCCTGATCAGACGTCTGATGTGAGTCTACTCTGTTTGCAAATGTGTATTAATAGAGTAAAGGGTTAAATCTACATGTACAGTAAAACCCCGCTAATGCGACCACCTAAAATAGGTGTAATTCTAGGTGCTAGATGCAGGTGGTAGCTTAATGCAGGACAAAAGTAATGCAGAAAGCTCCTAGGAGCTTTCTGTATTCTAGGAGCTTTCTGTATTACTTTTGTCCTGAATTAAGCAACCACCTGCTTATAAAGACAGGTATGTTTATTCATTAAGTGGTCGCATTAGAGGGGTTTTACTGTATATAGAAAAGAAAAAAAAAGGGGGGGGGGATATCCTACAGGAATATCTATACAGTTTAGAGTTAGCCCTTTCCTTCATATAAACACGTTTAGAGTTAGCCCTTTCCTTCATATAAACACGTTTTCACACATCTGCAAACAGAGTAGACCCAGATCAGACAACTCCTACAGGTTCTGCTGTTTGCTAATGGAATTTGATAGATCTGCTTCTTTATTTTCTAAAATGGCTACAATGCACTGCCTTCCATATTTCATTATAATTATTTTGTCCATGAATATTCAATAGGTATAAAAATTTGGTTAAAACATAGAACAGGGAAAGGGTTAACTATATTATAAAGCGTACAAAGTGATAAGATTACTGTTTGTGTACTGTACTCATGCAGCGATTTCTCTCAATCTCGGACAACGAACCTTTATGCATGTTAATACATAATACTTGAAACATGATCAACTCTTTGTACGCTATCAGTGATTTCAACATGTCACATTCAAACTGTCTCGATGCAAATGAGACGCAAAGTAACTCAACTTTTCATCACAATACAAACATCTTGACATTCTGATCACATTTTTAAAAAGAAGCAAATAACAGACCATCAACTGAAAGAATTTAAGCTGGTCCTAAATTTTACAAACAAAATTATGCAGCAGGCTGAGTGCTAATAAATTGTAAGTACAAGGTATTGAGTTTGCTTGTTATCTTTCAAAATCAGACAGGTATCGAGTTATGTATACAAAACATGTTTATTTTGGCAGCCATCCAAGTCAGGTTCTAGATAATGGAGGATATCTCCTAGCTCAGTCCTTCAACTAGCAAACACGGTTTTCCAATATCTTTCCAACCTAACCTATTTGTGAACCCCGCCATGTCCTTCAAATGACCATTACAGTGATTTTGTCTATGCTGAATATTCTTCTTAAAAACCACCAAACACAAAATCACTTCCAATAAAATTTAATTTTAACCATTTTGGGTCAAAATCTTATGCTAAATTTATCTTATTAATCATTCTGGATATAAACTGTTTGAACAGCTTCTTATCATAATGTCAGCTAACTAATAGCAACACAAAGCACAGATGCCTTCAACTGTTTTGAAATGGTCCCTGCATACAAAACTTGGCAGCCATCTTGGTGTGTGTAATCTATCAACCCTTAACATTTCAGGTTTTTGGAAGAAAATGAATTATGAAAGAATATACTTCTAAATTAGTTCGTATCCAAACAATTTGCCATTAATATTTGAACACTATAACGAGTTTTTCACTCTTTTAATCATTAAAGTAAATGCAATTCAGCAGAAGAGAAATTGAAGCAGCACTCTAGTAACAAAAGTGACTCTGATAAACTTACAACAAGCTGTGTCATGCTGTATTATGGCAGGTATATACTAGTCTGTAGGAATTCATTGTGATCTATCGTACACCTGACAAAGCATGGCGTTTGTGGTCTGCGTCTCTCTGCTTGTTTTACAAGCCTAATTATACATGTTTCAAATAAAATGAATGACATTGTCATGCACAGCAGTAAATGCCAATGTCTAGAGTAAAAAGAACAGCAATGTGACTATCAAACAGACATATCCTAATTCTATATAAAACAAGAGATGTTTGTAAAACATGTATACCCCCCAGACCCCCTGACCTTTGATCTAGTGACCTCAACTATAGAGGTCATCTAGCGGTCATGACTAATCACCACAGCAACTTTGAAGATCTTAAGCCAAACCACTGATCATTTATTGATCTGAAAACATTTCACATATTAAGGTCATGGTGACCTTGACCTTTGACCTAGTGACCTCAACAACTATAGGGGTCATCTAGTGGTCACGACCAACTACCACAGCAAGTTTGAAGATCCCGAACCAAACCATTGAGCAGTTATTAATTGGAAACCATTTCATCAGTTAAGGTCATGATGACCTTGACCTTTGACCTAGTGACCTCAAAATCAATAGGGGTCATCTAGTTGTCATGACCAACCACCACAGCAAGTTTGAAGATCCTAAGCCAAACCCTTCAGCAGTTATTGATCGGAAACCATTTGACCAGTTAAGAGTATGGTGACCTTGACCTTTGACCTAGTGACCTAAAAAACAATAGGGGTCATCTAGTGGTCATTACTAACCACCACAGCAAATTTGAAGATCCTAGGCCAAACCCTTGAGCAGTTATTGATCGCAAACCATTTCACCCTTTAAGGTCATGGTGACCTTGACCTTTGACCTAGTGACCTAAAAAACAATAGGACTCATCTAGTTGTCATGACCAACCACCTAAGCAAATTTGAAGATCCTAAGCCAAACCCTTGAGCAGTTATTGATCAGAAACCATTTTACCAGTTAAGGTCATGGTGACCTTGACCTTTGACCTAGTGACCTCAAAATCAATAGGGGTCATCCAGTGGTCATGACCAACTACCACAGCAAGTTTGAAGATTCTAAGCTAAACCCTTGAGCAGTTATTGATCGGAAACCATTTAACCATTTCAGGTCATGGTGACCTTGACCTTTGACCTAGTGACCTCGGGTCATCTAGTGGTCATGACCAACCACCACAGCAAGTTTGAAGATCCCAAGTCAAACCCTTGAGCAGTTATTGATCGGAAACTATTTCACCATTTTAGGTCATGGTGACCTTGACCTTTGACCTAGTGACCTCAAAAACAATAGGGGTCATCTACTTGTCATGACCAACCACCACAGCAAGTTTGAAGATTCTAGGCCAAGTCGTTTATTAGTTATCGTTCGGAAACCATCGATCTACCGACCGACCGACCGACCGACCGACAGACCGACCGACCGACCGACCGACATGTGCAAAGCAATATACCCCCATTTTTTCAAAAGGGGGGTATAAAAATGGTGACAGAAAATACTATTGCCCAGAACATTATGTGAGCATGAACATGTTTCTAAACAGGTCAAATTAACCCTTTCCCTCATATAAACGTGTTTTCACGCATTTGCAAACAGAGTAGACCCAGATCAGACGGCTCCTAGAGGAGCCGTCTGATCAGGGTCTGCTCTGTTTGCTAATAGAATTTGATGGATCTGTTTCATTGCTGTCTAAAAAAGTCTACATTGTTCCACCTTCCATATTTCTTTGTAACTATTTTGTTAATGAATATTCAGTAGGTATTGAAATTTGGCCGAAATACAGAACAGGGAACCAGGGTTAACTGCCATGATGTTTATCCCTTACCTGTTGCATATTCGTGTAAGAAATAATAACATCATGAATATTTATCAACCAAATTTTTTATAATAGCGTATGCACAAAGGATGTTTAGGCTCAAGCCAAATTGGATGTTATTCCATAAGCAAACAGAGCAGACCCTGATCATATCGCTCCTATAGGACCAGTCTGATCTGAATCTACTCTGTTTGCAAAAGCGTGAAAAGGCATAAATCTATATCATGAATATTCATGCAAGAAATAAGGACTTTAAGAATATTACATTAAGAATATTAACTGATTTTTATAGTGACTCATGAACATAGTGATTTTTTGGTCATGGCAGAAACTCAGTATACCTATTATATTATTTTTCTACAAGCAAACAGACCGTGATCAGACGAGCCATCTGACCTGGGTCTGCTCTGTTTTCAAAGGCATTAAAAAGAATATATATTGAGTAAAACGTTAAAACATATTCCTAAGGTGCTACAGTATCACAATCTTCTTTGCACATAAAGCAATCGTCATCTCTTGCAAATTGTCAATATCATTTTTTCTTTATATAGCATACAGCTGGAATATAAAAATTAACACCCCCATGTTTAGTATTGTTGCTCATCTAAATCTAAAGTTTATGTACAGGTTACCACAAATTTGCATGTAAAGAGCTAAATTTAACCCTTTCCTCTATAAATACACCTTTCTACGCCTCTGTAAAAGTCACTTTATGAAACCATTGTGATAATTAGAGCATTTGCTCCTATTTATCACAATGGTTTCAAACTACAAATTTCTAAAAATTTCCTTTTTCTCTAATTAATGCTCCTTTTGGGTAGATTTATTCCAAGAGGTTGGATCTAAAAATAGCCTATGAGGGAATGGGTTAACGAGTCTGATAGTAATAATCTGTCTTATGCTACATGTATACAATGTATGATATTGATTGTAACTATATGAAGTTTACATAATTTACATTTGTATTCAGAATTTATTAAGTACTGTCACAAAAGTGCAGAATTTGCTTAACCATTTCAATACGGGGAAACAAGTTGTTTATGTCCCTTGCAAACAGTGTAGACCCAGATGAGAGGGCTTCTAGAGGAGCCCTCTTATCAGGGTCTGCAGTACTGTATGTCATGTTACACTTTCTTTAAAAAAGAAAGCCCTGAATATCTGCAGTAAGCTTAACCTGGTTGCATTTTGGATTAATCCATTTGAAAATTCAGCATTGAAAGGAGTAATTGCCTGGGCTGATATAATTAACACTAAACCTGTCCCCAGGTAATTCATTATGCATTAAGCTGCCTCTAATGGACGCCTTAATTATGTAGCTGTACTTTGAATATACGGTAAAACCTCTCTATAACGGCCACTAAATAACATCACATATTTTGTGTTGAAGTCTGGTGGCTGTTTAAAGCAAGGTGAAAGTAAAACAGAACGCTCCTATAGGAGCATTCTGTTTTACTTTCACCTTGCTTTAAGCAGCCACCTGCCCTAAATACCAACTAATTAACACATTTTAGTGACTGTTATAGAGAGGTTTTACTATATGCAATGCTAAATAAGCACTGGAAACTATTCTTGCCTTTCATACTATTACTGATAACCCTTTACTCCATTAATATTCATAAAAGTGTCAAATGGTCATAAAATCGCCATAACTCAAACTGATCTGGAAATAAACTGTTGGCATATGCCAGAAGTGTTTTGACTTATGAATTTCCAAAATGGAATATTCTTGCATAATTAAACAGCAGAGTCAAAAGACTATGACAGTAATATATATATCTTAAAAAAAAACCAATAAACGGAATGGCCAACAGTGGAGAACCTAATCAGACAGCTGCTCTTGGACCCCTCTGATCTGGGACTATCCTGATTGCTATGCAACTTTTCATGAATTATCTGGTTAAAGGTATAAAACTAAACAGTGGTTCATGAAACTCCATCTGTTACCCAGTGGCAGAGATATTTTTGGCCATGCCAGTTAAGTTTTAGCGTTGAACCATGCACATCGTTATGTTCTAGTTCTACCAAATATTCTGTTGTTTCTGGTATGAAAATGTAGCAATTCATTTTGACATCTTGGTTTTAGATAAAAAACTATGATACATTTTCATAAATTTCATTCTGGGTCCATGCTTATCAATCTTTTAGTCGAGTCTGAGTTCGTTCTCAAGTTTTTGATTGGTCAGATTTGAGCCTTTATAAGCTTGCAGTTCTTGCGACAATGGACTCATTTATGGATGATGACAACACCAGGGTCCATGCTTATAAAGCTTTTGGTTGAGTCTGAGTTTCGTTCTCAAGCTTTTGATTGGTCAGATTTGAGTTCTCAAGCTTTTGATTGGTCAGATTTGAGCCAGAGGCTCAAATCTGACCAATCAAAAACTTGAGAACGAACTCGGACTCATGTTAAGAGTTAATGTGAATATTCAAGCAAGGAATAATGACTTTTAGCCAACTGATCTGGGTCTACACGGTTTGCAAAAATCAGTTCATTCATTTCCTATATTTGCTTGGTAAACATGCATAGAGTTAAAGATATTTCCAAATTATGGTTTAGGCATTGCCCAAAAACCAACTTGATCAAATGAAACCAGTTACACATTCTTTGCGTTATTTCTATTTACTCAGCAGTAATATTTTAAGCAGGCTTCGTGATTGGTATTAATTTCTGCCATTTCAACTTCTGGTCTCTCAGATTTACAGCCTTGCTACATAACCAAGTTTTCTCCCGATATTGATTGGAACTTTCAACGCCACTGTTTCTAGTTTTGCTACATAACTAACTTCTCTAGCGATAGCGATATTGATCGCTGTGGAACTTTAAAGAAAATCAATGAAAAGCAATTTTTTATTCCATTACTTGGCAGCTTGGGGGAAAGCTTCCACTCTAGGCACAATCGACCGTCTAATTTCGCAATCGATAACTTTCCTTCAATTGTAACACTGATGACTCCGTCTCTAACTCGTATCTCCT
The DNA here is from genome assembly GCA_963576725.1 of Azorinus chamasolen. Lineage (NCBI taxonomy): Eukaryota > Metazoa > Mollusca > Bivalvia > Cardiida > Solecurtidae > Azorinus > Azorinus chamasolen. Next base: position 57,212,672 of record OY755249.1, read on the forward strand.
AACAAATAACCAGGCTGCTTAGCTATAGTAGTACACTAATCACAGTAGAACCTCTCTTAAGTGACTTTGAATTGATTGAGCATGGAAATCTTGAAAAGCAGATGGTTGCTTAATGCAGGGCCGAAGTAATGCAGAAAGCTCCTGGAGCTTTTAGCATTACTTTTGTCCTGCATAAACCCATTCCCGCATATTGACGACTTTGGACGACTCTGTCACTTTGTGAAACCATTGTGATAAATAGAGCATTTGCTCCTATAGGAGCAAATGCTCTATTTATCACTATGGTTTCAAACTACAAAAATTTAAGTTTCAGTTTCTTTAGTTAATGTTCATGTTTAGGTTGTATCTAAAAATAGCCTATGAGGTAATGGGTTAAGCTACCATCTGTCATACCGACCCATAATTAGACTTCTTTTTGATGGTCGCTTAAGACAGGTTCTACTGTATATAGAGTCCCAATTTTTGTTATGATTGTGTTGATTAACAGCTGTTTCTGCTCACTATGCTCACCCAGTTTTTGGTTCGTTTATTTTCCTTATGTACTGAAGGCTGGGTTTTTTTGACATGTTTCTGACACATTCTTATGGCTGCATCTGACTGGATTCCAATATGTATGGAAATGAAAAACTTAAATCACTGCACATTAATGTCACAAAACAATGACAGATCAATACCTTCCACCTGATAAATATTTCTGTATCCCCCCCCCCCGATTCATAAGATACATTGTTCTTCCATTTCTTGTAGACAGTGATCAGAGTAACAAGTGCCAACAGTTTAGATCCTAATGACACATCGAGTAACTAGGGGTCTCTGTAACCTTTAACTACATAAATATTCATGTAAACAAGAGCACCGCAAGCGGGTGCAAACGCTTGTCTGTCGTCATTGTCAAGGAATATAAAGGGCCATAACTCCAAATATTTGAAATCAAGAGTTATGGTTCTTATGTAGGGGCCTTCCCCTCAATGAGATCTACTAACCTATTAAGTTTCATGTTGATACCTCTTATACTTTTCGAGTTATGGTCAATGTGGACGCCGGAGTTACGACAATAGCTCCTGATTTCTTCGAAACAGACGAGCTAAAAATAAATGGCAGAAACTGTAGAATCAGATCTATTTAATTTCTTAAGCAAACAGAGTAGACTCTGATCAGATGGCTCCTACAGGAGCCGTCTGATCTAGGTCTAGTCTGTTTGCAAATGGGTGAAAAGGCGTATCTATGGAGTAAAGGATTACCATGCAAACCATGTGCACAGGTCATCACTAATTAGCACATTGCATGTTTGAAGCAAACTACTAAGAATTGTGTCAGCTAACCAATTGATTCAACCCTTAGTATACTGAATAAAATTTATGGCTGCTCTTCTATAGTTCTACACTACAAAATACCACATCAGCATTAACCCATTCCTCCATAGGCTATTTTTAGACCCCACCTCTTTGAATGAATCTACCCAAAAGGAGCATTTACTAGAGAAAAGTAAAATTTTAGAATTTTGTAGTTTGAAACCATTGTCATAAATAGGGCATTTCAAATTTTGCTCCTATAAGAGCAAATGCTCTATTTATCACAATGGTTTCATAAAGTGACTTTTACAGAGGCGTAGAAAGGCGTATTTATTGAGGAAAGGGATAGGCAAATAAGCAAAGAAATGTGGCCATGGAAGAAACATCTATATTATTTCGTAACAAATAGAGCAGACCCTGATGAGACGGCTCATAATAAAACAACATAACAAAATGTAAAGATTCATGAAAAGAAAAACAACACATTTCACTGAAATTGAGCAGAGCCTTGTTGGATTCTAGAGATAATCCCGATATATAAAAATACAGGAGGAAAATCCAATTTTTTTTCCATATCATTACCAGAATTATTACCACAGTGATAAAATTACATCATCAAAAACCATCAATCATACCTGAATCACTCCAGTGATATTTCTGATCCTGTTACCACAGTAACAAGCAAATTTAATATCTTTTTAATGTGATGTTGCAGCTGTCCATGCTCAACATTAAAACTCGATTCTGTCTCCGATGATATTTGTCATAAAAATAATTCAATTAGATTTCCTTTCCTCATCATTCACTGTTGAGGCATAAAAAATGTTCCTTGTTTTAATCCTTTCAGATGCTGTTACATACTAAGCTTTAGTAATTGTCGCTTGCTATCATTCTGAACGTTACTAAATGTAGTTACTACAGAATTTTCTTTTACTGTTCTTGAAAGCACAGTGTCAAACAGTTTGAGTGCCAGCAACTCAGTGTCTCATCTGGTCAGTGGATCCAAACTGTTCTAATATGTATCAAAATTCAGTGCTAGCATGCAAAAGACTTAAATTGTTTATTGTCAAGTCAACTTTTTTCCCCTTACATTTGCAAACACAAAAGTTACGCAGCTTCAGGTCTGGATATAAACTATTTAAAATGTCAGTCAAGTTCCTGATAGTGTTCCACAAGACAAACTGTTGATACCGTAATCTAGAATGGGCGAAACAGTCATGGATGCACTGGTAGAAGTGAATTTGAGCATCACACTTTGGATCCAGATGAGATCCCATGTCATTCTGCAATTCATCAGCGTTCAAAGGACGTTAACACTGCCTTAATCATATAGAATAGATATGGGTTTGGTTTTTTTCGAGTTTTACATCACTTCAACCATATTTCAGTCATATCATGATGTCCACCTAATTACAGGTGGAGGAAGACCCAGAAGTTCTTCTGTACATGGAACAATATGCAATGTTTCATACACAGAAGAGCATCCAGGTACAACCACCGACCTACCGCAACATGAAATATCCAAATGCCCAGACCGGGATTCGAACAACAGCCGTGAGGGGCTTAGAGCAACTGTCAGTCAAAGACTATAACCACTTGGCCACGGACAGATATGGTAAAAACTAAACTCTGTAAGATGAAGCAGTAATAATCTGAAACTCTTTACTGCATAAACATTCCTTTCTACGCCTTTGCAAACAAAGTAGATCAAAATCATCCTCTGCTACCTGTCGAAGCCATCTGATGAACTGTAAATCAGCTAAATAATCAAAATTGCCTTCTTCTTTTCTGAATACTTATTAACCCTTTCCTCCATAGACTATTTTTAGATACAACCTCTTTGAATAAATGTACCCAAAAGGAGCATTTACTAGAGAAAAGTAAAATTTTAGAATTTTGTAGTTAAACTACAGTTTGAAACCATTGTGATAAATAGAGCATTTGTTCCTATATGAGCAAATGCTCTATTTATCACAATGGTTTCATGAAGTGACTTTTACAGAGGCGTAGAAAAGCGTATTTATGGAGGAAAGGGTTAATTGTAAATCAGCTAAATAATTAAAACTGTTTTCTTCTTTTCTGAATATTAATTAAACAAAAAAAAGTATACCAAAATTTATCACTGACAAAAATGATTTTTATGACAACAATGCAGACAATGATCAAAGGGCTCCCTCATATTTGAGACTCTTTGCATGCTAGAGGCCGATTCGTCAGCCAATGACCCATGTAAACAGTTTGGATCAAGATCAGTCCCCCCTAAAACGTGGAGTCTGATCTGAGATCCATACTGTTTGACACTCACTCAACTTCTGACAGACAACAAATTTAGAATGAAAATGAATAGTTTTGAAAATGTTGCAGACGACAATTCAGCAGATGACAAAATCACTTTGCATGCAAAGAGCTAATTCATTCTCTTTGTGATTTCCACTCTGTGACATCTTGATGTTTTTTCAACTTGGATAAACAAACTTCATATCACAGTCATTGTCCCCTGTTGTTTGTTACAGTATTTCAATACCGGTACATCTTGCTAATATTATTTTCAGATCCTTTAACCCTTCGCTTGCTATTCACGTCAATATACCTACCTGTAAATAGTGAAGACCCAGATGAGACAGCTCCTACAGGAGCTGTCTCATCAGGGTCTGCACTATTGTGCAACCAGTGCATTCCACAGCAGTGATTGCACAGCGAAATACCTGTACATAGTGAAGATATATGTAATTATACAACAGGGCATATAGGTAAAGAAGGAGAAATGTATTTTAAAATTCAGCAAGCGAAGGGTTAAATGCTGAAATTTCAGAGTGGAATAGCCCATCAGTGTTTATCTAGAGAGTCCACTCAGTATGACAGGCTTAAACTTGTAAAAGGATTTTGAATGAGAAATAGTGCAAACCTTGATCAAAGGGCTTCTCTAAGAGTCCTCTGATCCGGGTCTACACTGTTTGCAAATGACAGTACATGTTTGTCCTGCATTCAAAGCAATACTAGCTTAATCCCTTTAGTTCCTGCTCAAAATGTCTGGCTTACTTTCCTGTTACTGGTATAACTGAACACTTTTGATCTAGATCTTGGTATGTATTCCTCAACTCTAACATATTTTCTGACTGGAACAAAACATTACATCAATCTGACAAAGTAAACAAGGTTCATAAGATGTCAAACTAAAGATTTTGGAGAAAATGACACACTAAGGAAATGTTTGAGGAAAACAGAGACCACAAAAACCACCAGTCACCAAAACATGTATCATACTTCACATTTACCAAATATAACCTGGGGTGGTTAGGTAAATACCATATTTTATCAATATCCTGGTACGAAATCTGGCCTAAGCGCAAATTCTTCTTTTCCATTTAGTTTAATCCTTTACCTGTCACAGAAGCATTTTCATGGCTAAGCAAACAGAGTAGACCCAGATCAGACAGCTCCTGTCGGAGCTGTTTGATCATGGTCTATTCTGTTTGCTCAATATGACATAAGATACATGTATTTATTATTTTACAGTTTCTGATTTGATCAACAATTCCTTTGTTCAATGGCCATTATAAATTATTCAGGATAACATTATTTTCATAACTGAATATTCATGAGGTAAAGGGTTAACTGACAAACTGAGTCTTTAGTTTAACCATTTACTCCATGAATATTCATGTAAGAAAATATTACATCATGAATATTAATCAGATTAGTTGTTATAACAGCTCTTGGACACATTGATGTTTGGTTGTGACAAAAACTATATAATCATATCTATATTATATCACAAGCAAACAGAGCAGACCCTGATCAGACAGCTCCTACAAGAAGTTGTCTGATGTGGGTCTACTCTGTTTGCAAAGGCATAGAAAGGCATTTTTATGGAGTACAGGGTTAATGTTTCCTAGGTCTTCTCTGTTTGCTAAGGCGTATTTATTCAGTAACGGGTTTCCTAGTTCAAAATTCCAAAGTTCATTTGTTTCCTACTTACTTGGTGGGAGTGGACTTTCCAGTAAATGCGATATTAAATGTACCTGTGGCTTGAACAAACAAAGGATGTAAAACTCTTATCTTGAGTACGTCATTTTGGGGGATTATCACAAGATTAATGGCAAGAGCAAATATTTTCTACTTTGTTTTTCAGAAATGAATCAACAAAATTATGATCTCAGATGTTATGGAGAACAGAGAGTTATACTGGCCTAGATAAAGACTGGCATTAACACTTTACCTGTTGTAAGAAATAATGACATCATGAATATTAATCAGATGAATATCATTTGAAATCAGGAAGTTTTGGCCATAGCAGAAGCTGAACAGTCAGCAAAGGCATTAAAAAAGGGTGTACATGTATTTATGGAGTAAAGGGTTAATGAAATGACGACAGCATGACTATGAATTAGATTAATTTTTAAAATTGCATATTAACCCATGAAATTTTTGCCAAAGCAGAACTGTAGGATCATATCCATATTATTCCATAAGCAAACATTCCCTGATCAGACAACTCCTGATCTGGGTCTACACAGTTAGCAAAGGCATAGAAAGGCATGTTTTATATGGAGCAACGGGTTAAATGAGGGAAAGGGTGAAATGCTTTTTCTTCATACATTGCATGTTTTCTTTCTGTGCAAAATCTAAACCACTGTCTGGGTTCTAATAAAATGAGTCTCCTGCTAAAACATCTCTCTGCAGCACCAGACTGACCCATACCGGCTGGTTAGTGGTTACTCGCTTTGTTCCCACACCATCCCTAGATGTCAGCCATGTTGCAGTTATTTTTATCTCATTTACATGGCAGACGTATCTCAAGCGAAATTCCTCTGCTAGAGAGCCGTGCCAAATTCTGGGGAATTTCGTACACAGGAAGATAACGAGTTATCTGTGTACCAAATACACAAAACATAAAAAATGTCTGAAATGAGAATACCAGTCCACTTGCACCAAATTTCCAAGCAAAAGCACCCTTGCATGCTATATAATTTCTTTACTACACTGTTGTCTGCTTCAATTGTCCAAGGTTCATACACTTATATCCTTATTTCAAAAAGCAAAAATTATCAAACATGTTGGATCATGATGAGATGCCGAGTTAACCCATTACCTCATAGGCTATTTTTAGATACAACCTCTTTGAATAAATCTACCGAAAAGGAGCAGTAACTAGAGAAAAGGAAAATTTTAGGATTGTGTAGCTTGAAACCATTGTGATAAATAGAGCATTTGCTCATATAGGGGGCTTAACAGTTTTTCATAGGAAAATCTTTAAAATATCTTCTCCTCCACAATGGTTTCACAAAGTGACTTTTACAGAGTTGTCAAAAGTTGTCAATATGAGGGAAAGGGTTATTCCAAACTTCTTCAATACCTACTGAATATTCAGACAAAATAGTTATAATGAAATATGGAAGGTAAAACATTGTAGCCATTTTAGAAACAAAAGACACAGATCTATTCCAACAGCAAACAGAGCAGACCCTGATCAGATGGCTCCTATAGGAGCTGTTTAATCTGGGTCTACTCTACAAAGGTGTGAAAATGTGTTTATCCCTTTCCCTTTTTAATATCTATTTCATATAATTATGTCAGCTCATTGATATTCATGGCCAGAATCAATAAAATGGAACATGGGACGGAATTGTTCAATGGTATGGAAACTGCATAATCGTATCTATAAATTCCCATATTAAGCAAACAGAACAGACTGATTTGACGGCTCCTACAGGAGTCATCTGATCTGTGTCTACTCTGTTTGCAAAGGCGTGGAAAGGGGTTTATATGAAGGAAAGGGTTTGAATGCTGATATTCAATTGTAATGGCCCATCAGTGTCTATGTATAGAATCCATTTAGTACGAAATTTGCTAGTGAATTTTTAATGATAAATGGTGCAATCCTTATCAGAGGACTCCTGTAGGAGTCTTCTCTGTTGGCAAAGGCATATTTATGGAGTAAAGGGTAAATATGGGTTTAACCCATACCCTCATATTGACGCCTTTTGACGCCTCTGCAATACATGTAGTCACCTGTTGAAACCATTGTGATAAGAAAGAGCATTTGCTCCTATAGGAGCAAATGCTCTATTTATCACAACGGTTTCAAACTGCAATATTCTAAACATGTTCCTTTTCTCTAGTTAATGCTCCTTTTCGGTAGATTTATTCAAAGAGGTTGGATCTAAAAATAGCCTATGAGTTAATGGGTTAATAGACCTCCGAAACTCAATGTCTCATCAGAATCCAAACTGATGTTTGTTTTTGACCACAAAAAATAGTATGAGCATACACTGCATTTTGTATTTCAGTGCTTTTAGTGCCAATGACCCAATACCTCATAGGCTATTTTTAGATACAATCTCTTGAATAAATCTACCGAAAAGGAGCAGTAACTAGAGAAAAGGAAAAGTTTAGAATTTTGTAGTTTGAAACCATTGTGATAAATAATATAAATGCTCTATTTATCACAATGGTTTCACAAAGTGACTATGAGGGAATGGGATAAAGCAAGGGCCAACCAGCTCTATCTTACATCCTTTCTTTTTACTGCTGGTTTTTATCCGAAAAACATCAAGTGAGCCGAAATAATCACACCTTTCACACAAACTTGTCAGACTATCAAATCAGTTACCATGGCAACGAACTGAAAGAGATAAAACCATCTGAATTTAATGTGTTTTCAATCTGCGAGTATATATATCTGTATACATGGGGGGAAAACAGACGGGGATTTTTGTTTAGTTGGCTCTTCGCCAAATTGACTGAACGCTGGGATGAATCACTAAGTGTAAAGCTCCCATTGTGTAGCCTTTAACTCGCTAGGCAAATTCACATGTCGTCTTTTATGATTCAATTTTCAAAGTTAATTTTCTCCCTTTTCTTTTCAAGATTAAATACGTCAATATCTAATCTAATATGTGTAGTTTGAATCCTCAAAAGATGTCCAGTAATGTTGTTGATACCAACCTCATCTGGATCTCATAAAACTGTACGAAAATGTCATCAACTCAACCATTATGAGCGGTAAAACTGTGTAAAGTTTCAAACATCCATGTGCTAGCGAGATATCTTTGCGATAAAGATACTTGACCTACTGGTTCAAGAGTCCCCTTACAAATGTCCTGTCTAGATTACAATCGCAGTCGGATGTTCTGGCGGGCAACTTATACATGTCGGGCAAACTACAAAACAACAATGTGTGGTCTGGTTTTGTGTTGAACAAATCTTAAGTCACAAATACTTTTGTACTAAAGTCTACAGTTTCTGCCAATACAGTCTTTCACTGTAGCAGAAACGATAGAACCTGATCTATAGTATACCATAAGCAAACAGCAGACCCTGGATATACTATATTAGCAAAGGTGTGGAAACAGTTTCTCAGGGGAAAATTGTTAAAAGAATTGAATGAAAGATTACAGTACCATTGCAAATGGCTGAAGATGGAAATGTTTGCCATCAAAATACTTCACATGCAAAAAATTTACAACGAATGAAAACAAAAAATGTTGTGTCTGGGGATGTCTTGTGTGCCAGACCATTATTTTATTCTTCAGTACCCAGCTTGTCAAAACCCTGTGGTTTATGAGGCCATTAATCACATTCTCCAGTCCAAGCCACAATTTGCATAAACACCATTCTACCTTCTTCCGATCCATGATGTGACCAATATATAAGACAAATGACTCTTGTAACATGACTGTCAATAATATCATCCTTTCCCTCAGATAAACGTATTTTCGCATATTTGCAAACAGAGTAGACAAGACCCAGATCAGATGACTCCTATAGGAGCCGTCTGATCAGGGTCTGCTCTGTTTGCTTGTGACATAATAGATCTGATTCTACAGATTTTGTCAAAGCCTAAAATTCCCTTGAAAAAAATTACATTTTAAAAAATTCAGCTAATGAATAATCATGATGTCATTATGTCTTACATGAATATTGAACAGGTAAAGGGTATGGGGTAAGAGTCAAACCTACGTAGACAAATCAGAGTGCAAGTTTATACGTATATGTCATAAACATATTATACTTTAATCATGTCACCCGTGCAACCAATGAGAAAATATGATAATTTGATTAAAAGCATGAAGGATCGTTAAAAATAATTAATGAGCCTGGCAATACATCACAAAATATCAAAGGAATAGAAGAACAAAGGATTTTCTTGATAACATTAGAGTTTGGTGGTGGGTGTTGTTAAAGTTTGTTGACTTGGCTTAACCCTTTCCCTCATATAAACGCCTTTTCACACATTTGCAAACAGTTTAGACCCAGATCAGACGGCTCCTATAGGAGCCATCTGATCAGGGTCTGCTCTGTTTGCTTGACATGATATAGATATGATTCTAGTTTTTGTAAAAGCAAAACATTCCCATGAAAATTTTATCTAATAAAAGTTCAGCTAATAAATATTCATGATATCATGATTTTTTACATGAATATTGAACAGGTGATCTAACCTTTTTCCCCATTTAATTACAGAGAAATAGAGAACTTGTTAATAAATTTGAGACTTAAATGTGACCCCTAAACTTTATCAATTTCCATTGTTTGAAGTTCCTGGGCATTTTTCTCATTTCTGTATCCATCTGTTTCAGCTTCTATGAACTTTCTGCATAAACTTCATCCGGTCTTTAAAAAACATCCATCTGTAATCAAAACCCAGAGGCAGACCTGTTTTGAGTTGCTGTTATACTGAGGTCCAGATATGATGCATAAATTGAAACATTTTCAAGAATAACTGTTGTATTTCTCCACGAAACCCTATGTTGTGACCACTCTTTAGAATCGTCTCAAAGAGATGATTCTAAAAAGTGGTCACAACATAGGGTTTCGTGGAGAATGGTGATTTTAGTAATTTAAGTATGCACCTTTACCGGTAGCTCTGGTTAAATAGGTTTTACTGTATCATCAAGCTGTTACATATCACAACAGCTGCCTCTACTTTCTATTGTTCCAATTTAGCCACATTTACCCTTTCAATGCTGACAAAAAAATCAGAATGGTCTAGCCCATACAGTTCACTCATATGAAAGACTTGAACTTGCTAGAGGGTCACAAACAGAATGACAAACAGTGTAGACCTTCCTCTTAGAGCCCTCTGATCTGGGTCTATTTTTTGCAAATGACAGTGTCTCACATTCAAAGGTATAACAAGCTGTACATGGGTGAATAAAGAAAAAATCTCATCAATATAAACAGGAGACCCGATTCCCCATCACAATTAAATTCAATGATTCAATACCCATGATGCCATTTGCTCTGATTCCCCATAATGCACCTGTACATATACATGAGGTAACCTTTGTTTGCCATAATGAACCTGCATCCTGTCACCTTAAACAATTCACAAATATACATGTAATAATATCTGCTACAATCAAAATTTAAGACCTTGACATCTAAAACTTAATGAAAACAACAAATATAATAAATATTAAAATCTTCATGTGATTCAGGGGTACTGGATAAGAATTTGAAAACAATTGCAAATTAAGTGACCAACTTCACTGCAGTATAAATGCCATCAAATCACATTAGATATCAAATCACATAAGATATCAAATCACATTAATTTGTAATGGTCAAGTGTATTCCATCCCTTCTAGTGTCTGATTAATCATTCATGGTTGCTATGGCAATGTCATTAGCTGATAATGACCAGAGTATACCTATTAACCCTTTGAATGCAGAGCAAGGTGTGTACTGACATTTGAAAACAGCATTTACCCAGATCAGAGGGCTCCTTGGAAGAGCTCTATAATCAGGGTCCGTATTGCTTGTCATTCAAAACCCACTTATATACAACACCTTTTCTTACTGAATGGCCTCAAACAGCCCTTTCCTTCATATAAACACATTTTCAAGCATTTGCAATTAATTTATATAACTTTTGTAGAGGACCTAAAGTTGATGCTATGTACCAATGATGAAAGCCAAGAACCCTGTAGATTCAGAAGAGAAGATTTTTAAAGGTTCAAATTGTTGACGACTGACAACGCACGACGGACACCGACGGACGACGGACATCAGGCGAACACAAAAGCTCACCCTGAGCACAAAAGTGCTCTGGTGAGCTAAAAAGAGAAACAATCACTGTTTGTTCAAGAATACTAAAAACAACTTTTCATCCAAGGCCAAAACTATTGTGTATCACCAAGGTCAAAACTTGTTTAGACTACATAACATTTTTTTTAATTTATAAGGCAAAAATGTTTTTTTGTTGAAAATTTCCGGTATGCTATTTTTCTCTAGCTAAAACTGTGTCTTGAGCACTTTTTTCTCTCGATTGTTTAGATGTTTCCTCTGATCTCCCAGTGTAGGCTTCCAAAGAGAATCATCTAGATAGGAAGCATTAACCTTTTGAATGCAGGGAACAAATGAAATGGAATTTGCAAAAACTGCAAACCCAGATCGCAGAGGGCTCCTAGAAGAGTCTTCTGATCTGTGTCTACAGTGATTGTCATTCAAATTCCTCTAGCAAATTAAAGCCTTTCATACTGAATGGACTCTACAGTTAAACACTAGTGGGCCATTCCATTTTGAAAATTTGGCACTCGAAAATATTTAACAGTATGTCATGTGTTTTACATCAACATGCTCTACCATTATACTTATAACATGCAGCTGTTTGCGTCACAGGACTCCAGTACAGACACGGAAATACTTTTCTTTCACTACACCAAAATGCATATTAAATTTTGGCACCTATTCTCCCAGTTAAGCTATGCCAGGCCAAGAGAATTCTTTAACCCTTTACCCAATAGCCTGTTTCTAGTTTTGAAGACATATGACCACTTAAAGCAGGTTGAAAGTAAAGCAGAATGTGCCTTTAGGCGCATTCTGCTTTACTTTCAGCCTGCTTTAAGCTACCACCTCCTAGTATATAGAAACTATTTATGATGCTATATGTTCATTATTTTAAAAATTGGAACTATTTTCTTCAGCGGAGGAATAAATCAAACACGCTAAAAGCCGCTTCTATCAGGTAAACTAGAGCTGCTATACAGTTCGCCGAATTAACAAGAGTCTTGGCAAACACAACTGGATCTAGATGAGACATCATATAAAGTGGAGCAAAAACAACTGGATCTAGATGAGACATCATGTAAAATGGAGCATAAATATGGATGAATTGTTTTGAAAAACTTCAAATGTTGAGAAAAGAGTCTTTGTTTCAAATAAGTATGTGTGTATATATACAATAATTGGCTCTCATAAAACAAAATTTAATGATGGTTCTCCTTCTTCCATTTCGTTGGCAGTACTTGATGGGTGATTAATTTAAGTAATGAAGGGTTAGAGGCCTACGTAAGATGCGATGCGTAAAGTAAAACAAAATCAAGAATAACACCCTTATTTCTCCACCAAACCCTATGCTGTGACCATTCTTTTCGAGACAATTCTTAAGTGGTCACAACATAGGGTTTGGTGGAGAAATAATGACTTTAGTATGAGAACACACCTTTATCTGTTGCTCTGAAGGGAGGAGAAATAAAATTTTAACAAACTTAACTAGCCAAGGAAGAACTCTTTGCATGCTAGTCCTAAAATCAACATAACCTTTGCAAACAGCTTGATTCAGGATGAGATGGAGAATATTACACGGAGTCTCATCGGGATAAAAAAATGTTGGGACATTCTATGCTTTTGAAAGATATGGCAGAAACAAATACTTTTTTTTTAATTGTACTAGTAGACAACAACTTTTGCAGAAAACAAGCACTAACCATGCAAGGAGAATGACAGATGTTCATAATCGTTGGTAATCTCTGCCAAGATACTCTGGCACTAAAAACTCCCTCCAAATCTTGCCGAGAAAATCTGACATGAACCACAAGTTTTGAAGCAACCGTTTGATAACTCTAATAAAACCAGACTGGATCCAGATGAGATGCCTCTAGAGAGCCTAATCTTGGACCAAACAGTTCAACAGTCTTTTTCATGAATCAACTTTATAAAACCTTTACCTGATAATTATAAATGTTTTTTCACACATTCGCAAACAAAGTAGACCCAGATCCAGACCGGCAGGAGCCATCTGATCAAAGTCTGCTGTGAGCTTCTGAAGTAACTGATACTAAAATTGACAGTACAGCTATTTCTCCCTTGTTTAAGTACTATTATAAAGAAGTAGTAAATAAATATTCCTTAAGTGATAGATTTATGAAGTAAAGGGTCAACCATATGTCTAGAACTGCTTTGGATCTACAGTTTGCAAATGCAGGCCAATGTATCTTCTTTCTTTAACTCTTTCCTCCATCAATACACCTTTCTATGCCTCTGTAAAAGTCACTTTTTGAAACCATTGTGATAAATAGAGCATTTGCTCCATAGGAGCAAATACTCTATTTATCACAATGGTTTCAAACTACAAAATTCCTTTTCTCTAGTCAATGCTCCTTTTCGGTAGATTTATTCTGAGTGGTTGGATCTAAAAAATAGACTGATTATCAATGTTGAGCAATAAATTGTAAAGTTGTTTACCATCCTTTACCTCAAGAATATTCATATAAGAAATAATGACATCATGCATATTTATTAGATGAATTTTGTACTGACACAAAAAGTTTTGTAATGGTAGAAACCACAGAATCAGATCTACCGGTATGTTATTTCACAAGGTACAGGGATAATTTTTTCAAAGAAGATACATGTATGTAGTAGTTCTTTCTTCTATTCCTGTACAAAGAACTTGCTTTGACCTTAACCCTTTCCTCGATAAACTCTTTCCTCCATAAATACGCCTTTCTTTGCCTCTGTAAAAGTTACTTTATGAAACCATTGTGATAAATAGAGCATTTGCTCCTATGGAGCAAATGCTCTATTTATCACAATGGTTTCTATACTACACAATTCTAACATTTTCCTTTTCTCTAGTTAATGCTCCTTTTTGGTAGATTCATTAAAAGAGGTTGGGTCTAAAAAATAGCTTATGGAGGAAAGGGTTAATACATGATTGTACTCCCTTCTGTTCCTTTGCATACAGAGTAGACCGGGCACTAGACCCAGATCAGACGGCTCCTACAGGGTCTGCTCTGCTTGCTTATGAAATAATGCAGATATGATTCTAGTTTTAGCCATAGCCAAAACTTCTTGTGTTCATGTGCGATTATAAAATACAATCTAATCAATATCAATGATGTCATTACTTGATATTTCTTATATGAATATTCATGGAGTAAAGGGTTAATGAGATTCAGATTTGTTTTTGACCATCTCATCTTAATTCTGGTTAACCCTTTCCCTCATATAAACGTGTTTTCACGCATTTGCAAACAGAGTAGACCCAGATCAGACGGCTCCTAGAGGAGCCGTCTGATCAGGGTCTACTCTGTTTGCTAATAGAATTTGATAGATCTGTTTCTTTACTTTCTTAAATGTCTACAATGTTCCACCTTCCATATGTCTTTATAACTATTTTGTTAATGAATATTAAGTAGATACTGAAAATTGGCCTAAATACAGAACAGGGAAAGGGTTAAAATGGTTATCGGCATTTGCATGTATTTCATGGGGAAACTAATCAAAGAAATTTCAATATTTACCCAATTACTCATCACTAAATCAATAAAAACAATCAACTACACTTTGGCCTTGATAAGTATCAATCAAATTTGTAATGAACAGTTTTATTGATCACATAATTATCAGGAAACAGTTTAATACGATAACCATGTGACAACCCTTTCCATGTTGAATATTCATATAGGAAATAATGACATCATGAATATTTATTAGCTGAAGTTTTATAATAGGTTATGTACATAGGAATTCCTTGGTGGAATCTGTGCAGTCAGATCTATTATAATTTCATAAGCAAACAGAGCAGACCCAGATCAGATGGCTCCTACTAGTTCTGCTCTGTTTGCAAAGATGTGCAAAGATGTGAAAGAGTGTTTGTATAAAGGAAAGGGTTAACCCTTTCCTCCATAAATATGCCTTTCTATGCCTAATAATAACCAATTCTTGAAACCATTGTGATAAGTGGAGCATTTGCTCCCATAGGAGCAAAATTAATGCTCTATTTATCACATTATGGTTTCAAACTACAAAATTTTAAAATTTTAGTAAATAGATAGAAGGATATTTTTTTTTAGAATTTTGTAGTTTTGAAACCATTGTGATAAATAGAGCATTCGCTCCTATGGAGCAAATGCTCTATTTATCACAATGGTTTTAAGAAGTGACTTTTACAGAGGCGTAGAAAGGCGTATTTATGGAGGAAAGGGTTAAAGCAACCAGCTACATTGAAAGGCCTCCTCATTTATTCACAGTGGTTTGATTAGAAAGATTTTACAGCATGTTGTGTTCAATGTTTTCTCCTGACACATTCAATCATTGATTTTACCATTAGGCCTTTCAACTGTATTTCAAAACAACTGCAACACATTATAATTAAAATTTAAGTTTCCAAATCAATATCACAAATATATTACTCATACAAACTCATAAAAAACTCATAAAAAACCTCATTCCATACTATATGACACAGAATGATGAGCATTACATGATATCAAATTCGGTTCCAACCTACATGTACATTAAATAGAATTTCTTCTAAAGCAAAGCCAAACAAAACCTGCCATTCAAATGCCTGCCTCTACCGAGCTAATCAATACTTTCTGTTACCATAGCAACAGCAGATAATTTGGTCACAAGGAAAAATCGTTAAAAGTGGAATAATGGTTATTGGGTATTTTCAGGAACCAGAAAGAGAACTGGTGATTATAATGACTGTCTGTCGAAAACAAACCCACAATTCAGCTGCTAGTTTAATGTCTGCAGAAAATTCTTTGTTCAGGAGAATAAGGATTGGTCTAACCCACTAGCAATGTGTGCTTCCCGCTAATTTGTGATAACCAGAACAAACAGACTGGATCCTGATGAGACACCAGCATCTGAACTGATTGACACTCCGACAGAAATGGAGACAAGAATTTGACGACTTTGCAAACTGTGTAAACCAAGATCAGATGGCTCCTATAGGAGCCCTCTGATCAGGGTCTGCTCTGTTTGTTTCTGGTTTAATACAGGTCTGATTCTGCCTGAGCCAAATGTCCTGTGTTCATATGCCATTATAATAAATATAATTTTATTAATATTCATGATGTTATTATTTGTTACATGAATAAGCAACACAGAAAGGGTTAACTCTTTTATCTTAACCCATTACCTCATAGGCTATTTTTAGATACATCTTTGAATAAATCTACCGAAAAGGAGCATTAACTAGAGAAAAGGAAATTTTTTAGAAGTTTTTAGTTTGAAACCATTGTGATAAAGTCACTCTTATTTATCAAAATGGTTTCACAAAATGACTTCTACAGAATCAACAAAAGTCGTCAATATGAGGGAATGGGTTAAGTTGCTTTCTAAGCTTTGCAAAAAGAGTAGATTGGTAAGATGGCCCATTGCAGGAGCAATCCGATCAGGATCAGCTCTGCTTAGGAAATAATATAGATTCAACTCTACAACTTCTGACATATCGGTAGTCAAAAATTCTCCTTGTACATAATGCCATTTCAGAAAAATATTATATTCAAACAGTCAATTATTTCTTACACAATTAGTTTATGAGGTAATGAGTTACCTGTTAAGCAACCTACATATACTTAATTCATTTATATGTATTTTGGCCTGAGGTATGATCAGAGTTGTCGTGTAACAGTAAATATAATGCTAAGCTGTGTACACACATTACAAGATGTTGTGCAATATTGCCTGTAGTTACCTGTGATACTATCTACACACTCCCCCCACCTGTGACCATTTGAGTAACATTACATCACATCAAAGGCAACAGGTCCTCATGAAATGTTACTAGTTACATACAGAAAACATTCGATGATTCATTCATCTGAACCTATATTTTCTTTACATTAATGTTTTGATCTAAACTTCTTACATATGAATTTACAAAATGGTCATGTCATTTTCCTACAAAATATTAATAGACCAATATTATATACATGTAAGTATCATTATGTAAATACCAACACATTATTACATAATGTAAAAGGTCTTATTTCAGGGACATTACAGACATATGACCAAGGATTACATGGATCATAAAAGGAGTTGAGATAACAGGTAGGTGGGGATGTAAACACCGGACCTTGACTAACACAAGGGCAACAACAAAACAAATATACAAATAACCACAACTAGCAAACGATCCAAAGAGAAAAGTAATACTCTCTGTGTACAAAACATTACTAAAATCAACAGAGTAATAGATAAATGTGCATACTAATATCATGAAATCGTAATTTCTCCACCAAACTCTACGTTGTGACCACACTTTAGAATCATCTCTTCTAGATGATTCAAAAGAGTGGTAACACCATCAGGGATTTGGTGGAGAAATAAAGGGGTTATTTCTGTCTGTAAAAAGGTTTAACCATTTCCTCCATAAATACGCCTTTCTACACCTCTGTAAAAGTCACTTAATGAAACCATTGTGATAAATATAGCATTTGCTCCTATAGGATTTATCACAATGGTTTCAAACTACAAAATTCTAAAATTTTACTTTTCTCTAGTAAATGCTCCTTTTGGGTAGAGTCATTCAAAGAGGTTGGGTCTAAAAAATAGCCTATGGAGGAATGGGTTAAATTACAAAATCATTCATGTATCTGGAGCTCTGAATTCACATGACTTATGTACTGGTAAATAGAGGGCTTCAGGTACTCAGAGGGCTTGTTACTGCATTCTTGACCGTTTGAAATGTTCTGACTCGTTTCACACAAGCACAGATCAGATGTGGAAATTAAAATGTTTTTTCAAGAAGTCTTATTTCTCCACTAAAATTCAATTCTGCAACTTTGGAATGATCTCAATATGACTATTCTAAAGTGGTCAAACCATGGAGGGACAATATTAGTAGCTGAAATATCCCTATTTATCTATGTCTCTGCATGTTGAAGATTTGACATCAGAAGAGGACATACATAGCATCAGAATATGACCTACATTAATATCAGAATAGGAACTACATGCCATCATGGTATCAGAATAGGACCTACAAGGCTTCTGAATAGGACCAACATGACTCAGAATTATGAATAGGACCTGTATGGCATCTGAATACGACCTACACAATATCTGAATAGGACCTACATGGCATCTGAATAGGACCTACAAGACATCTGAATAGGACCTATAGATACTAACTCTCCAAACTTAGTATCTGCAAGATTTTACTTTCAAAAAGGAGCAGTCTGATCTGGCTTAATGTTTGCAAAGGTGTGAGAAGGCGTCAAGTGGTTGCTTTAGAAGGGTTCTTATGTATTATATACTGGGGTTCTTATGTACAGTAAAACCTCTCTACAATGGCCACTAAATTACATCTTGAAAGTATTTTGTGTTAAAGGTAGGTGGTTGCTTAAAGCAAGGTGAAAGTGAAACAGAACGCTCCTATAGGAGCATTCTGTTTTACTTTCACCTTGCTTTAAGCAGCCACCTGCTCTAATATACCAACTAATTAACACAATTTAGTGGCCGTTATAGAGAGGTTTTACTGTAATATGTATTATCTTATGTATGATCCTAAAGTCCAAATGATAAATGTTTATGAAATAACAAATAGCCAAAATGCATTCATTAAATGGGTACAGATGAAACTCGTCCCTTCTTGCACATCTGCACATGGTGTTTGATCATCTGTAAAAGTTTGAAACAAATCCAAGTAAAGGTGTAGGAACTTGGCAGAGTTTGAGTACAAGAGTTTCCAGACATACATGTATCAGGGATGAGATCAGACACACACTATCTACAACCTGTGAAAGGATCACTTCTGTACAGATCAAACCCAACTGGGCAAAACTTTCTTTAGAGACAAATGAAAATCTCAATCCGAAATCAGCTCCAGAGACCCTGGCGCATGGATGCAAGGACTACTAAGTACATCACTATATTTCAGAGCTACAGATAAACATGTATGCTCATATACTAAAATTGTCATTTCTCCATGAGACGATTCTAATGAGTGGTCACAACATAGGGTTTGGTGGAGAAATAAAGAAGTTTGAAAATCTTCAAGGACCAAAACAACATCAGAATAGGACCTGTATAGCATCTGAATGAATACGACCTACACGACATCAGAATAGGACCTGTATAGCATCTGAATACGACCTACACGACATCTGAATAGGACCTGTATAGCATCTGAATACGACCTACATGACATCTGAATACGACCTATGAACCCCCCCCCCCCCCCCCCCCTCTACCATGTGAGGGAATAAAACCATAGTCATATATATCAATGGGTTCACTCTCAAGTATTGAAACATATGAAATCAAAATAAGATATAATGCTTGAGTGGTGGTTTCAAATTCTAAAATTACAATTTGATATGCATGCCAGGTGTTAACAAAGACTTACCATGGTTTGCTCGTACTCCTCACTGCTCGTTCTAACTCTCTCATAACTATTTGAGTATTAAAACTGAACTATGCAATATATTCCAATGCTAGTCACTATATACATACATAGATCACTGTATATATCCACATTAAGGGAGGCTTCACAACGTGCATATTGCCACAAAATCTTATTCCCAAAGGTAGTATACTAACACACAACACAAAGGCGTATTTTATTCAACACTAAAAAAATTATATCATGTGATTAAATATACATCCATTGATCCTGAAATGAACTTTATAATTACATGTAAAAATCTACAGAAGACAGCATACTTGCATTTTCAAAATCCTCTTAAAAGCATTTAACTAAATCCATCAATTCCAGGTCCACTTTTAATCCAAGCTGGCTGCCATTGGTAATCCAAGTAGTGGTATACCTCCAATTCTCACATACTTGATTCTGGACATTTTGAACACACATATTCCGAACTGTCCACGATGCTGCGACAGTTTAGTAATCCAAGTTTCATAAAAAGGAGTTATTTTTAGCACAGTAACATCCAAATACACCAACAAGTTATTCTTGTGACATAATTATTGCCAATATAGCTGGCGTTATAGATACGCCAACAGGCAAAAAAACAAACATAAAAATAATTGGTACGAAATTTTTCATAAATGACAAGAATTCTATATTTATACATGGCCATTCTCATAACAATAATAACATGCAGGTTAAAACATACCGGTACATACAGATGTACAGTAAAACCTCTCTAAACTGTATTTTTTAATAAAGGGGAATTTAGGTCGTTTAACCCATTACCTCATACGGTAGGCTATTTTTAGATCCTACCTCTTTGAATACATCTACCGAAAAGAAGAATTAACTAGAGGAAAGGATTTTTTAAAAATTTGTGTAGTGTTGAAACCATTGTGATAAATAGAGCATTTGCTCCATAGGAGCAAATGCTCTTTTTATCACATCGGTTTCAGAAATAATGACACAATGAATATACATTGCATTAATTGTTATAATAGCACATAATTACAGGAGTTCTGACCATGGCAGAAACTGCAGAATCATAAGCAAACAGAGCAGACTCTGATCAGACAGCTCCTATAGGAGCTGTCTGAACTCAGGCTTCTCTATTTGCAAAGGCGTAGAAAGGCGTAATTATGGAGTAAAGGGTTAAGACAGGCATTGAAACTCCAGTTTAGAGGGTTTTTTCTGTATATACACATATCTATTACATTTAAAAAATGTTCAAGTTAACATTTAATAAATGAAGAACTTTACTGTCCCTCTACAGGTAAAATATTTATATCTGTCCACATGTATTAATAGGCCTAACATCTATTCTCTATTGAAACTTTTAACTATAGCCAATTCATATGACAGAACTTACCTTTTACGATTTGGAAAAGTGGACGTTGCAACTCGGGGGAATAACTCTGGTTCGTGAGTTCGTGTAACAACACTTCCTGTTGCACCAAAACCTTCACTGTATTCACTAGTCAATATATTATTTCCTAACTTCTTTTCTGCTTTATGTGCATTTGATGCCGACTTGATATCAGTAAATGCGACTGTAGCATTTAAACTTGAGGAACTAGCACTGTCTTTGTCTTCACTATCCTTGTCTTCTGGTCGCCGCTCTAACTTAACCTTTTGTATTCGACCGTACCTAAAAGTAGAACAAAGACACCTTTTTAAATTCTCTATTTCATGTGTTTGTTCATTTCAAATAAGAACATACTATACAGGGATTTTTCCCTTTTTCTACAGCAGGCTGTTCACAGGTCCCTTCTACAATAGGGGCTGTTCACATGTCCCTTCCCCTTATCAAATTTCTTTAACCCTTTACTCCATAAATACGCCTTTCTATGCCTTTGCAAACAGATAGCCGTTTGATCTGGGTTTACTCCGTTTGCAAAGACATAGAAAGGCATATTTATGGAGTAAAGTTTTAATATCCATCAAGACAATTCGATATCCTGTCATATTTGAAGTAACCATACTCTACAAATTCATAATACAGTAAAACCTCTCTATAACGGCCACTAAATTACACCAAGTATTTTGTGCTAAAGGCAGGTGGCTGACTAAAGCAAGGTGAAAGTAAAACAGAACACTCCTATAGGAGCGTTCTGTTTTACTTTCACCTTGCTTCAAGCAGCCACTTGCCCTAAATATCAACTAATTAACACAATTTAGTGGTCGTTATAGAGAGGTTTTACTGTAATGCAAGAAGTTAGGATCTACATGAAATGTGTCTGATCTTGATCTGAACTATTTCACACACAGTTTATCTTGCGGCCATTTTTGTACTGAAAGACACTTCGACAGTATTACAACAATTTTGCTTCATGTTCTGGATATCAAGGTCATCAATATGCAGCCTTTTATCATCTAAACACAAAGCGTTCAATAGAAAACAGTACATTTCAAAACCTAGTTTATAAACTTTATATACCCTCCAAACAAAGATTTCTATACATATATATACTGTCTGCTTTTAACTGTTGATCCCGCCCGTAGTGCCAAAGAAAAAGGCCTCTTTGTGTTAAAAACAGAATATCTATTCAACTCTGTAGTCACAGTATATCTCTTTTGTCCTGAACTACGTATTGAAACCTTTAACAGGATAGAAATTTTACAAGGTACACTCAGATGAGACAGCTACTGTATGAACCATCTGATCAGGTGATAGGCTTCGTTCCGTTTGCTTATGACATTATTTAGATATGATTCTCCAGCTTCTGTCACGGCAAAATAATTCTGTATTTATGCACCATTATAAAAAAAATCAGATAATAAATATTCATGATGTCATTATTTCTAACTGAAATGTATTCATAGTGAAGCTTGTTCATCTGAGAAATACATGTACCTTGATTCAGACCAGATACCCATCTTTTGCCAAGAAATAATTTTATCAATTTAATTCTTCACATTGAACTGAGAAAAAGTTGTAGAAACAGGCAAGGGCATAAATCTTGATGGTTGTTAAAAGGATATTTTCTAAAAGCATGTGTTGACCCTTTCCCACATACAATCCCTTTTTTACTCCTTTATTTAAAAGAGTAGGCCAAGATCTGACGGCTCCTTCAAGGTCTGCTGCTCTGTTTGCTTATGAAGTTATTACAGATCTAACTTTTTAACAATGCCAACAAATCCTACATGTAACCATGCCATTATTTCTGACATGAATAGTCAACAGTGAAAGGGTCAACCCTTTCACTGTTAAATAAGCAAACAGAGCAAACCCCAATCAGACAGCTCTAGGAGTCCTATAAAAGCCGTTTTATCTATTTGTAAAGGCCTGGAAAAGCATTTGTCAAATTTGCTAGAGCACATGACTTGTATTCCCCATAGAAAACTGGTCATCTGTATCTCTAACCCTTTCCCTGTTCTGTATTCATGTAAGAAAATAATGACATCATGAACATTTGTTTGCTGAAATTAGAATATTTATAATGTAAACTTTTCAAGGAAGTTTTTGCTTCGACAAAAACTGTAGAATCAAATCTGTATCATGTCAAAAGCAAACAGAGCAGACCCTGATCAGATGGCTCCTATGGGAGCCATCTGATCTGGGTCTACTCTTTTTACAAATGCGTGAAAAGACGTTTATATGAAGGAAAGAGTTAAGAGTAGTTAAAACATTTTGTAACTAATTTTTCTTTACTCTCCCTGTTTGAGACAATTGTCAAGGGACTGGGTATACAGATATTGTCATATCAAACAGCTTGGATCCCCGATCTGTTCCCCTTTTTTTCTCAGTCTCAACTGTTTGCAAATCGGTGAATACATGGGAAAACCCGACAGGAAAAAAAACTAAAATCACAGCAGCTTTTAGCTGTACTTGGCAGATCTCCAACTTGATAATGGATTTTCTACACGCTAGGAACATGTTTATAGCGGTATGGGCTAGGTCGAATCACCGAGCAGATAGGAAGGAAAGTTTTCTGATGCAACATACCATGGCGCCTTAACTATGCAGATATGTTATGGAGAGATACATTGTGATACAGCTCTGCATTGTACATGATCATATGAGTATCCCTAGTGGTCACTTGTTGCACATTCACGCAAGAAATAATCCTTTACTCCATAAATATGCCTTCAGTATCTATGCCTTAGCAAACAGAGTGGACCCAGATCAGACGGCTTTTGAAATAGTTATCTCATGAAAACCCTTTAAATGCATGGAACGAGTCACTTGCAATTGGTGAAGAGCCAGATCAGAGGGCTAAAAGTCCTCTGAACTACCTGTGTAAAATAGAGTACACCTAAATCTGGGTATACTCCGTTTGCTTTTTGAAGTTGTATCAGATCTACCAATACAGATTCAACTAATACCAAAACACCCAGTGCACATAATTATACCATCATAAAACCGTTATAAAAATTCAGTTAATGAATATTCATGATGCCATTATTTCTGACATGAATATGCAACAGGGAAAGGTTTAACCCATTCCCGCATAGGCTATTTGTAGACCGGACCTCTTTGATTAAATCTACCAAAAAAGGAGCATCAACTAGAGAAAAGGAAATTTTCAAAATTGTATAGTTTTGAAACCACTGTGATAAATAGAGCATTTGCTCCATAGGAGCAAATGCTCTATTTATCACAATGGTTTCACAAAGTGACATTTACAGAAGCGTCAAAAGGTATCAATATGCGGGAATGGTTTAAACACTGAAAAGCCATTCCACTTTGAATATTCAGCATCCCAAGGTTTAACATTCTAGGGTTCTGAAGCTCTGATGGCACATTTTTACCACAAAGCATTGATTACTAAGATGAAGATTTGAGTCCATACTGTTGCCTGTTGGCTAAAATGGCATGGGGAGAGAGTGGCAATGAAAAATTCAGGTGTGTAATTTGCCTTACTAGAGATCTAAACGGAATTTTCATGAACAAATTTCAACTATCGCAATGGAAAAGTGATGGTTTTCACTTACAGCAAACTGATATCATTTTATGAGCTCCCTAGGACGTGAAGCGTACATCATGGCAACTTTTATCTTTTACTACAATCTTAATGTATCAAATATATATACTATACTTAAAAACTGATGTTATCCTCAGACTATATTTTTAGTATTTTAAGAGGATCAAAAGTACAACATTTGTAACATTAACCCTGCTTGTGCTATTAAGCGTGTCCTGACTAGCATTAATTCTATCAGGATCCAAGCCATTTGACAATTAATCAGTTGTTCTTAAAACAAATCGGATATACAAGTAAAGAAAACATTAAGACAATCAAATTTTTGTCAACTTCATTTTTTTCAGCATGAGAACGGTTGAGTACGAAACGTGGAAATTATTTCAGGCAGATCAAAAAGACCATGCCAAGGAAGATTTTGCTGACTGATAAGTTCGTTTTTCCCTCTAAATTACTGATAAAGAAAGATGACGCGGCGGCTTGGAATACATGTTAGTCCCTTGAACAATCTGCATCTCAGTGGGAGGATCTAAACAGAAATCATCTTGAGTGTGTGTGTGTGCTTGTGTGGTTTATCATCTTACCAACAATTTTTTTGGTCACATGGAATCAGTGCCTACTAAACACTTTACCTGTTCTATATTCATGTAAGAAATAATGACATCATGAATATTTATTAGCTCAATTATAATGGCACAATTTTTATTATGTATGCAGGCTTTTTTGGATTAGGCAGAAACTGTAGAATCAGATCTATATCATGTCATAAGCAAATAGAAGACCCTGATCCTATAGGAGCCGTCTGATCTGGGTCTACTCTGTTTGCAAATGCCCGAAAAGTCGTTTATATGAGAGAAAGGGTTAAAGCATACAGCTATATGATAAACTGTTATAGCACACCATAGGCACATGACATGATACTAGTGTACACCAAGTCACATTATTCTGACGCCGGCCTCATCAGTCTTAGCACTACCCTTTAAATATGTAAGTAAGGGAGCTAATAACAAACTTTTTTTGCTATACTAAGGCTTTGGACTGAACCCTTGACTTCTCACACTCTTAAGCTGATACTTTTGAGGCTGGAAAAAGCAACCAGCTTAAAATTTTGCAGAAGTCTTGATATGAAAGCTCAGCTGTCAATCTCTTTCTCGCATGCCATCTTTTATCAACAGCCTCAGAACAACTCTCATGATTGTTTTATTACGCAGTTAGAAATCCTCTCTGTTTGGTTTCGTCAATATGCTAATGTTGGCTAACCCGGCAACTGGCCTATTCCAATCTATTTTCGTTGACGTGGCACAGAAAATTGCGCCAACTTAGTATTAAGCCATTCAATACCCTCTCAAGTCCTCTACAGCCACATAATATAGAAGACCAATATTGTGCAGTGAAGTATTTGACAAACAAAATCCACCTCGGTATTTGTATAACTCGTCTTAGTACAAGGTATTGATCCAACAATGGTTCGATTTTAAGATTAAAACCATATACATGTACAACATATTCAAAACTGCCCGATCTTGTTAAATCCATATTTAGCTTTAAGCCCTTTAGTATGGGACACAAGTCACTGATGTTCTAAACAAACAGTGCAGACCCAGATGTCTAGGAGCCCTCTCATCAGGGTCTGCAGTGTTTGTCAAATTACAATTTTCTTACAAAATATCCCTCAACATACAAGATATTAGCTTGACTTTTTTGAGTTTTGGTATAGTCCATTTCGAGGGCTTGGTGCAAAACTATTGTAACTCCTTCACCAAACCCTCGATTTGACAATTCAGTATTCCTTGGCAAAGATCAGTGATAGCTAAGCAAGCTTCTGTAAAACATTTCAAATCAGATCTGTTCATTTCTATATCAGTATATTGTCAATTAATACAGATTATAAGATTCAAATCCAAACATTTTGAATCATTTGTTGTCTTTTTAACTTCATGAAAAATGAGTAAATTTTGACTTTGCAGCAAACTGGATTCTATTGGGAGCTGAAATATCAGAAATATGTTATAGATTTTCTAAATGGCGACCTGCCAATGCTGGACTAAAATCGCACAGCTCGGCTTTCAATTTTACAATCCTTTTCCCAACATAAAAGTGGATCTCATGTCTCCCAATGCAGATAGCGATTTATTATTAACTTGGCCCTGTGCCAAGCCAATAACCTTTTCACAAGCCTGACAAACGCACCCCAAGGGCATATATTAGTGTTGATTTTCTTGGCAGCCGGTCATGGTATGCGGAAGATCTCAATTTTATCTACAACCAACAAAAAGTCTGATTCTGTGAAAAAGGATCCACTTTTGCAATCAATTTTCTGTGCAATTTATACCCATACTATTGCTCTATTTCAATATGATGCAGAAAACAGCATTTTCCGAAAGCAAAGGATGCAATTGAATGAAATAGAATAAGCCAGACTTGTCGTCCCTACATTTTTGCACAAGTGAACCAGTCCTATGACTCATTCTCACGAGGTTTGTGTATACATTGTGCATTAGCCAGGCTGGTAGTTTGCTATGGGTTAATATGCAGCCATTTTGAATTAGGAAAGATTGTGGGTTAAGATTCTAAAAGATTTTTCCTGGATTATAATTGGCTTTTCATAGAAAAGTTCAATTTGAAACTTGAATATGTACAAAGTTAAGCCAGGGGATAAGAGTGTTTGAATAGACATAATGGCTTGTTTGAATAGACATAAAAGCTAGGTTATATTCAAATACAGCATGTTGAAGACAACTTTTGAATGGCTGAATCATATAGATACTTGTGTAGTTCTTACTTTTGGATTGCAATTATTTGTTTCTTTGTTGTTGTTTTTTCGAAGATTTACCTGGTCATATAATTTATTATGGATATACTTTGGCAAAATTTAATAAGTTTTATTTCTACTTCTCCCTTAATCATTGTGAAATAACCCAAACATTTACACAAGATTTCATTAAACTGAATAACTTAAATTTGAAAATATACGCAGAAAGCTGAGAATATCTAAACTGCGCATCTGAATATTTTCATTGGTTTAAGCCAAAAAGCTGTCATGTGGAACATTTCATAGGATTTTCAGACAGAAAGAAAACATGACAAAATTGGTAACCTACAGTAAATGTGTACCTTAAGTCTTACATGATTGTCATGGACCTGTGTACATCAGGTCTTAACCATTTGAATATTCATGAAAGATAAAATGGCATGAATATTCATTAGCTAAATGTGTATAATGACATGTACACAGGATGTTTTGGTATTGGTAGAAACTGCAGTCCAATCTATTTAAAATTTCATAAGCAAACAGCAGATCCGAATTAGATGATTCCAACATGAGCCATCTGAGCAATACTACTCATGATAGTAGATGAAAAGTTATCAGTTTCAAAGTGTTCAAAGTATTTTGAGGTGGAATGGAAGAAAAACACAATTTTAACCCATTCCCTCATAGGTCATTTTTAGACACAACCTCTTTGAATAAATCTACTGAAATGGAGCATTTACTAGAGAAAAGGATTTTTTTTAGAATTGAGTAGTATTGAAACCATTTTGATAAATGCTCTATTATCACAATGGTTTCAAGAAGTGACATAGAAAGGCGTATATACAAATGTATGGAGGAAAGGGTTAAGCATTGTAGCGGGAATTTTTTGTTGTTGCAAACAACCATATTTTGGTGTGCTAAATGGAGAACAAATCTTTCTCTCACTTCTCTCTTTATTTCAGTCAATAATTAATAAATGTGTAGAAAAAAAGAGGACTGGTCATTAATATAGCAGCAGTCTCATAAATATAGACATGTGCACAGAGTTAATTGCCGATACTGAAAATTTATGAACACTTCTAAACACTATACTTATGGCCTCCATGTTGCTAAACAGTTAAATTGAAAGAATTGCAAATTTTGATGAACATTAATAACAGTACACCAAAAACCCATTCATTAACCCTTTACTTCATATAACACTTTTTCATGCCAAGATCTGCTCTGTTTGCTTATGGATTTATACCAGGGTTCTGTTTCTACCAGGGCCAAAATCTGTCTTGTTCATAATGCCATAAATAAATGTATACAGTAGAACCCCTCTAATGCGAC
This sequence comes from Azorinus chamasolen, assembly GCA_963576725.1. Lineage (NCBI taxonomy): Eukaryota > Metazoa > Mollusca > Bivalvia > Cardiida > Solecurtidae > Azorinus > Azorinus chamasolen. The sequence continues at coordinate 57,241,370 of OY755249.1, forward strand.
CACTTAATGAATAAACATGGATGTCTTTATAAGCAGGTGGTTGCTTAATGCAGGGCAAAAGTAATGCAGAAAGCTCTTATGGGAGCTTTCTGCATTACTTTTGTCCTGCATTAAGCTACCACCTGCATTTAGCACCCAGAACTATACCTCTTTTAGGTGGTCGCATTCGCGGGGTTTTACTGTATATTCATGGAGTAAAGGTCCAACCCTATGAATAATTGTTGTTAGCAAAGTTCTAATTATTTTTTCTATTCCTTTTCCAGACAAATGTACAGTACAGGGTTAAACAGTCCATCTTGGTAAGATTTCGTGACGTCTGGATACAAACTGTTTGCATAGGTCATCATAAATACATTGCTAGGTGCAAAGAGTTAAATGTCAGATACTAAATGTGAACTTCCTATAAAATTTGTGTAAATGTCAATCCAAAAGGTTGTTAAATACAAACACGTGATCAACATATAGGTGGTTCATAGTGGTTTGGACATACAGTAATAGCTCGAATTTGACGCTATCACCAACACTGGATCCAAACATGTCAACCTAGACCAAAATATTCACTATATATTCAATCATTGATTTGAACAATAGTATAAAATATATCTTGATGTTATTAGCTCAAATCATTATATACAGGAACTGAGGATAGTTACAAACTTCATGTGCAAGATTTTGCAATTCTACATTCGTCCTCCATTTCTATGCCCGATACAAAACAGAACTCTAATCTAAGTATCACGGCCCGGGCGCATGATCTACGTGGCTGGACATAAAAAGGAATTATTTGCCGAGTGACTGAGCAGTAATCAATATCAGCGAGGACTTGGCAAATAAAAAATTTAAGCCGAAACCCTGTGTACTGTTCGGTTTATTGATTAATCTTTATATCCTCGGTATTCTATTCCAGTATTCCCTATACGCATATGGTGGATCATAAACTGCGTTAATAAACCTTCGACTTGACAAATATACGACTTGGCATGGCTAATATATAAAGTACAGTCACTGCAAATGATGGTTCTATAATAAAATATTACTTTCCCAGATACAATTACGTCATACATAGCACGACATGACAGTATATTAACCCATTCCTTCATATAAATGAATTTTCACGTATTGGCAAACAGAGTAGACCAGATCGGATGGCTCCTATAGGAGCCGTCAAATCGGGGTCTGCTCTATTCACAGTTTGCTTAACCCTTTCCCTGTTCTACGTTTATTCTGATTTAAACACCTACTGAATTATCATGGACAAAATTGTTATAATAAAATATGGAAGGTGGAGCATTGTAGTCATTTGGGAAAGTAAAGAAACAGATCTATCAAATTCTATTAGCAAACAGAGCAGACCCTGATCTGGGTCTACTCTGTTTGCAGATGTGTGAAAACACGTTTATATGAGGGAAAGGGTTATGGGAATTTATAGATCTGGTGATGCAGTTTCCACAACAGCATTAATAATTATGTTCATGAATATACATGAGGTGAATAAATCTTGAATAAATGTGAAACACTGTCAAGTCATAAACATATAGTTTATAATCTATTAACCCTGTCCCTGTTCCGTGTTTATTTCAAATTTCAATACCTACTGAATATTCATAGACAAAATAGTTATAATGAAATGTGGACGGTGGAATACTGTAGCTATTTAAGAAAACAAAGAAACTGATCAGTCATATTCCATTAGCAAACAGAGCAGACCCTGATCAGACAGCTCCAATTGGCATGGTTTGTTTTGAGTTCATTAATGTCCGTTTCTGTTCACTATGGGCTAGTTGGACACCCCAGAGAGAGGATACAGAGAAACCCGGGCGGGATGCCCTACTCCTATTATCGACAGAGTTTCTCTGGTTCTTTTAGATGCCCAGTGTAAAGCGCCATACATCAGACCTCGGTTTATTATATAGTCTCGTCCGAAGGACTTTGCTCCTATTGGAGTCATCTGATCTGGGTCTACTCTGTTTGAAAATGTGTGAAAACAAGTTTATATGAAGGAAAGGGTTAAAGTAAACAAGATGTGTTTGTGAAACACTATGCCCCCTCATATATTTGACCTCTGACCTTGACCTTGACATGTCACCCCTCAAAATGTGCAGCCTCATGAGATACACAAGCATGCCAAATATCAAGTCTCTATCTCTACTGGTCCAAAAGTTATGGCCAATGTTAAAGTCGGCGATTTGACCCATATATTTGACCTCTGACCTTGAAGGATGACCTTGACCTTGACACGTCACCCCTCAAAATGTGCGGCTTCATGAGATACATATGTATGCCAAATATCAAGTCTCTATCTATACTGGCTCAAAAGTTATGACCAATGTTAAAGTTGCTGACAAACAAACAGACAAACAGACAAACAGACAGACAGACAGACAGGGCAAAAACAATATGCCCCCCGACTATCGTCTATGGGGGCATAAAAACTTACAAGGTACCAATTTATAAATGAATTTTTGGATTGGACAAAACTGTAAGATCAGATATACATAATTTTTATAAGCACCTAGAGCAGACCCTGATCAGACGTCCCCTACAGGGTCTGCTCTATTTGCACTTAGCAAAGGCATGAAAAAAGGCATTTATATCGGGGAAAGGGTTATAATCTATGTTAAAATTTGTAAAATATTATTTCATATCATAGCTCAGAGGCTGTGCCACTTATTATAATTTATCAGACTGCCTTTTAACTTGAGAAAGGTTGAAGAAATTCCCCCAAAATATGGACATACAGCAGTCCTTAAATGTGGTAATTTTTTATGAATCTGGGACAAACAATCTTTTGAGTTGTATTGATTTCTCCTCTCAATTCCCCTATCCCTTTATTACAAGTCACCATGGCAACAACAGTGGCCGACATCCCATCTGTCTAGACAGAAATGATGCTACATTGTTATTTAAGCTGCCCCAGCTTATGGCCCTTTTGTTCTCTCCAATTTTATGCAAATCGTACTCCTTAATATTGGAACACTACTTTTCATTGTGTCAAGCACCAGATGGACCTGGCTGACAAACACCTCAAAGGTCATACAAAACGAAAACATGCTGTTGGAAACATGTACACAGGACACAGATCCTCAATGACACTTCACTTACAGACGTGACCCCCAGAAGAACCTAAGAAGAACACAATGTGCTTTGGATTGATCAGGATTATACTGTGTATTTTTTAAATGTACAGTGAGTACGTAGAACCTGTCTGCTGCCATTCATTTATTGAACATATGAGTGTTAAAAAGCAGTTGGTTGCTTAATGCAGGGCAAAAGTACTGCAGTAAGTTTCTATAAGATCTTTCTGCACTACTTTTGACCTGCCTTAAACTAACACCTAGATAATAAATAGTGGTCACAGTAAAGGGTTTGGTTTGGTGGAGAAATAAAGAATCTGTTCTTGAAAATGTTGAAATTTACGCATACAATGTATTATCCGGACCTCTGAAGTATTGAAACAAAATATTTAGCTTGTCCCTCTAATCAGAAGTCCTGTATTTGAAATGGCCAGCATGGTAGGAGTTAGTGGAGAGATATTTCCGCTCAAAGTCCAAGTAAAGATAAATATGTAGGACGAGATAAGTGGTAGTGTACAAATAAAGCCCAACAAAATCGGCCACAATACTCAAAGGACTATTTCAGGAAAGAACTCTGACCTGTCAATATGTGAGATACAATTTAAAACAGTGTAGTCCCCAGACCAGAGGACTCCAGAAGGGACCAACTTCCTACTCTGCACTGTTCTATCAATTTCACTAGCTGCTAAGCAAAAATCACTCTTAACATTAACCCTTTCCCTGTCTGTATGTTTCCCAAATTTTAATACCTCCTGGATATTCATGGACAAAATTGTTATAATGAAATATGGAAGGTGAAACATTGTAGCCAAGTTAGAAACTAAAGAAACAGATCTGTCAAATTCCCTTAAGCAAACAGAACTAACCCTGATCAGATGGCTCCTATAGGGGTCGTCTCTGTTTGCAAATGTGTGAAAAGCATTTATATGAAGGAAAGGGTTAAACAATGAAGGAACATTTTGCTTTGAAAATTAAGCATTTAAAGGGTTAAACAATTACATGTAGCAGAATCGTCATCAAAACAAGTGTGACACGTACTGTGAGATGCAATTGTTTGTAAGCGATGTATGATGGAGTTAAATGACCTCTTATCAAACTTTTGCATTTGCAGAACTGTATCAAGTTTGATTGGGATGGCTGTACTGCTGTTGAAACTAGGACAAAATATTAGTTTTTGTATTTATTATTAAACTGATTACGACACTGAGCAGCTTTGCTATAATGAACACTTCATGGACAAAATTGTTATAATGAAATATGGAAGGTGAAACATTGTAGCCAAGTTAGAAACTAAAGAAACAGATCTGTCAAATTCCCTTAAGCAAACAGAACTAACCCTGATCAGATGGCTCCTATAGGGGTCGTCTCTGTTTGCAAATGTGTGAAAAGCATTTATATGAAGGAAAGGGTTAAACAATGAAGGAACATTTTGCTTTGAAAATTAAGCATTTAAAGGGTTAAACAATTACATGTAGCAGAATCGTCATCAAAACAAGTGTGACACGTACTGTGAGATGCAATTGTTTGTAAGCGATGTATGATGGAGTTAAATGACCTCTTATCAAACTTTTGCATTTGCAGAACTGTATCAAGTTTGATTGGGATGGCTGTACTGCTGTTGAAACTAGGACAAAATATTAGTTTTTGTATTTATTATTAAACTGATTACGACACTAAGCAGCTTTGCTATAATGAACACTTTGAAAAAACAGACGAGTTAAAAAGACCCACAGAAACTTCACTATTAGCTCCATGTAAATTTGCAATCATAATTAACTTGCTCCTACAGTGTTCATCTGATCTGGGTCTACTCTGTTTGCAAATCCTTGAAAAAGCATTTGCATGAGGGAAGGGGTTAACCCATTCCCACATAGGCTATTTTTAGATTCAACCTCTTTGAATAAATCTACCGAAAAGGATCATTAACTAGAGAAAAGGATTTTGTTTTAGAATTTTGTAGTTTGAAACAATTGTGATAAATAGAGCATTTGCTCCTATAGGAGCAAATGCTCTATTTATCACAATGGTTTCAACAGGTGACTTTTGCAGAGGCATCACTATGAGGGAATGGGTTAATGCATTTTCTTACAAAGAGGTCCTATATCACATTTTGCCCTGGCCAAAATTTCAAGCATTACTGGTAATCTAAATTGTATTCATGTCATTATACATGTATCTTGCATGAATATTCGTGAAGTAAAGAAATATGCTTGTAAAAGGTGACCCAGTTAGCAGAGTCCTGCAATTAAGTGTGTATTATCTACACCAGAATATGTAATGAACAAAGTCTGACTATGAATAATAAACAACAAATTAAGCACTAAAGTATTCTCATGCTATATTCAATAACATGTCTACCACTGGGGCATTTCTAACAACTGAAACATATTCGTGCGCAGGAAACTGAAGCGCAATGAAGCGTGACCGAGAAGAATATGGCAATCCCAGGGCCATATATATGTTGACTCACAAATCTTAGTTCAATAATAAATATTGAACTAGAATTGCTTTTTATACAAAAACTGATGGTCCCCCCCCCCCCCCACCCCCAGCGGGTGGACAAAGTTTTCCAAAGTCCCATATCTCTGCAGAAAATCATCAAACCGGAAAAGGAATAAACTATGCACAAATAGGCATGGTGCTTATCAATCCTATGAAGTTTCATGAAAATCCGATAAAGAAAAATTAGGGAAACCCTGGGGACAAAATTTTCCATGTAAAAATTTCAAAGTCCCATAACTCTGCAGAAAATGGGAGGCAATAACTCCAATATTATTGAAGCCAGAGTTATGATACTTATGCATAACACTTCCTTCCAGCATGCCCTTTCCATACATGAAATGTCCTTCCAATAGCATCTACAGAGCAGGTGTTATTGATCTGACAAAAAATGTAACAAAGGGCAATAACCCCAAAAGTACTGAAGCCAGAGTTATGGCCCTTATACATGACACTTCCTCTCATCATGCTCTGTCAATGTATGAATTTTAAATCGAACGGCATTAGCCATGTAGGAGTTATCGTCCGGACAAGAATGTGTGGATAATTGACCTTGAATTGTGACCTTGGCCTTTGAAGAATGTGCCTTAGTCCTGCTGTCTGCACATCGCATTGTTATGGAGAACATTTGTGCCACAGCATTTTGAAATCCTTCCAAGGGTTTAAGAGACATGGAGCGGACACGAAGGGTATGGCTAAAAACATTTGACCTTGAATTGTGACCTTGACCTTTGACCAATGTGCATGAATCAAATGCTCTGCATGTCGTCTTGTTGAGTCGAACATTTGTGCCAAAGCATTTTTCAATCCTTCCATATTTGTGAGAGATATGGAGCAGACACGAGTGTGACAGACAGACAGACAGACGGACAACTAGACTGTTGAATATTCATGCAGGAATTAGTTATATCATGAATAATTACAAGTAGAAATATGTACACAAGTTTTTGGTACTGGCTGAAACTGTATCTACCGGGTACTGTAATATCATAAGCAAACAGAGTAGACCTGACCAGATGGCTCCTTCAGGAGTTGTCTGATCTGTGTCTACTCTGTTTGCAAAGACCTGTGTGAAAAGGTGTTTATATGAAGGAAAGGGTTAAAGAAACAATGGGTGTAGTAATTACTGGTATTGCGAACATGTTTATGGATAGGTAGGGAATTATCTAAAGCTGATTAGCACAGAGAGAGGATCAAGAGATTAATTCATGATCATACTTGTACATATCAAATGTAGGTACTTTTTGAACCTTACCTTACCATTAGACAGTAATACTAATTACATGTCACAGGTGTTATGTGAGACAACAAACTCAGAAATTAGCAGTTTCTGTAAATGATACCTCTCAACTCCAACATATATACACCTTTTTACTCCTCTGCAAACAGAGTAGACCCTGATCAGAGAGCTCCTGTAGGAAGTTAGGAACCGTCTGATCAGGGTCTGCTCTGTTTGCTAATGGTGTTTATATGAATATACAAGAATGCTTGTTCATGGCAGAAACTAGAATCATATTATCTATATAATATATTGTCATAGGCAAGCAGTGCAGACCCTGATCATCATCTACTCTGTTTGCAAAGGTGTAGAAAGGCCTATCTATGGAGTAAAGAGTTAAAGAAGTATATAGATCTGATTCCCAAGTTTATGCAATGGCCAAAACATGTGTGCATATGCAAATTGAAAATTTCATGTATAAATTAATGATGTCATTATTTCTTACTTGAATGTGCATGAAGTAAAGGGGTACATAATAAACGATAATTAATTATTCAAGCCACAATATGTCCCTTTCTTTACCCTTTGCTTGATAATTCCATCTCCGCAAACAGGGCAGACCCAGATAAGACAGTTGTTTGCTTAAATGTTACAGATCTGACTCTTCACTGTTCACAATTTCCATATATTTATAATACAAGGATTAACCCTTTCCGTGTTCTATATTTATTCCAAATTTCGGTACCTATTGAATATTCATACAAATAGTTATAAATAATGAAATATGGAAGGTGGAACATTGTAGCCATTTTAGAAACTAAACAAACACATCTATTAAATTCCATAAGTAAACGGTGTAGGCCCTGAACAGATTGGCTCCCATAGGAGCCATCTATAGGAGCCATCTGATCTGGGCCTAGTCTGTTTGTAAATGCATGAAAACATTCTATACTGTGACCAAACTTTAGAATTGTCTCTTCGAGATGATTTTAAAGAGTGGTCAAAATAAAGGGATTGGTGGAGAAACAAATTTACACATATCTGGACCTCTCAGGCTGTGAATGTGTGACATACATGTAGTTTGATTGCCAAACCATTGAACATAGTAAACAAGAAAACTAATATTCAGTCCCGAATTGAGCAAGTTGGCCCTGAATTTGGTCCTGAATTGGTATTTGGTGCTAAATCTGATCAGGGTCTGCACAAGTTACTTGACAGCAAAAATCCATAACTCTTTCCCTGTGATGTATTTAGTCCTAATTGCAATACCTATTATACATTTATGGGCAAAGGAGATAAAATGAAGATGGAAGGTGGAACATTGTAGCCATTTTAGAAACTAAACAAACACAGCTATTAAATTCCATTAGCAAACAGAGCAGACCCTGATCAGGAGCCGTCTGATCTGGGTCTACTCTGTTTGCAAGTGCGTGAAAATGTGTTTATATAGGGACAGGATTAACCCTTTCAAACAGAATGGATTCTACTTTTTAACAATGATGGATTTTTCCACTTAGTAAATTCAACATTTAAAGGGTTAAATGTCAGGGATTCATATGACTTGGCAGTGACAAGTTTGATTAATGCTTTCACTGAAAGCCCCTCGGGCAAACACATTTGCTGTGTAAAAACAAGCATTTTACACATATATATATACAAATGGGGTTTTTGTGGTCTGTACAGGGATTGCTTACCGTATGTTGTGTTTGTTTGAATAATTATGATAAAGAGTACATGTACCAACTTGCCATGGGTTTTACATGTAGATAAGAAGCATAAATTTTGCAGATGTAGTTAAAATATTTTTTATATTTCTCTGCCAAACCCTATCCTGCTGAACTGATTGGAATCTCTTCTAATAAATTGCAGCAAGAGGGCTTGACTGAAATAAGAGATATCGATAGATTTGTACACACCTTAACCCTTTCCTTCATAAAAAAAACTTTTCTCTCATTTGCAAACAAAGTAGACCCAGATCAGAGGGCTCCTCTATTAAGAAGCCGTCAGACCAAGTTCTGATCTGTTGGAATTTGATAGATATATTTCTTTAGTTTCTAAATTGGCTACAATGTTCCACCTTCTATGTTTCATTATAACCATTTTGCCCATGATTGAAATGAATATCAGAAGGTATCGAAATCGCGAATAAATACAGAACAAGGAAAGGGTTTTAAGCCCAGTACAATCCAAAGCCATTAGACATGTTTTTTCTCAAAATACCTCGAGAGTACTTGAGATTTTGGCATGCAGCACAACAATTTTAGTATCTGAATCTGCACATCTATCTGTTGCTCTGTTAATCTTTGGCCCCCTTGGTAATTTTCCTGCCATAGTTTTTTCTAGTCAGAATGACCAACACTTAGACCTCTAACCAGACAAATTACAGTCACAAAACAACAAACAAATAAATGCATTTAAGGAGACGAAACTTTAAAGTTTTTGATATCGGAGACCCGACATTATTCGGCAATGTATTTATTAGGGTTGCATTTTAGTTTCATTTTAAAACTGTTCAACAAAGGCCGATAATGCTTTATTGTAGAACAACAACTGCATCAATGAAAACAGCTAATTTTGCATCACAGGGGCATTTTTCGATACAAGTTCAAATTGACAATCTTCATAGTAATGATGGAACATAACAATACCAAGTTTTATGATGATATTGAAAATACACATTTATTGTAGGGACTTTCAATTTAACCACTAATAATGTACACTACAATACGTTTACCATTACATAATTTACACACCATCAATTTTACCATTTTGTACCATCAATTTTCCCACTTAACCCTTTCCCTGTTCTATATTTACCGTAGTCCAAATTTCAATACCTACTGAATATTCATGGGAAAGCAGTTTTAATGAAATATGGAAGGTGGACTATTGTAGCCATTTTAGAAAGTAAAGAATCAGATCTATCAATTTCCATTAGCAAACAGAGTAGACCCTGATCGGACGGCTCCTCTAGGAGCGGTCTGATCTGGATCTACTCTGTTTGCAAATGTGTGAAAACACGTTTATATATGCAGAGCAACAGATAACGCTACGTCAACAAATACTAAAATCGTCATTTCTCCACCAAACCCTATGTTGTGACCACTCTTTAGAATCGTCTCTTTGAGACGATTCTAAAGAGTGGTCACAACATAGGGTTTGGTGGAGAAATAAAAAAGTTATACTTGAACATATTCTAATTTACGCATCTTATCTGGAGCTCTGCTCATATAAACGAATTTTCACGCATCTACAGAATAGACCCAGGATCTGCTCTGTTGGCTAATGGAACTTGATAGATCTGTGTCTATATTTTCTAAAATAGCAACAATGTTCCGTCTTCTCTGTTTTATTATGGCTATTTTGTCAATGAATATTCAGCAGGGTTTGAAATTTGTAATAAACATAGAACAGGGAAAGGGTTAAACTATCATTTTACCATTTCATACCATCAATTTTCCCATTTTGTAGTGAACCATCAATTTTCCCACTTGGTTACTATCATTTTACCATTTCATACCATATCATTACAATGTTTTTGATAGCTAAATATCTGAAGGAGCTGTCAAATCAGGGCCTGCTCTGTTTGCTGATTAATGAATCCATGAATATTCAGTAAATATAGAAATTTCGACTAAATATACAACAGCAAACAGGTTAAACATCTTATTTTCCTACTATGGTTCTGATCTCATATGGGACTAAAATTTAAAAAAAAGTTTTTTTTCCACGTGTACAAAATACTTAACCCTTTACTCCATGAATATTCATGTAAGAAATAATGACATCATGAATATTCATTAGTCTAGATTATTAATTTATTTATAAAAGCACATGAACATAAGAATTTTTGGCCATAGCAGAGTCAGTAAAACCATATCTATATTATGCCATAAGCAAACAGAGCAGACGGCTCCTATAGGAGCCTTCTGATCTGGGTCCGCTCTGTTTGCTTATGCTTGCAAAGGTGTAGAAAAGTGTATTTATGGAGTAGTGTTAGAGTTGCATATAATTAAAAACCATTCAGATCCCTAATGAACATTTAAGTGTGATTTAATCATTTTACAAATATTCATTACTTTTTTTCAAGAGACTGTTTTGCTCCAGCAATAAAAGGAGGATTAATAAGAGGCAACTGGTTTACATCTAATATCTAGATTCTTACAGAATGTAGGAGTATTTTATCACAACTTCAACCATTTTATTAATTACTTAGTCATTATACTTTACCAAAAAGTCATTTGACTTTATATTGTTGATATTCATTCACCTACTCCTATAATGTTTCATTTGTCACAAATCCTAAATGTACCCTTCATTGTGTTCCCTTTGTGTATTTGTGTCCGAAATAATAACTGTGAATATATAATTCAGCTGTAGTTATATAATAGCATTGTGAACAACAGAACATTGAGGGAGATGTTTTTTTACTGTGGCAAAAACTGTAGATTCACAGAACTATATTCTATATGCAAATGGACCTAGCTCTTATTAGGACTTTGACATTCTGATAATTATGGAAGTTCACCAGGTATATTTACTGTTTAAAGTTAATTGAAACTTTAAATAAAAAAAAGTTGCTTAAAAATTAATTGCTGAGAAAGTTTACAAAAAATAATAATGAATGTATATATTGCGCATTTAATTTCTTGTCATTTTGTTACAATTTTTGTTACTCACCATTTGTATTACCTGAGTATCATTGGGGACAGTTATTAAATTTTTAAAAAGCATCTTTGTCACATGAACTGACTTAAGAACATTGTAATATTAACCTCTGTTAAAACTTCATTGTAAGAAACAATGATATCACCAATATTTATTAGCTGAATTAGAAAAATGGCATATGAATACAGGATCTTTTGGTACTGGTAGAAACTGTAAAAAGGTCGATTCTGTTTGCAAAGGCGTGAAAACGTGTTTATATATGGAGAGGGTTATTACTACAATATTCGTTCATGAATATTCAACGGGACAATGGCTATATAAATGCAAATGTAAGAATAATTATCAGGCATATTCGCCACAATATTGTTGTTTTTTCAATGCAATCTATTAAAGTAGTTCAAAAATAACATATTGTTGCATTACTTTTAGCTCAGTGCATCTATTTATTGAATAATTAAGAACGATTAAACGAGACATGATACCCCGACATGGACTGAGAGAGTCGGGCGTCGTTACATGTGCCTGTTCGTTCATACATGTCGGGTCCCCAAATTGCCAATTAGCAAAAGGAAGTTTGTTTAATTAGCGAACAAAAGTGTACGAATATAAAATGCAAATTTTAAAAACGGTAGATATTAATGTACGCCTGCGTAGTTTTAATGTTTAACCAACCTTAAACAATAAGTCTTAGCACATGGAGACGATTTTGAACGAACAATATTTCATGACCCAATTTCCAAGTCGGAAACAAAATGAACGCTCGCAAACTCACCGTTTGAAATATTCCGTAATTTCATTCTCTGTCGTTGATTCGGGTAAATTCCCTATCAATAGGTACCTTGTTTCGCGTACCATTTCCTCAATATACTACATCCCTAACATTAGCTGAAAACACACCGACATTTTTCGATCAAAATAGCACATTACACATTACGGCTTCGCTGTGTTCCGATAAAAAATTTCATGCTAACCGCGTGACGTCATTGTCACGTGACGAATTTAAGAGCATATGTCATGTGACTGAACACAAATAATATGCAGGGGTCGGCTCAACTGTGTCGAAGCGTACCCGTTGCATTGAAAATATCGGAATTTTATATATGCTAAGTGGAAATGTGGCAATGCGCCGAATAAAGTTGAATAGGGGATCTGAAATTCAGTACGATTTATATGATAGACTTAAAACTTGTTTACTTAAGACGCTTAGAACAACTATCTACTAATCTTATTTCTAGTCAGTCAAGGGTGCCTTTTGAGAGCCGTCAGTTGGGTTTGTTGTGTAGATAAAATATTCAAATGAGCAGCGCTTTGAAAATTATTGCTAAGCGTGAATTACATTTCATTTTTTTGTTTTAACATTGTGTTAATATATTTAGCTTAAACAAGTTTGTTGGGGTTTTTACTAAAAGGTAATGGGGTCGATGTTGGATTCGTTTTATATGTATCGCGATCTGTTTAGAATTCCAGTAGATCTTTATAGGCCTTTCGATATGGCATTCTATGAATTACTTTCAACACAACTTGTGAGGCGTTATTTTGGATAGTCCGTGGATACGCAGTACACCCCAACACGCCCATTTTTATTTATTTAACTCTTTCCTTCTTATAAACGCTATTTCACTCATTGCAAACAGAGTATATATAGACCCATATCAGACGGCTCCTAGGAGCCGTCTGGCCAGGGTCCTCTCTGTTTACTTTTGACATGAACAGATCTGATTCTTCAGTGTTTGTCAAGCAAAAACTTCCTTTGAAAATTTACATTGTAAAAATTCAGCTAATAAATATTCATTACGTCATTTTTACTTACATGAATATTGAACAGAGAAGGGGTTATAGACACATTATATTCTACTCAAATCTTCAACTGCTCATTTACTGTCGTTTCCCATATTTTGACTGTGGGTCATTCTCCCATTCTTTCTTAACCCATTCCCTCATATTAACACATTTGCAAACAGATCACCCCATTCAAATAGTGCAGACCCAGATCGTACGACTCAGGACTGTTAGCCATCTGACCAGGATCTTCCGTTTGCTAATGAAAATATATTAGATCAAACTAGTCTGTGCGAATGCTAAAACATTTGCTATTATAAAAAAAATAAATGAACGAATGAATATTCATTGTCTCATCATTTCGTTCATGAATATACAACAGGCAAAAGCCGCCAGGTTATGAAAGAGATATATCTAAATGAGCTATTGAAATTTTGAATGGATTAAAGATGTTTGCAAATCTTTTTAATGTTTATGGGGTTTATATATCCAGTATTTAATTACTGTATGTATGTATTTTTTTATCTAAAAAATATGTGAACATGACCAAAAATAACTTGCTCGAGTTATTGGTGTTTATGGTTTCGTGTCGTTGTCTATGTGTAGTTTTAAACTTTGTTTTTAATGTGCACTTATATAGTTTCTCCTGGTTTCGTGTCTATTAAATGGTATCTGCATATTTTGGTATATTCAATTTCAGCGTATTTTGAATACATGTAGCCATACAAGGCCCAATTTAAGTTGTATGCACATTTGGAAAACAGAATGTTTCATTCATTTCCATTAACCAAAATCTTGCATTTAATAAATCCCTTTCCCTCATATGTATACACGTGTTTTCACGCATTTGCAAATAGAGTAGACGCAGATCAGACGGCTCCTAGAGGAGCCGTCTGATCAGGGTCTGCTCTGTTTGCTTATGTAATTTGAAAGATCCGGTTCTTTACTTTCTAAAAAGGCTCAAATTTTTCACTTTCCATACTTCATTATTACTATTTTGTCCACCAATGTTCAGTAGGTATTAAATTTGGAATAAACATAGAACAGGGAAAGGGTTATAGAACCTATATATTATGATAGATTTATCAATTTCTGTATATCTATATAATTTATTTATTAAAACGAACCGACGTATGTGTCAAAATATTTCTTTACAGAGCGACTAGGTCTTTGAACATTTTAGTTCCGATCGCAATTACAAAGAAAGGGCGCGGCCTCCTGTAAGTGAATATGGCGCGTTGAAGTAAACAATAACATGCTATTGATTATATAGAAGTCTATTCCGACATCATGAAACTTATTGCCTACAGTTGTATTGATTTTAGTCCTGCAGTGGCAGCTTGCATGTAGAAGAATGCACAAATGTTGCCATAGAAATACGAAACTTATTGCTAACGTGGGGCGCCACGATCGATTTCAACTGAAACAGCCAGCACGGATTTCGCCGCACAGCCGCTAAATTTGTAGCCACGAGGTCAATCTATTGATTGCTATCGCTCTTGACAAAGCCCCTGGTATTGAATATCGCATACATTTCTACAGAAGCAGTGACGCGTTAAGAGATTTCGGTGTATGAACAATAACAGTGTTGTTGTGTGCCCCCGAGCAACGCCGAGTTTATTATTTGCTTTGTGTAGCCAACAATCAGCGCTATTTTCTCGACTACACCACTCAAACGTAACGTGTACACGAAATGCCTGTAGCAGCATATATTACTTGGCAACGTGCCAAAGGAGAATCGATAAAATATGGCCGCCCTTCAATTACGCCGCGTGTTAAAAACGCTTTTGTTCGGCTTTCTGGACAAAATTATCAAATCTTGTTGCGGTGGATAATATCTGTGCCAAGAACCAATACTTCAGTAATATCATTTCAGAAAATATGTCTATAAATTAACGAAGATATTCCATATAAATAAAAAAATAAACTAGGACAGGACAAATGAACAAATTCCCGTGTATTAAAGCACGTTTAATATAAAGCATATAAATTTCAAAATCTTTGTATATATTATATATATATTTCAACGGAGACAAATATCCATTGAACGTGGAGTAAAATCCATACGGGTTGTCATGTGCATTTCACAATATAAACACTTTTAATCCCAACAATGGCGTCTCGGTAATTTTCCAAGACTTTTAAACCCATTCGCGGACATAGGATATAGGCTATATTTTTCAATTTAATTCCATTTGATATTATTTTCTCGTACATATCCATGGCGTATATTTATGGTTCTTTGTTCCTTCGTGCTTTGTATTTTGATCGCACGGTCTGACAAAGAACAAAGGGATGGGCAAATAATCCACCATTTTCGAGTGATAAACGCTATATACTGGCAAGATTTTCATTCGCCAATGTAAGAAATCAGCTAACTGGCTCAACTAAAATCATTTTCAAGAGAATTCAAGCCGTACAACTCAGTAAATTAGCATCCAAAATTCTTAAATTCTCTCTAACGAACGCACCGCCATTGTTAGCTAATTCCTGACATGAACTGACGTAAAACGACCTTGAGAAATGCATTGTGGGTCTAATGATCACGCATGTTCCGCATGCAAAATCTTCGCTGGTACGCGGCATTATTGTATGGGTTCAATGACAGCTAAGAAGTAACGGAGGAACCAACCATTCACACGCTGACATAGTGGTTCCGGTTTTTGCGTCAAGACCAGAGGAGTTCCGTCCCTTGAATTGATTGCATCTCTAGTCATGTACAGACATCTGGATTGCCCCCAAAAAGAGTTAACATGACATATGTGGGGCACTTAGGAATATTTTCTTATTTCTGATGCAAAATGTTTCTATTGCTATGCATTTTTATAAGAAATGTTATATGCCAAGTTCTGGCCAATGACTATCCTCTGCTGAAAGTGTTATGAACGCTGTAGGTGAACCCTTGAACATAGAAAGTAAATCGTACAACATATTTCAGAAATAAGCAACTGTTCCTCTTAGTCTAAACAGGTATGAGTTTTGTTCCAGTTGCTATTGCTTCGGAAATTTAGCATTTAAAATAACCTTTGCAAACAGTTTGGATCCAGATAAGACGCCGAGTAACTTAGCACCTCATCTGGGTCTAAACTGTTTGTCATTCTGACATTTGTTTTTGAAAAGATAAGAACCTGTCTTAAATGGCCATCAAAATAAGTCTAATAATTATGGGTCTGAAAGGCAGGTGGTCAGCTTAATACAGTTCAAAAGTAAAACAGAAAGCGTCCGTGGAAGCTTTCTGCATCATATTAATATTGCCTATAAAATTTATATTGAACACAGGAGCCTTAAAAAGTAGGTGGTTGTTTATATATATATATTAACAACCACCTACTTTTAAGGCTCCTGTGTTCAATAAATGAATGACCGTTAAACCCTTTCCCAGTTCTATGTTTATTCCGAATTCTGATACCTATTCAATATTCATATACAAAATAGTTATACTGAAATATAGAAATTGGAACATCGTAGCCATTTTAGAATGTAAAGAAACAGATCTATAAAATTTTATTAGCAAACAGAGCAGACCCTGATCAGACGGATCCTCTAGGAGCCGTCTGATCTTGGTCTACTCTGTTTGCAAATGCGTGAAAACACGTTTATATGAGGGAAAGGGTTAGGACAGGGATCTTTCGGTGTGACTTTCACCCTGCATTAAGCTGTACCATGTCTTAACCCTTTCCTCCACAAATACGCCTTTCTATGCCTCTGTAAAAGTCACTTTTTGAAACCATTGTGATAAATAGAGCATTTGCTCCTTAGGAGCAAATGCTCTATTTATCACAATGGTTTCAATACTACACACTTCTAAAATTTTCCTTTCCCCCAGTAAATTCTCCTTTTCGGTAGATTAATTCAAAGAGGTTGAGTTTTAAAATAGCCTATAAGGGAATGGGTTAGATACCGGCATTGCTACAAATTTGAACGGGCGGTTTAGAGGGGTTCTACTGCACATGGGGTTTTAGACAGGGGTCACTATTCCACCCTTGTCAGTGACCCAACCTGCAACAATGTGACCAACGTGGACAATAATGACGTCAACATGGTGAGCGCGCCTCTACAGCAGAATGATGGTCCACATTCACCATTTTAGCGGTTTAAGGCCTTTGCAAACGGAGTAGACCCATGTAAGATTGATCAGGGTCTGCTCTGCTTGCTTCCGAAATTATATAGATTTGATTCTACAGTTTCTGAAATGATCACAGATTTCCCTGGTTCATTATCCATGATTAAACTTCAGTCAATGAAGAGTTATGGTCGTTAATTCGTGTATCAGTCAATGAAGAGTTATGGTCGTTAATTCGTGTATCAGTCAATGAAGAGTTATGGTCGTTAATTATTGTATCAGGCAATGAAGAGTTATGGTCGTTAATTATTGTATCAGGCAATGAAGAGTTATGGTCGTTAATTCTTGTATCAGTCAATGAAGAGTTATGGTCGTTAATTCTTGTATCAGTCAATGAAGAGTTATGGTCGTTAATTCTTGTATCAGTCAATGAAGAGTTATGGTCGTTAATTATTGTATCAGGCAATGAAGAGTTATGGTCGTTAATTCGTGTATCAGTCAATGAAGAGTTATGGTCGTTAATTCGTATATCAGTCAATGAAGAGTTATGGTCGTTAATTATTGTATCAGGCAATGAAGAGTCATGGTCGTTAATTCTTGTATCAGCCAATGAAGAGTTATGGTCGTTAATTCTTGTATAAGGCAATGAAGAGTCATGGTCGTTAATTCTTGTATCAGCCAATGAAGAGTTATGGTCGTTAATTCTTGTATCAGGCAATGAAGAGTTATGGTCGTTAATTCTTGTGTCAGTCAATGCCGAGTTATGGTCGTTAATTCTTGTATCAGTCAATGAAGAGTTATGGTCGTTAATTCTTGTATCAGTCAATGAAGAGTTATGGTCGTTAATTCTTGTGTAATCCTTTGCTCCATGAATATTCATGTAAGACATAATGAAATCATGGATGTTAATTGAATCAATTTTTATTATGGCACATGGACACAAAATGTCTGGCCATGGCAGAAACTGGAGAATATTATCTGTACTATTTCATAAGAAACTAGAGGTTTTTGTCACAAAAGCGGATGTCTCTCTTTCCCCCACCCCTTTACCCCTCGCACCCACACATACACACTGCGACATATGTAAACGGGAACACGACTGTACAAGATGTGTGACAGACAGACAGACAGGCAAACAAACCTAATAAAACAATATGTAAAGGGAAATTACTAAAAATGTTATGGACTTGATGAATGATACTCCCCCTCATATGCTTTCCACACCACATTTTTCAAGAAAAAATGATAACAGCTAATAACTCCAAAAAAGAAATGTCATTCCAATAGCATCAGAAGAACCGGAGTTATTGATCGGACAAAAATGTAACAAAGGGCAATAACTCCAAAAGTATTTAGGCCAGAGTTATGGCCCTTGTTCATAACACTTTCTCTCATCATGCTCTTTCCATGTATGAAGTTTCAATACAACGGCATGGACCATGTAGGAGACAAGAAAGCGTTAAACGAATGTACAAGGGGAAATAACTCTCAATTCATTGAAGCCAGAGTTAATGGACCTTATGCATGACACTTTCTCTTATCATGACCTTTCCATGTTTGAAGTTTCACTCCAATGGCATGTGCCATATAGGAGTTATCGTCCGGGCAAAAGAAATGTGATTTTTACAAAGGGCAATAATTCCAATATTAATGAAGCCAGAGTTATTGGCATTGGACATGACACTTCCTCTTATCATGATCTTTCCATGTATGAAGTTTCAATCCAATGGCATGAGTCATATAGGAGTTATCGTCCAGACAAAAAAGTGTGAAAAAAATTACAAGGGACAATAACTCCAATATTAGTGAAGCCAGAGTTATGGACCTTAAGTATGACACTTCCTTTCATCATTATCTTCCAATGTATGAAGGTTCAATCCAATGGCATGAGCCATATAGGAGTTATCGTCCGGACAAAAATTGTGAAAAAAAATACTAGGGGCAATAACTCCAATATTAGTGAAGCCAGTGTTATGGACCTTGTGCATGGCACTTCCTCTCATGATATTTCCATATATGAAGTTTCAATCCAATGGCATGAGCCATATAGAGTAATCGTCCGGACAAAAAAGTGTGATTTTTTACAAGGGACAATAACTCCAATATTAGTGAAGCCAGAGTTATGGACCTTGTGCATGGCACTTCCTCTCATTATGCTCTTTCTATTTATGAAGTTTCAATCCACTGGCATCAGACATATTGAAGTTATCGTCCGGACAAAAAGTGTGACGGACAGACGGACAGACAGACAGACAGACAACTCTCACGAAACAATATGTCTCCCCCATATACTGAACAGACGGTTCCTATAGGAGCCTCCGTTCTGGGTCTACTCTCTTAGCAAAGGCACAGAAAGGCGTATTTATGGAGTAAAGGAATAAATATCTATGAGACAGTGGGTTATGACAACGTTGGCGATGGGACAGTATCCTACTATGCAGTAATTAATACAGTAAAACCTCTCTATAACGGCCATTAAATTGTGTTAATTAGTTGGTATTCAGGGCAGGTGGCTGCTTAAAGCAAGGTGAAAGTAAAACAGAACGCTCCTATAGGGGCGTTCTGTTTTACTTTCACCTTGCTTTAAGCAACCACCTGTCTTTAACACAACATACTTGATGTAATTTAGTGGCCGTTATAGAGAGGTTTTACTGTATCCCACTATGCAGTAATATGAAAATATTTGATTTGAAGTAACTCTGGCAAGGTTTATCGAACGAATATGGGCATAAACACTAATACAAATATTCACATGTCACTTTGTTAACAAGTCATCTAGACGACAGGGGTAAAAGTAACACCGATATTTAGATAACAAAAGATTTATGAACAAACTAATAACCAAAATACACACCATTTCATGATATTTGTGACAGGATGCGAAGCAGTAATAACTTCACAGTACATGTACAAAACCATTGCAATTAGCGATTATTGCTATGACGTCGAACCAACCCTGCCTTATTACATTGTAATGTAACTATATACCTCATAGATACTACGCCTTTTAACACCTTTGTGAACAATGTAGACCCAGATCAGATGGTTTTATTATTTCCACAACAGCGCACACGTATCATATTTATATACAGTACAGTAAAACCCCTTTAAACCAGAATTCTAGTAGAGAAGAATTTAGATACTTTTAGACAGATGACTGCTTAATGCATGGTGAACGTCATGTTGAAAGATCAAAGAGGAGCTTTCTGCATTACTTTTATCCTGCATTAAGCTCTCACCTGTCTCCAAGACCGATATTTGTACTAAACTTAACGTCTGGTGTAGAGGGTTTTTACTGTACGTTGTCGTTGACGCTGGTATGGTGCTGGTCGTTTCAAACATCATATACATGTACCATAAGAAGGCGCCACATTCTAAATGCGAGCCAGGTATACACTAGTGCCTATGTAATCGTTATACTCATGTGATTCTTTATTCTTTATTTATCTTTTTAATAAATATGGTTTACTGTGAGACAAGTTCTTATTTATATCTATTCATTTATTTTATTTATTTTCATTCATATATTTTTCTCAGCATATTTTTGTCGGGGATAATTCTTTCTTTTCTGCCATGATCCAGTTTCAGTGAAAATGCTAGTGAATTAGGTATAATTGATTAAAATCACCTCCACTAACATAGATGTCAGCGTGGTCTAGGGGTTATAGCGATGGACTAGGAAACGTGAGGTCGTGGGTTCGATCCTCGGTGGAAACTGAATTATTTTTTTTTCTCATATTTTCTTGGCACCCTTAGTATACGTGCTTTTGGTTTAAAACCATTTTGTACATTAAAATATAAGTCCTTTGTTTGCATTTTGGCTTTGTTAAAGTTATTTAGCTGAGACCTTGTACTCGTGGTTTTGTTGACAGTTTTGCATATTTCACCATTGTGAATTTGAATTTGCTTCAACTTTACTGTATAATTATCTTATACTAACCTGTTATTTTTTTTGGGACAATATAAATGAAAAACTTAATGGGCATTGAGTCGAGCTATCGGAATAATTTCATGTAGACTGTAAGTATGGGAGTTTGTATGCCTTGTGAACACCACTTAATATCACTACAAAAAATGTGATAATGGTTTCTACGTCAGTGTGTTTCAGCAAATGAATAACATTGATCTGTGACGTAATGTGTATTATTGGTGTCAAACAAAGGTATTATGCATCATGGCTCATTAAAACATTCCCCCGTTTCTGCTACATGTATTAATTCATACATAACAGTCATGTTTTCCCAATATTGCTCCCTCTTTTTCTTCTATCCTGCTTAAATACATGTTACGCAGCCATTTTACGCTTGCGTAAAACCTTGCTTGTGTACATCTGTACTAAATTTCACTATGATTGTCTGTTTGTATTTGCTGTTTTCCCCATAGGGGTTTGTACCGCTTCATGGGGTTTTATATGTTTATATAGTATATATAGACTGGCAGGAAGCGGTATAGACTCATGTGGTTTTCCCAATGTCAGTTTCATATCGTCAGTTGCTTTGATGTTTAGTTCTATTTTCCAGTGTTTACTTATTTTATGTGGCGTGCGCGTGATTTTTGATAGGTTTGTTATTTTGCAGTAGAATTGTGTTTTGTGCTCGATTGAACTTTTTTTGCATGCTTGTTCCTGATGTTTATTTCTTTATGTACAATTATATGGTACAGTAAAACCTCTCTAAACCGGAATTCTAGTAGAGAAGAATTAATATACTTTTAAGCAGGTGGCTGCTAAATGCAGGGCGAAAGTCAGGCAGAAAGCTCCTAGAGGATGACTTTCTGCATGACTTTCACCCTGCATTAAGGTACCACCTGTCTCTAAGACCGATATTTATACTAAATTTAACGTCTGATTTAAAGAGGTTTTACTGTGTGTATGTTTTCCTTAATTTGTACTTGCACATTATATATGGTGAAAAAAAAGATTCAGCCATTTTTTGTTACATAAATATTCCTCAGATACAGGGCTAAAAGGCATTGAAGATTGTATATTCATGTATGAAACAATGACCTCATTAATATTTATCAGTTGATTTTTGTAATGGCATATATATACACAGGATCTTTTGTGTATTGGTAGAACCTGTACATACAGATATGTTATTATTACATAAGCAAACAGAGCATACCTTGGTCAGACGGCTCCTACTGGAGCCATTTGATCAGGGTCTACTCTGTTTGCAAAGGCGTGTAAAATGTTTATTGGAGAGAAAGGGTAAATACCATATATGCATGTCAACGGAGATAATAAAGTGCTGATGGATTGTTTAAATTGGAAGCTAATCCTCGGAGACTGAAGGTTTTTTTCAAGACTTTTTTGCAAGACGGAAGTGCTCTAAAGCAAAATGCTACGTATGTTGGCTTACCAGTTTTTACCCTTTGCCCATGCTTTGGATAATTTTATGTGATTTTATTGAATTGCAATGTATGTATTTTATCTTGATGTGCCTACATAATACTGTGGTTTGTTTGTTTTGTTTGTTTGTTGTTGTTTATTTTTCGATGCTACAAAATGCACATTAAGTACTAGCATATGTTTATTTTCGTTTATGCTTAGCTTTCTGTTATATGATTTTATTTTACTTGTCTTTTATAAGGTTATGCTAGCCACTTTACCTTATATAAACGCCTTTTCACGCATTTGCAAACAAATTAGGCCTCCTATAGGAGCCGTCTGATCAGGGTCTGTTCTGTTTGCTTTTGACATTATATAGGTCTGATTCTAAAGTTTTTGCCGAAGCAAAAACATTCCATTGGAAAGTACGCTGTATTCATGATGTCATTATTTTACGCGTCGAATACCTGTGGTACAAAGAGGTTCAGAATATTCGTAAGCCAACCAAAAAAAGCTGCACTGCCTAGAAGCCTTAGATAGAGGCTACAAACGCGAAAATCAATCGACATTATTGCATATAAGCATAGATCTGGCAACATTTAAACCCTTTTCATTTTCTAAACGCTGTTCACGCCTTTGCAAGCAGAGTAGACCCATATACCATCAAACGGTTCCTGTAGGAGCCGTCTAATCAAGATGCAATTAAGAACATTTAACCCATTCCTCAATAGGCTATTTTTAGACCCAACCTCTTTGAATGAATCTACCCAAAAGGAGCATTTACTGGAGAAAAGTAAAGTTTTAGAATTGTGTAGTTTGAAACCATTGTGATAAATAGAGCATTTGCTCCTATAGGAGCAAATGATCTATTTATCACAATGGTTTCAAGAAGTGGTTATTACAGAGGCGTAGAAAGGCGTATTTATGGAGGAAAGGGTTATTTAGAATAATAAGATAAACTATTAAAATATTAGCTTTATAGCTATTTTCCGACAGAGAAAGTAACAATTAATCAGTTAATGAAAGAACATCACGTGTATATTTCAATTTCACATGCTGAACATTTGAAGAAAATTGACAGTAGATCTATAATTTTAAAATCTGGATCTGCTATGTTTGCTTATGTAATTATAATTGATCCAGACTCTATGTAGTTTCTACCATTACCCAAAATTTATGCGTACATAGATCACATATATCTGTGCTATTAGGATTTTTCAGTTAATGAATGTTCATGATGTCATTAGGTTATTTCATACATGAATATCCAACAGGGAAAGGGTTTAATTTTGTTTTGCTAATAATATGCACAATAAGAGCCGCGTGCGGCGCCAACGCTCGCCTGATTTGGTGTTTGTCCAGCTAAATGTAAAAAATGAAAAGAGGGCCATAACTCCAACATTTTGAAACCAAGAGTTATGGTTCTTGTGTAGGGGCCTTCCTCTCAATTAGATCTCTACAAACGTTATAACAAGAGTACCGCATACGGTACATAATACGCCCACTTGCAAACTTTCTCTGATTCAACATGCCTTATAAGTGTTGACATTTTCTAATCTGTGCTTCAGATCTTGATTCCCATATTAAGGTGATACTATTTTCAAAAATATTGAAGTGAATATCTTATTAAATAAAAAAGTTACAGCTAATCCTCATATTTGCAGATTTTTGTAAAGGGCAACGGCCATAACTCTGTAAAGACAAACTGAATGAACCTCAAAATATACTCAGCTTCAGATTTTGTTGCTTAAAACATTTGTGTTAAGTTTCATTTATATCATTTTAATAGTTTTCCCAGAAAACAACAGACAAACTAAAAGTTGACCGACAAAAAAGCAACGAACACACAAAGTTAAAGGACCATACCTTTAGAATAAAATAACATATCAAAAGCCCCGCAATATATGTGAAAATTCATATTAAGGTTTAACCATATAAAAAATTTGAAGTAAATATCATTTCAAATGAA
The DNA here is from genome assembly GCA_963576725.1 of Azorinus chamasolen. NCBI lineage: Eukaryota > Metazoa > Mollusca > Bivalvia > Cardiida > Solecurtidae > Azorinus > Azorinus chamasolen. The sequence goes on from OY755249.1 coordinate 57,265,970, forward strand.
AAAGTTATGGCCATCCTCATATTTGCATAGATTTGCATTATTTTTTTAAGTGCAAGGGCCATAACTCCGAAACGACAGATCAAATGAACCTCAGAATCGACTCAGCTTCAGATCTTGATGCATTAAACATTTGTGTAAAGTTTCATTAATATATCTCAAATAGTTTTCCCAGAAAACAGCGGACAAATATTTGCATGTATTTGCATTATTTTTTAAGGACAAGGGCAATAACTCTGAAACGAAAAATAAAATGATCCTCAGAATCAACTCAGCTTCAGATCTTGATGCATTTAACATTTGTGTCAAGTTTCATTAATATCTCTCAAATAGTTTTCCCAGAAAACAGCGGACAAACTATTTGCATGTATTTGCATTATTTTTAAGTACAAGGGCCATAACTCCGAAACGACAAATCAAATAAATTCAGAATCAATTCAGCTTCAGATCTTGATGCATTAAACATTTGTGTGAAGTTTCATAAATATCTCTCATATAGTTTTCCCAGAAAACAGCGGACAAACTATTTGCATGTATTTGCATTATTTTTTAAGGACAAGGGCCATAACTCTGAAACGAAAAATCAAACGAACCTCAGAATCAACTCAGCTTCAGATCTTGATGCATTTAACATTTGTGTGAAGTTTCATTAATATCTGTCAAATAGTTTTCCGAGAAAATAGCGGACAAACAAAATGTTGACGGACGAACGAACGAACGAACGGACGGACAGGGCCACGCCTTTACTATATGAGGAAAGTTTATTAGGTGGGCGTATACAAATTATGCCCCTGGTGTCAAAATTGGCCCCGCCCCAGGGGTGGCTAGTTTTCAATAGAAACATATAGTGAGGAGATAAGATAAGATTTATTTTGAGTCGGCAAGGCATTTACAAATAACATAAGCTCTGAAGAGCTTTTAACCGACTATATAACTAGTGTATGTTAACATATGTAAAAGAAGCTGCAAATCTAAATGAGTAATATGCATCATAACAGCTATGACAAATATGCTAATCTTACAAATAAAAGAAAGGAGAGGAACTCAATACTCCTTTTAGACTTATAAAAGTTTTGAAGCGTGTGATTAGCACATTTTTCATAGGAATAATTGTTTAAAGCTATATCAAATTTAGAAAAGCAAATATAAAATATGAAAATAGAGAACATACATTATAAAAGTTAAGTAAGTATTTCTAAAAATACTTCAAAATAATGATAGCACTCTAAAAGTACATAATGTTTATATGAAAATAATCGATATATTGATTAATGTATATATAAGTCAATTTGGCCACCGAGTGCCCTAGTCTGACAACACGTCTTGGGCCTGCATGACACTTGATATCAGTCTAGATCACTCAATAATCTATTATGAATAAAAAATATTTATCACAACATACAAGCAGGCATAAAAAGGCTACATACAGAACTGACAATTAATGCACATAGAAACATATGATTAATATGCTTATCTTACAAAGATGCGGGTTAAGAAGAAAACACGCCATATGTTCATAAGAGCTCAACTATATCTAAAATCTCCGAAATAGCTAAAAAGCATAATTAGTAGGTTTTGATAATCATATCTGTCATAGAAGCATAAGATCGACAGCAACATATAATACATAAAGCAACAACAAAGCAAAAAGATCTCAAGCATACACATGCAGCAAAAAAACACAAAACAAATGATACATTGACAAACAAGCAAGGTTGAAGACCGTATAGGAAAGCAAACAAATTATAACACTTCATATAAATATATATAAGAAAACAATCAGCATGTATATGTCAACCCTTTCACCCATATTAGCATTTTACACATATACCAGGATAGGCCAACAAAAGAGACGCAGAACAGATAGTATATCCTTTAGTATTTACCTGATCTGTGACTTCATTGTCTGTCTATGAGTTTGAGGGATCTTTATCTTTAGTATTTAAATGGTTAGATAATTAGATTTCCATATTAGATGCATGCATTCAATGAAGGTCACTAGTAATTATAAAGTTCTGGATAAAAGTCAGCTTGGGAGAGGATTAAGATATACACATCAATATAACATCTCCAGTAAAGCAAACTTATTTATTGCAAATTAAGCTAAACTTAGAACAATGTAGATCCATAGCTAGGTGGGTGGATAAAAAGTTTATCTACAAGCACTGCACCGGTAGCCCTGACCATTCCAATTTGCCATGAGGGTCTTGAAATGATCAAAGCTGTCTGCTTACCTGTATAAGTCAGGAAGGCTGTTCCACAATACTGGAGCTGCATATCTGAACGAGTTCTTACCAAATAAAACATACGGTTAAAAAATACGTTAAAAAGTAGTAGTCCGAGTATAGATCCCTGTGGAACTCCTTTGGTGATGCTGGCAAGAGAACTCAAAACATTACCTACGGTATTTTAACTTGCTGTCTTCTGTTGCTCAGATAAGATTCAATTAAGTCCACTGAGGTTTTAGAAATTCCATAAGAGGACAGTTTACAAAGAAGAATGTCATGGGACAGGCAGTTAAAGGCCTTGGGCAGATCCATCAGAACAGCAGCCACATATTCATTCCTGTCAAGTGCCAACTTCCAATCCTTCACAAGCCTTAAAATAGTTGTTTGACACCCATGGCCTTTCCTAAATGCACATAAGAAATTGTCAAATATACATTGTATTCTCAAAATATTCAGATAATTGCTGAAAAACACTTTTTCAAATATCTTAGACGTGATTGGTAGGATGCTAACTGGTCTATAGTTTGACTTAGACATAAAAATCATTTTTCTTAAAGAGAGGAGTAACCTGAGCTTTTTTTAGCCTGGATGGAAATTTGCAAGAAGAGATTGATAGCTTAACCATATTTGTAATAGGTTTGGGTAACGAACATTTTCTAAGTTTAATTAGTTTAGAAGGAATTGCATCTCTACCTGTGGCCTTTTTGTACTGAGTTTGTCTATTATCTTTCCTACTGTGTCATGATCAGTTGACTTGAAATAGAAATCATCCTTTCCAAAATCCTTCTCCTGTATTTTATGTAGGCTTGGGTGATCATGGGGGTCAAACGGAACATCTTTGCCTATACTGTCTGCAACATTTACACAGTAATTATTAAAAATATCAGTTATGGTTATTATTTGACAGACATGGCTTGATTGTATTCCAGAAATCAGAAGTTCTGCTTCCACCAACACACCTTTCTTGAAAGTACAGGTTAAGAGATTGTCTTTTCAGTTCATTTACATGTACATAGTTCCTACTTTTTCTATAATGTTCCAAATTCTTTGAATTTTTGTATTTTAGGTATTTATGGTGCCTCATATTCTTTTTATATATAGCTTTTCTAAGGGTACATGAAACGTAGTTGGTTTACTTTTATGTAAGTCTGTTTTATTGGTGCATGCCTACTTTACTGATATTTGATTCAAATTTTTCATAAATGTCATCAATGCATGCACTAGAATTTAAATCAAGATTTGAATTTGGGTGTGCCAGAACTTCTAATAATTCACCAATCAAGGCATTTACATCTAGATTCCTGTAACTTCTGTATTTGATTCTCTGTTTCTCATTCTTTGGAGTCTGACTATTTATAAAAGTGGATATAAAGTTATGACAATCACTTATACCTGTACTAAAATTCAAACACATATGCTTTGGGTTAGTTAAAATTACCTCTAAGGCTGATGGTACACACTTTTTCATGAAACAAGTGCATTCCTTGATGAGGTTTTACCAAATCACATAGTTCAATTTGTTCTAAAAGAGTTTTGCCTTTTGTTACGCAATTGAGATCATAATTCAAATCACCTATTACCACATAGTGGTTGGAGAAAGTCATGCATCTGTCTAGCATACTGGTAAAAACATCTGAAAAATCACGTTCCTTTGTATTCGGATGTCTATACAGGCACAATATAGACCATTTACTGTTTTGTTTAAGGTTATTTCATGTATAATACCTTCACAGCCACCTGGCGGTTCAACGTCTCTTCTTCGTGCTGGTATATCGCTCCGAATAAAAGGTGCTAGACCCCCACCATAGCTATTTCTGTCTCTGCGCTCAAGTTTACATCCTGGAATATCATAAATTCGCCTTTCTACGCCTCTGTAAAAGTCAATTTATGAAACCATTGTGATAAATAGAGCATTTGCTCCTATAGGAGCAAATGCTCTATTTATCACAATAGTTTCAAACTACAAAATTCTAAAATTATACTTTTCTCTAGTTAATGCTCATTTTCGGTTGAGCCATTCAAAGAGGTTGTATCTAAAAATAGCATATGATTGAATGGGTTAACCAATAAGCTGTTGTTTTATATAAGAGAATATACGAAAGTTCAGCTTTGTCTCAAAACGCCCCAAACTTTATTTTTTCGGCTCCAAATGTTACAAAACGTCAATTTAGAGACATTTTAACTTATTTTAGACATATTTCATGAGACGAACGCCTGTGGTTTTTATAGTCCTAGACCCAGATCAGACGGCTCCTGTCTGATCAGGATCTGCTCTGTTTGCTTATGAAATAATATAAATCGGACTATACAGTTTCTACCAATACCAAATATGCACGCGTTCAATGGCCAATATAAAAATCAACTAATAAATATTTGTAGTGGCTGAATGCATTCGTCCTCAGACGCGTCGTACCTTACTTAATATCTCGAGAACCCGTCAACCGGAAGTAGCTCTTGCGGAGGAGTCTGGTGATTTCGGCGGGAACTCGGAAGATTCCAGGCGCCATATTGGTCCAGCAGTGTCAGAAGATCAAGTGAATTTATATCTGTGAAAACCAGGCCTTGCAGTCGAACATCGGTAAGTAGAAACTTATTTGGTTGAATACTTAGGGTCTCCTGAGGTTCAATATTGGTGGCAGCGGTTCCGGATCGAATTCATTCCGGATTTATTCGACTGAACGCTACATCGGGTTTGAAATTGTTTTTGGCCAAAATTGCCATTGCACTCGAACCTGTTCAGTGTTGAATAAGTAGTCCATAAACGAAGGACCTTTGTACAAATACTACCTATCGAACAGATACGGTATTTTGCACGTTGGTTTTGCAGTATTTGGGCTTGAAATACTTGCCGTCGACTGTAAGTGCCAACGGTTTTTACATTGATTACGCTGCGAGAAATTTAACCGATATTTCTTTTAGCATCAATCAATTTTGTTATTGATAGTATTAATTATTATCGATAACTGCCACGAGTGTTGCCTTAGTTGTGTATTGAATGTAACTTTGGTATATTCTGCTTCTGATTATTTTTGAAAAAAAATAAAAAATGGCTGAGGCAGACATCGCACAGGCACCTGACGCAGCAATGAACGCTGTCGCAATAAACTTTGCTTCAGCGGGAGAGCTGGCAGCCATTCCTGGCATTGGCCGTAAACTGGCTAATGCCATTGTAGCAGTGAGGCGCAGCTCAGGAAATATTACGCCTGATATCTTAAGCACGATATCACGGCGTGTATTTTCTGAGGAAGAATTACAGTTAGTCGATTTTTCACCTAACGACAACTGCCAGGTCGAATCGGAAACAGATTCGTCGTCTTCGTCGGAAGAAGAAATACCAGCTGCTAATCGGACAGCTGATGCAGTGAATGCGGTGGCAGGTTGGTTTAGCAACCTGTATACATCAGCCAAAAAATGGCTACCCTCCATGCCTCAACCTGTGGCTGTTAAACGAGAGCCAAGGTCTCAGGGTAAGTTTAAGAGTAGGCGTCTTCGTCAACAGAGGGCAGACCTCAATTCAATGTTTGATCTGCTCCCTGACGTACCCCAGCACGTGGTTGCAAAACCAAGCAACCCAAAGGTAAGTAAGCCAGTCACTACTTCTGAGACATCGGACGAGGAGTTTGTGGACACTGTAGCAGAGGTGCTTCCGGACACACCGGCGGTACACATACCACAACCAGTGTTCACTTCCACACCGGTAAGTAGGTTTAACCCACAACCTAGTTCGTTTGTTAGATCCTCGCCCAAGCATGTAAGGGTGGAGTCGCCAGTAAGAACTACTGGTATGGTGTCTCAACTGCCAGCACCTACCAGCAGTTATAGGAGTCCGTTTGGTCTACCAGCACCAGCACCAGCAAACGTTAGTAGGAAGTTGCAGGCAAAAGAACTGCTTGCTACTATCCCAAAGCAGCTGACCTATGATGGAAAGGGCAACTGGAAGGCTTTCAAGTTGCAGTTCATCCGTTATGCAACGACATGCGGATGGACAGAAGAGGACTGCCTCAACTGCCTGTGTTGGAGTCTGAAAGGTAAGGCTCTAGATTATTATGCAGTGATTACTGATGGTAGCGAACAGCTAACTTACAGTAGTTTGCTGCAGAAACTGGAGGATCGGTTTGGTGAGCAGGAGGTGCCAGCGACAGCGCAGGCACGATTTCAACAGGCCATCCAAAACACAGGTGAGTCTTTAGAGGACTGGGCAGACCGTGTCCTAACTCTGTCGGGTAGGGCATATAAGGGGTTACCAGAGAAGTTTACGGCCGAACAGGCAGTAAACCGCTTCTGTCAAGGAATGCTGGATAGGGAGGCTGGCCATCATGTATGTATGCAGAGCCCAAAGAGTGTGCAGTCTGCAATTCAGCTGGTACGAAAGTACCAGCAGGTGCATTCTGCAATGTTTGGTAGGTCAAAGGGGGCGAGCCGTAAACCAGGCTTCGACGACACTTATCAAGCGGTGAACCAGGTAAAGTCGGAAGCGGCCGAACAGGCTTCTACTCCTGACTTTATGCAAGCTCTGCAGGATCTGGAGCACCGTCTCCAGAAAACAATTAGAGAGAAGGTAGACAGTGGTGGTCATCAACCTAAACCACGGTTTAGACCATCATCTAAGGCGTGTTTCTTCTGTGGCGAAATAGGGCATTTTAAAAGAGAGTGTCCTAAACTAAGGTATGGCAACCCACAGGTAAAAGGTCAAGGGTCAGGGAAGGCGGCCGGCCCTGGACCCAGAAATTCATAGGCCAGAAAGGTGAAGTTTCAGTTGACAATGAACAATTGTCTACTGAAAAACAACAGGTACCACAACAGCAAGCTGCTTCCCTTTCAGAACATGTTAAGGGTGGTATGGCAGAACCAGAGGAGGTACTTGTGTGTCAGATGAGATCGATCTCCCAGTATGCCATTGGTGTGCAAGTAGGGGATAAATCGGTCTAAGCTGTCGTTGACACTGCAGCACAGGTAACAATTATTTCTGATCGCGTGTACAACTCGCTCAGAAATAGGCCCAGTAAGCTTAGAACTGTGAAGCTTTTGGCTGCAGGTAGAGATATGGGAATGTCTGGTTTCGTAGCTGGTCCTATCAAACTTAGGATTGGTTCGAAATGGTACACAGAAAATGTGTATGTAGCCCCCATAGAACAGGATATGTTGTTAGGTTTTGATGTACTACACGGTGTAGGCAAGGCCATATTAGACTTGGCTAAAGGTATCCTGTACTTTGATGGCATGAGCATTACATTAGATGGTGATGCAAGCATCAGCGACCCACAGGTGGCACGGGTCACCGTGGCTAAGAGAAGAGTGATTCCCCCTAACTCTGTAGCACAAATACAGTGTAAGATGGACAGAACCCTTGCTGATTATGTAGTAGAACCTATTGGTAAGTATAGGGGCAAGCTTCTGATTCCTAGAGTGGTTAGGGAAGGAGATGAAATGCCTGTAATGTGTGTCGTCAACCCAAGTGACAGATATAAGCTTGTAGCCAAGGGTGTAGAAATAGGTAGGGCTTATCCGGTACATGAATATTTGCAGGATGAGGCCCCAGGTTCTGCCGAACCGGCAGATTCTGGGAAATCTATACATGTTAGGCATGTCGAAGAGACCAACAACCCCACACCGAGGTTAACCGATCCTCAGTGTGATCAAGTTCCAGAACATCTCCAATCAGTGTTTGTTGAATCATGCAAACACTTAGATAAAGAACAGAGTGAACAACTCGCACAACTCCTAGTAGAAAACCAGGACGTTTTCGCCAAAAACGAATTCGACCTGGGAGGTTTCAGTACAATTGAACATACAATTGATACTGGAGATGCAAGGCCCATAAAGCAACGCATGAGAAGAACTCCTGCTTGCTTTGCAGGGGAAGAGGAAGTTCACTTGGAGAAGATGCTGAAAGCAGGTGTGATTCAAGAGTCTACATCAGACTGGGCATCAGCACCTGTTCTCATCCGTAAACGGGATGGAACAGTTAGGTGGTGCATAGATTATCGCGCCTTAAACTCTGTTACCACTAAGGATGTATTTCCTTTACCATTGGTGGATGATTGTCTCGACACCCTAGCAGGCAGTGTCTGGTTTTCTAAACTGGATGCTAATTCGGCCTATTGGCAAGTCCCTTTACGAGAAGAAGACCGAAAAAAAACGGCCTTTATAACAAAGTACGGTTTGTTTGAGCATGTACGTATGGGATTTGGCCTGTGTGGAGCACCAGCAACATATGCTAGAATAATGAACTTAGTTTTCAGGGGCATGTCATGGAAAACAATCTTGGCATTCCTGGATGATATTTTGGTACTAGGTTCGAGCTGTACAGAGCACTTGCAGAACCTGCGGGATGCTCTAGCAAGGTTTAGACAGTATGGGTTGAAACTAAAACCCAAGAAGTGTATCTTCTTTCAGAAGGAAGTAGAGTTCCTTGGTAGAAATATTACCGGGGATAGCCTTGAAATGTCAGAACATGATATTCAAGTGGTCAGAGACTGGCCTGTGCCGACCAAGGCAAAAGAGGTGGAGAGTTTCATGGGATTGGCCAATTATCACAGGGCCTTTGTCAAGGACTTCTCTAAATTGTCAGAACCTCTTTATGCAGTGACGGGTCAGAAAAAGTTCGAATGGACAGAAAAACAGTCTAGTGCATTCGAAACATTGAAGCAAGCCCTTTCGTCACCTCCAGTTTTGGCATTGCCAAACCTGAAGGATGAGTTTATTTTAGATACAGATGCCAGTGATTTTGCTGTAGGAGCAGAGTTACTGCAGGTACAAGATGGTACTGAGAAGGTGATTGCTTATGGTAGTTATGCGCTGACGAAGGAACAGCGCAGGTACTGTACTACTAGGAAGGAGCTACTTGCAGTGGTTCGCTTCACTAGGCAGTTCAGACACTACTTGTTAGGGAAACCGTTTGTGGTTAGAACCGACCATTCAAGTTTAAGATGGCTTATGAGATTCAAGGAGCCACAGGGTCAGTTGGCGAGATGGCTTGAGGAGCTGTCTCAGTACAACATGGTGCTGAAGCACCGGGCGGGTCGTGAGCACAGCAATGCAGATGCACTGTCCAGAAAGCCGGCAAGTTCTGGGGAGTGTGGAGCATATGGTGCATGTGCGCGGCTCGGGGAGTTACCTTGTGGGGGCTGTGAATACTGTGCTAGGGCTCATAAGAACTGGGTCGCTTTCACAGAGGATGTGGATGATGTTGTGCCATTGGCCAACAATGCTCTGTCTGAAGCCCGAGTGGCTGCGGCCAGTGTATTGGACAGTCAGGGGGCCGGGAATTCCATCCACGGGGGCCCGGGTGAATTCTCTCTAGGTCATTGCTGCGACAATGGCAAGACGGATCATGCCGCTATGGTTGAACCAACCAATTGTAGTGAAGAAGTTATCTTCGGTCCAAGGGAAGCTGGAGGTGCCAATGCGAGTGAACAACTCCACTGGTCACACTCAAGTCAGTGCGACGAGGATGCTCAGATCCTGGAAGAGGCTCTGTTGCAGATCCCTTGGGAGTTGACAACATCTGTTGGTGATGCGGAGGTGGTCAGCATAAACATTGTTGCCACCCGTAGACAGAAAAGAGAGGAGGCAAAAGAAGCCCCAAGACCAGAGAAATCGGATAGTGAGCCAATTATCAATGGCCAGAGTTCCTACAAAGCAGGATCTCCGTCCAGTTGGGGTGTCTCGCTAGATGAGCTTAAACGAGCTCAGTCAGAAGATGATGATCTTAAGGTGATCATTGATTGGGTAGAGGATGTTGAGGATCCAGATCCCTCAAAGTTGTTTAGGGCAAGTCCAGCTGCTAAGAACTATTGGCTGAATCGCGAGCTCTTTCTTCTAATTGATGGTGTTCTGTATCGTAATGATCCAGACACAGACGATAAGAAGTTAGTGCTACCTAAAGGTATGCAGGAGACGGCAATGGGTTTAAACCACAACCTTCCGTCTGCAGGACATCAGGGTGCATCTCGTACCAGAGAGCGTCTTAAAGAGAAGTATCACTGGTATGGGATGAAACAGGATGTTCTGAAGTATGTTTCTGGTTGCGAAATGTGTAATCAGAGTAAAAAGTCTGACAAGCATGGTCGGTGCGCCTTAACTGAACATCATGCGGGTGCACCGATGGAGCGTGTCCACATCGACTTCTTGGGACCTCTTCCCAAGACGCCGAGAGGCAACGAGCATGTTCTGATGATGGTTGACCAGTTTACCAAATGGGTAGAATGTATCCCTCTTCCATCACAGACTGCAGAAGAAACTGCCAGAGCAGCCGTTAACCAGTTCTTTTCAAGATTTGGCATGCCGTTCCAGCTGTATTCAGATCAGGGTCGTAACTTTGACTCTAATCTCTTCACGGAGGTATGTAAGGTCTTGGAAATCCATAAGGCCCGAACAACGCCGTACAGGCCTTCCAGTAATGGCCAGGTTGAGCGGTACAACAGGACGCTCATGGATGCTGTCCGCTGCTTCATAGGTAAGTCTCAGAATGAATGGGATCTCCATCTACAGCAGATAGCAGGTGCACTGCGTGCATCAGTAAACCGGATGACCGGGTATTCCGCTAACAGGCTGATGCTCGGTCGGGAGGTCAATACACCAGCTCACTTGATGTTCCCTCAAGCGACAGGTAAGTTTACTAGTCAAGAAGCATATGCTGGTAAGTTAGCTACAGAAATGCAGAAAGCGCATGAGACTGCACGTCAGAGGTTACAAACGACCACTCGACGTATGAAACGAGATTATGATCTGATATTGTTGGAAAGAAACTACGAGGTAGGCGACGCGGTATACCTTCTGGATACAGCTGTCCTGAAAGGTAAGTGTAAGAAGCTGTGCCCACCTTGGAAGGGGCCAGGAGTAATCGTCTCCAAGTTGTCGTCTTTTCTTTTCAGGGTTAAGCTTAGAAACGCAGTTTTTGTGGTTAACCATGACCGCATTAAGCCATGCAAAGACCGGGAACTCCCACAGTGGATCAAACACTGGAAGAGTAATCCTGGATCTGAGCATACAGTGCGAGGTGATGACAGGGTCTACTGCTTTTGTCGTAAACAGTGGCAAGGCAGGTTTATGATCCAATGTGACTTTTGCTCGGAATGGTACCACGGTGCCTGTGTGAATGTCACACCAACAGATGCCCTCGATATAGTTAGGTTTAAATGCGGAGAGTGCAAGACCAGGGCTAGGAGAAACTAGTCATGTTGAGGGTCGTGGAAGAAGCAACGAACAAGTGGGTGAAGGACGCCGAACAGGCAGCCGTCCAGTGCAGAATAGACAGGGCGGTGTAGTCGGCCAAGTTGGTGCGTCTTGGCTGTAGGATAGGCTGGAGTCAGTTAAACGACTGTCCCAGTTTAGCACCCAGGGTCTGAAATCTAGCAGACCCTGCACAGATCAAGCTGGACATGGACCAAGGAGGTACGGGGCTGCTTAAATAAAGTGGGGAGGAGTGTAGTGGCTGAATGCATTCGTCCTCAGACGCGTCGTACCTTACTTAATATCTCGAGAACCCGTCAACCGGAAGTAGCTCTTGCGGAGGAGTCTGGTGATTTCGGCGGGAACTCGGAAGATTCCAGGCGCCATATTGGTCCAGCAGTGTCAGAAGATCAAGTGAATTTATATCTGTGAAAACCAGGCCTTGCAGTCGAACATCGGTAAGTAGAAACTTATTTGGTTGAATACTTAGGGTCTCCTGAGGTTCAATATATTCATGATGTCATTATTTCTTTACCGAATACTGAAAAGGGGAAAGGGTTAAAAGGCTTCTTCAGAAAAAAACCGCTTGACCTGTTTCTACATTGTTTGCCTAAAATGTCTGTCTGTCCAAATACTTAGTTATTTTAGGTTGGCTTTTCTCCTTTATTCGGTCTCTTGTTGCTTATTTACGATTTCAATGGATCTCTAGATACAAGGTAGATAACTCCTTGTTGACACTGCCGTCTCTATTTAAATAATAATCCCCCTTTGATATTACACGACTAATCAATGTCTGCTTGAATTCATGTCTGTTTCATTTTCAAAGTTCATCGAAAATTGTTCATTTAACCCTTTCCCTTCTATACTCCTTTCTGCTTTTATTATTTATGATTGATACAAGCGGTTTACTAGTTCTGTGGTTAGATACACTTTGACAGGTGGCAATAACAAAGGACTTCTTTTGTTTATACATTTAAAACTTTTTAACTTTTGTCTGCTCCCGAACAATATTGTGTATGAGTTCATCTTGGGATTGCAGAGTGTCACATACCATTTTTAGGCAAATGTGACCATGACTTTTGACCTTATTTAAAGCTTGTCCGGAGCATATTTCCTACACTACTTTAGCTAGTATCACAAACTATGGTGTGTGAGTACATCTTGGGATCCCGGAGTGTCACATACCATTAAAAAATCTATGTGACGTTGACCTCGACCTTGGGCTTCATTTACCAAAACACGTTTTAGGAGCATACTTTTAGCATTCATTTCATAACAATAAGAAGTACAAATTGAAACATGACACTTTTAAACTTTTCGTACTCCTTAAATATATTTTAATGTTTTTAAATCAGCGCCTACACATAATCCTCAATGTAATGAGGGAGTGTAGTAAACACAAAGAAGAAGAAGAAGAATACTTTTATATCTCTTTCGCTTTTCTTTTTGTGCGCTTTTTGTCATTTTTATGCCCCCAAAGGCGGGCATATAGTAATCGCATTGTCCGTCCTTCCGTCTGTCCGTCTGTCCTTCCATCCGTCCCAAATTCGTGTCCGGTCTGTAACTTCTTCATCTATCAGTGGATTTCAATATAACTTGCCACAAATGTTCACCAGACAGAGACGATGTGTCGCGTTCAACTCCCTGGTCCATGGGTCAAAGGTCAAGGTCACAGGGTACACTTTTTTGGGGCATTTGTCACGTGATTGTGACATCTCTTGTTATGTTCGGACTTAGGTAGGTGGGTGGGTGGGTCTTGGGGTGGGTTTTTTCTCTCCCCCTTTGTATTAACATTTAGGGCCCCCCTACCTTGCCCCGGCTCCTACGCCTATGGGACGTGATTGTTCAACCCACTGCCCATAAGTATTCGCGACTAACAGTGTGTTCAAGGTTTACGAATGTTGAATTCACTGCTGACGGTGCATTCCCAGTAATATATAAACGTATGTTTGAATGTAAAATTCACATCACTTTTCAATTGTCACATTAACCCTTTCCCGGTTTCTCCACATAACCTGTTCTATATTTATTCCAAATTTCAATACCTACTGAATATTCATGGACAAAATAGTTATTATGTCTCCCCCCATATTTATATGGGGGAGACATATTGTTTTTGTGAGAGTTGTCTGTCTGTCTGTCTGTCTGTCTGTCTCTGTCTGTCTGTCTGTCTGTCTGTCTGTCCGTCTGTCCGTCACACTTTTTGTCCTGACGATAACTTCAATATGCCTGATGCCAGTTGATTGAAACTTCACATATGGAAATAGCATAATGAGAGGAAGTGTCATGCACAAGGTCCATAACTCTGGCTTCACTAATATAGGAGTTATTGCCCCTTGTAAATAAAATCACACTTTTTTGTCCGGACGATAACTCCTATATGACTCATGCCATTGGATTGAAACTTCGTATATAGAAAGAGCATAATGAGAGGAAGTGTCATGCACAATGTCCATAACTCTGGCTTCACTAATATAGGAGTTATTGCCCCTTGTAAAAAATCCACACTTTTTTGTCCGGACGATAATTCCTATATGGATCATGCCATTGGATTGAAACTTCATACATGGAAAGATCATGACGAGAGGAAGTGTCATGCATAAGGTCCATAACTCTGGTTTCACTAATATAGGAGTTATTGCCCCTTGTAAAAAAATCACACTTTTTTGTCCGGACGATAACTCCTATATGGCTCATGCCATTGGATTGAAACTTCATATATGGAAAGAGCATAATGAGCGGAAGTGTCATGCATAAGGTCCATAACTCTGGCTTCACTAATATACAATATACAATACAATACATTTTATTTCAGCATTAAACATTACAAGAATGTTCTTTAGCCTACAATACATACATATTTGTTAAGATTGTAGCGAGAAATATACATTTCCTTTACAGGAAGCAAACAAAATATAAATGATATAAATCAAGTACAGACAATCCTGTACTAAACGACCGCTAATTGAAGTACCAGGAATCCGCCCAATGCAGGTCAAAAACAATGCAGAAAGCTTATTTTCGAGCTAAACGCACTATTCATATCATGCATCAAGCAGTCACCTGTCCTCAAAGCTAATCAAGGGTATTATATTTAGTGGTCGTTTTATACCGGATCGACTGTATAATCAAACATTTACACAAGTCTAAAGTTCATTCCAATTTACTGTATATTAGTTGAGCGTAGATCGTCTTTTTTCAGCATAGTATAAGTATTTACTTAAACTTTTCAGGATCTTTATGGATGTAGACGACATCAGAATATCAAACTTTGTTAAGGTTGGCCAACGACAGTAGAAATTTGCAAAATATTTTCTTCTTAAGTAAGTGAATTGAGGACAAACTAAAAGAAAATGGTATTCGTTCTCAATTGCACCAGACTTACAAAAAACACATGTTCTGTTTTCTCTTGGAATCTTAATATACCGTCCTTTTTCAATTGCAAGATTGTGTGCTGACGCTCTGAATTTACTTAATGCAATTCTATATTTTGTTTCTGTTATGATATTTAAATAAGGTTCTTGTCCAAAAGAGTGTTTAAAGCGACAGTAACTTAGACGCCTTGGAGAATTATTTATTTCGCTATACCAGGTTTGCTTATAAACATCTAGTATTCTTTGTTTAATCGTTTAAATAAGTAGGGTGACATTTCCTGCTTGACCCATACGTACCTTATTCCATGTGAATCTAAAATACATTTTATTTGCCATGCCCAATTAAGATTTCCGTACGTAATATTGGTATCCGCATCGCGTTTTAACATACGATAGGTTATTTTAGGGATTTCCGTATCATTCATTTTTATTAATTTAAACCAATATCTTAGCATAGCAATTTTTCTAAAAACACGTAACGGTACTCTACCTAATTCACCATAAAGACAGTTTAAACTGGTTGATTGGCGTACGCACAGAATTTTGCGACAGAATTTTGTATGGACTAATTCAATATCCCTTGCGTTATGATTTCCCCAAATTTCAGCACTATAGTTTAAGACGGACCCTACAAGAATGTCAAACAACTTGCATTTATCAGAAGTTGGTAGTTCGACTTGATTTAAAACAAAAAATAAATTATGAAGCGCAAAGGAGGAATGATCAGCTATTGACTTTTGTGTACGAGACCAGCTTCCGTTTTTGTATAAGTATAATCCAAGGTATTTGAATGATGTCACTATTTCAAGTTTTTCATTGCATATATAGAAGTCGTAAGTTGTGTGCTTACCCTTTTCAAAGATCATTACTTTGGTTTTTGAAACATTAACAGTAAGCCCCCAATTATTACAATACGTTTCAATATCTGATAACATAGACTGCAATGCCTCGGGAGATGTGGCAAACACTGCTTGGTCGTCGGCGTAGAGAATTAAGAATAATTTAATATCAGCCTCAGTGAAAATGCCGTCTAAATTTGTATTTATGCTTTGGTTGATATCATTGATGAACATCATGAATATCAGAGGCGAGTTCGGGTCCCCTTGTTTGACCCCGTATTTTAAGTTGATGGGGTCCGAACATTTCCTATTGAGCCTTACACAAGACTTTACTACTGCATACATGGCTTTTAATGCGCAGACAAATTTACTACTTACGTTTTCACTCGTCAATTTGTGCCATAACATGGCTCTATCTATCTATTCAAACGCTTTTTCAAAGTCAATGAATGCACAGTATAATTTGCTATTTTTACTCAAAATCTTTTGAATGGTTGAGTGGAGAATGAAAATGCAGACTACAGTCGCTTTTCCTTTTTGAAAGCCGAACTTATTTTTGCTTAAAGTTTCATGTTTTTCTGACCACTTTGTAATCCTTGTTAACAGTATTTGAGAATATACCTTTGATAAAATATTACTTAATGTAATACCCCTGTAATTTTTTGCCAAATCTGGGTCACCAGATTTAAAGATAGGTGCAATAATACCATTTCCCCAGGAGTTTGGATAATGACCAGAGTTGAAAATTTTGATCACTATTTTGAGTAGATATGGCGAAATGACATTAAATGACGATTTAAGTGCTTCTGAACAAATATTATCGGGGCCTGTAGCAGAGTTATTCTTTTGGTGATAAACAGCATTTTTTAACTCTTCTAAGTTTATGTCAGAGTCTAAATCGGCATCGAAAACGACATCGTTAGCATTAGGGTTTGTTTCTTCAGTTTCCTCATTTCCGTTATCATATAAGCCTTTGAAATGTTTATAAAGATCATCAAGTTTGAGATCTTCGCCAGATTTCTTTTTACTTTGTTTCAATTTCTTGATTGATTTCCAGAAATTCCGTGGATGAGCCCTTGCCTTATTGTTTAAGTTCTTACCTTCACTTACTTTATATTGCCTTTTTGCTTTAACCTTTGTCCTATTGTAGAGATTTCGATATTTGACAAACACGTCTTTATTTACGTCACTGCGGGTTTTCGTATAAACATTTCTGGCTTTTGTGAATAATTTCTTTGCGTTGACGCATTCGTGATTAAACCAAGGCGATTTCTTTTTAAACTCTTTTTGCAAAGAACACGTTTTAGTTTTTTGACATTTACCAAAAACACTGTTTAAGTTCTTTTAAAGAAATTCGGTTAATATCTCAACATTTTCATCGATACCTATTTCGTCATTACAACAATTTAAGTTATCAATATTCTGATTTAACATTTCTATAAAAATATGTTCTTTTTTGCAATCCCAAATTATTGTGTTGTAAGTTTCGGGCTCTATTTCACAAGCGGCCGCATTGTGTGTACAACAATTCAGACTAAAATATACTGGGCAGTGATCTGAGAATTCGTTCACTGGTAGTATCTCGAATTCACATATAGACTGTAACTCGGTATTATGTAACAACAGATAATCAACCGTACTTCTGCCACGAGACGAACAATACGTGTGTTCACCAATATTTTCGTCCTTGTGCAATCGACCATTTGCAATTACAAAACCTGTACTTTTACACATCTCAAGAATTTTTCGGCCATACAAATCCAATACAGAGTCTTTATTTGCACGATGGGGAATATGCGATAGGTCTGAAAACAATGCATCATTGTCTAAATACCTATCAAAATCTAGCGTGTCCGCTGCGTTCGATGTGCGGCCATTCATATCGCCCGTGATATATACCTTGCCTGACAGTGAATACATTTCTACCCCGTGTTCAATTTCATCCCAATAATCAAAGTCACATGTATTTAATACAGACGAACAAGACGGTGGAATGTATGTAGAACATACGAAAACATCATCGTTGGATTCTAAAATTTGTTCTGATATTTTAAACCACAAAATACCTTCTACATTTTTTCAACAATTTTAACATAGTTATTAATACAGTCTTTTATATACAATGAGATACCACCAGTGTATCGACCTTTCCGTGCACCTAGAGATTTTTACCAAAAATATGTTCACAGTGAAAACCCTGTATGTCTAGATTGTAGCAAGTCTTTTCACTTAACCAGGTTTCCGTTAAACACACAATATCGAATTGGTTTACGAAATCGATAAAGTCACATTCATTTAATTTTCTACATAATCCGTTTACATTCCATGAAATAAGTTTCAGTTGCTCCCCGTGA
The DNA here is from genome assembly GCA_963576725.1 of Azorinus chamasolen. Lineage (NCBI taxonomy): Eukaryota > Metazoa > Mollusca > Bivalvia > Cardiida > Solecurtidae > Azorinus > Azorinus chamasolen. The sequence goes on from OY755249.1 coordinate 57,283,936, forward strand.
CCTCCTCATGTAGATTTGTCGGTATCTGCACGTGTTCCCTGGTAAATACGGCCATTGACAAACAGTTTGTCTTTCACGAGCTTCACTTCGTTTCCCTTATCTCGTTCTTTGTCCATGATAGGATAAAGCGTTTTGCGTGCATCGCGCATTTGCTTGGGTAGTTGAACCCCGATGCCAGCATTTGCAGACCTAAGTGACTCTGAGAATTCGAAAGATTTTGACCTGATGAGTTCCCTCTCCTTGTAATAGTGGAACTTTGCGACAATCGGTCATGTCTTCCCTCGCATACTTTTCCCTAAACGATGAGCTCGATCAAAGGTCAATTTCGCTGCGTCCGTGTATTGGAGCTTATCGGCTATAAGCGTTTTTATCAAAGTTTCGCAATTTTCACCTTCAATTTCTGGCAAACCATAAAACAAAAGATTGTCCCTCATAGACCGATATTCAAGATCAGCGACTTTGGTTTCCAAATCCTGCTTTTGAGTCTCGAGCGTTTTAGCACTTTTTTCTATAGACGTACTCGTAAATGTACTTTTAAGTTTTTTCAGTTCAGTTTTTGTTTGCTTAAGATCAGAACTTTGCTCGTCGTATTGGCTACTGATGAATGCGCACGAAGTTTCTACAGTAGAAAGACGACAGTCAATATTGCCGACTTTAGTTTCTATAGGAGTTATTGTCCCTTGTAAAAAAATCACACTTTTTTGTCCGGACGATAACTCCTATATGGCTCATGCCATTGGATTGAAACTTCATATATGGAAAGAGCATAATGAGCGGAAGTGTCATGCATAAGGTCCATAACTCTGGCTTCACTAATAATGGAGTTATTGCCCATTGTAAAAAAAAATCACACTTTTTTGTCCGGACGATAACTCCTATATGGCTTCTATAAATTTAGAGTTATTGCCCCTTGTACATTTGTTTAACGCTTTCTTGTCCGGACGATAACTCCTACATGGCTCTTGCCATCGTATTGAAACTTCATAAATGGAAAGAGTATTTTGAGAGAAAGTGTCATGAACAAGGGCCATAACTCTTGCTTCAATACTTTTGGAGTTATTGCCCTTTGTTACATTTTTTGGCCGATCAATAATTCCTGTTCGACTGATGCTATTGGAATGACATTTTATTTATGGAAAGGGCATGATGAAAGTAAGTGTCATGCACAAGGGCCATACCTCTGGTATCAATATTTTTGGAGTTATTAGCTGTTATCAATTTGCATAATGAGGGGAAGTATCATTCATCAGGTCCATAACAGTTTTAGTGATTTCCCTTTACATAATGTTTTTATTAGAGGGGAGACATCCATTTTTGTGACAAAAACCTCTAGTTTATAATGAAATATGGAAGGTTGGATATTGTAGCCATTTTAGAAACCAAAGAATCAGATATATCACATTCCATTAGCAAACAGAGCACACCCTGATCAGACGGCTCCTCTAGGGGCCGTCTGATCTGGGTCTATTCTGTTTGCAAATGTGTGAAAACACGTTTATATGAGGGAAAGAGTTGACGACTGTCGAACTACGCTGGTTGTGTATTCGCCGCTAGTGGTGTATTAACATTGACATATAATCATGTGCTGTAATGTCCATTTCAAAGTCAGTTAACCACATCCTTTATATAAAGGCCTTTTCACGCATTTGCAAACAGAGTTGACCCATATCAGACGGCTCCTATAGTAGCCGTCAGATCAGGATCTGCTCTGTTTGCTAATGGAATTTGAATGATCTGTTTCTTTACTTTCTAAAGTCGCTAAAATACTCTACCTTCCATATTTCATGACAACTAGTTTGTCTATGTATATTCAGTAAGTATTGAAATTTGGAATAAATATAGAACAGGGAAATGCTTAAAAGAATTTGCTTCCAACTGTATTCGAATACATGTATAACGAATGTTGAACTCACTGCGGGCCGAGTTTTTGCGACTGGCAGCGTGTTACATGTGATCATTTGTTTGAATGTTAAAAACTCACCGACAGTAAGAAACTCGCATTTCAGTTGTGGGCTCACATTTAGTCAAGACAGCAGTGTATTTTTTTTTATTCATGGTCGTGTGTTTGAATGTTTAGACATTCTTTATTCAGTTGTGGGTTCGCATTGAACGAATGTTGAACTCGCTGCTGGCTATGTACATGTATTCCAGACTAGCATTGTATTCACATAAACATGCGATCCTGTGTTTGAATGTTCAACCCACTGTCTTCTAGCTATATGTTCGCACTATACCGAACGAATGTTAACTCACTGCTGAATAAGGATTTGTATTCGCATGCAAATGTATAGAAATGATGGCTCAACCCTTAATCCCGTCCCTGTTCTGTATTTAGGCCAACTTTCAAAACCTACTGAATATTCAGTAACACATTAGAAATATTGAAGATGGAACATTGTAGACATTTAGAAAGCAAAAATACCATATCTGTCAAATTCTATTAGCAAACAAAGCAGACCCTGATCAGACGGCTGATCTGGATCTACTATGTTTGCAAATGCGTGAAAACACGTTAATATGAGGGAAAGTGTTAACCCACAACTCGCTGCCAATTTAATATAGCTTTGGGTGATAGGAAATGAGTTTGGGAGTGAGATGGGAGATTGGAGGACCATCTTTATAACCCCTTCCCTCATATAAACGTCTTCACGCATTCGCAAACAGAGTAGACCCAGACCTCAGGGTCGGCTCTGTTTACTTTTGTCACGATATAAATCAGATTAATCATTTTTGTCAAAGCAAAACATTTCCTTGAAAAGTTAACCCTATAAATTTTTCAGCTAATAAATATTCATGAAGTCATCATTTCTTACAACAATATTGAACAGGGAAATGGTAAAGAGAATGATGGAGAAGTTGAGTGGGGAAGTTAGATGGAAGAGAGTGCTAGAGGGAGAAAAGTGAAATGGAACGGTGATATGGTGGGACAGGGCGAGACGGAAAGAAATTTGTTGTGAGGGGTGGGGAATAGGGACAGAAAAAGGGAGTAATGAAATGAGGAGAGTGGAGAATGAAGACGGGAGACTGATGAGAGTGACTGCAAGATGATGAAGATAATGGAGATGACAGGTGGCAGGAAAAAGAATTAGGTAGCAACTGAAATTATCAGTTTTACTTTGTATATTTGTTACTGATATGTAAATAAACTGTCTGTTTTTTATTAGTTTCAAAAAAAAAAGAGTACATATGGACAAGTAAACACAAGCATCCTTACATATAAACAATTACTAAATCGCCCGTAGTATTCGAGCACCCAATATCGCATTTCATCGATTTTTAAACCTAAATAGTGTTAATAATTTTAAATTAATTTGACATTACAGCAAATACCTGTATAATTATGTAGTGTATTCCCTGGTTAAAAGGCGACTGAAGAACCGTTTGATGTTTGTCAGCACTATATGTCTAAACATATCTATTGCATTTACAAACAAAGTAGACTCAGGCCAGACCCTTAACTCCATAAATATTCATTTCTATGCCTTTGCAACAGAGCAGACTCAGATCAGTCGGCTCCTATAAGATGATATTTTTTTATGATATAGATATGAGTCTACAGTTTTTGTGAAAAGAAAAAAAATCCTTTGCAAATTTTACACTATAAAAATTTATGATGCTATTAGTACTATTGATCAGTGAAAGTATTAACCCTTTCATTCATATAACCGATTTTTGACGCCTTTGCAAACAGAGTAGACCCAGATCAGACGGCTCCTAGAGGAGCCGTCTGATCAGGGTCTGCTCTGTTTGCTTATGAAATAATATAGATCTGACTCTACAGTTTCTACCAATACCAAATATTCATGCGTTCATATGCAAATATAAGCGTTCAGCTAATGAATATTCATGATGTCATTATTTCTTTACCGAATACTGAACTGGGAAAGGGTTAAAAGGCTCCTCCAGAAAAACCGTTTGATCCCTGTTTCTACACTGTTTGCCTAAATGGGTATGTCTGTCTGTCCGAATACTTACGGTAACTGGAATAACAATTAATTGGTTTTAGGTTGGCGTTTCTCCTTTCTTCGGTCTTTTGTTGCTTATTTACGAGTTCAATGCATCTCTAGATACAAGGTAGATAACTCTTTCTTGACACTGCCGTTTCTATTTAAATAATAACCCCCCTTTGATATTACACGTTCTACCGTGAAAGAATTTTTTTGCGAAAAAACCCCCAATGTCTGCTCGAATTCCTGTCTGTTTCATTTTCAAAGTTCATCGAAAACTGTTCATTTAATCCTTTCCCTCATATAATCGTGTTTTCAAGCATTTACAAAGTAGACCCGGATCAGACGGCTCTTAGATGAGTCCTCTGGTCGGGGTCTGCTCTGTTTGCTAATGGAATTTGAAAGATCTGTTTCTTTTGTTCCTAAAAAGGGTACAATGTTCCACCTTCCATATTTCATTATAACTATTTTGTCTATATTGAAGTTTGTACAGTAAAACCTCTCTGTAACGGCCACTAAATTACATCAATAATTTTGTGTTAAAGGCAGGTGGCTGCTTAAAGCAAGGTGAAAGTAAAACAGAACGCTCCTATAGGAGCGTTCTGTTTTACTCTCACCTTGCTTTAAGCAGCCATTTGCCCTAAATACCAACTAATTAACACAAATTAGTGGCCGTTATAGAGAGGTTTTACTGTAATAAACATAGAGCAGGGAAAGGGTGAACTATTTTCATGCTAAGCGCGTATATTGGCTGGCTGGAAGAATTTGAAAACAACTTAGACCCCGATGAGATCAGGATCTGATCAGGATCCAATCCATGCTGTTTGACACTTGGTTAACTGTTTCTCAAAAGTTTGATCAATGTCGGTGAAAAGTTCAGCAAATCGGGGATTGAGAAGCCATTAATTTGTCAACATTAGAAGGAGTTAACCCTTTACTCCATTATAGTATTTATGTAAGTAATAACGAAATGAATATTAATTCGATTAATTGTTATAATAGCACAGGAATGTTTTGCCAGAGCAGATGCTGTATAATCATACAGTAAAACCTCTATATAACGGCCACTAAATTGTGTTAATTAGTTGGTATTTAGGGCAGGTGGCAGCTTAAAGCAAGGTGAAAGTAAAACAGAACGCTCCTCTATTTATGGAGAGGTTTTACTGTATCTATATCATTTCATAAGCTAACAGCAGACCCTGATCAAACGGAGTATATAGGAGTATACTGATCTGGGTCTACTCTGTTTGCAAAGGGCGTATATTTGGAATACAGGGTTAAGCTATTACAATGACAGGAAAGCAGATATTATCAAACTGATTTCATTATTCTAACCCTTTACTCCATGAATATTCATGCACGAAATAATGGCACCATGAATATTAATTTAATTTTTATACCAACACATGGACTTATGAATGCTTTGTTATGGCAGAAACTAGAATCGTGTTTATAACTTTATATTATGTTAGAAGCAAACAGAGCAGACCCTTGGCAGACGGCTCGTATAGGAGTGGTCTGATCTGGGTCTACTCTCTTTGTAAACGTGTAGAAAAGCTTATTGATGTAAATGGTTACATCATTGTTGTGAATATTATTTACATATAAACTGCCCTTAAATTATTATCAGCCTCTTATTCTTATTCTTCTCATCCTTCTTCTCCTTCTTACTCTCTACGTTTTGTTTCAAAAATCCCCATCTGCAACCTTACTAATATCTTTATCATCATCGTCATCATCAGCATCATCAATAGTAGTCTCGTTCGTATTTGTTCGGTTGCCAGACAGTGCAATTTATTTGTATAATAAAATGATAATTGTAAGAACTAAAGGAGATAGTGTTACACAAATAGATAAAACAGTAAATAATTCCATGGCGACTGATCCTATTAATGATTTACAGTAAAACCTCTCTATAATGATCACTAAATTACATCAAGTATTTTGTGCTAAAGGCAGGTGGATGCTTAAAGCATGGTGAAAGAAAAACAGAACGCTAGGAGCGTTCTGTTTTACTTTCACCTTGCTTTAAGCAAACACCTGCCCAAAATACAAACTAATTAACACAGTTTAGTGGTCGTTATAGAGAGGTTTTAATGTACATCCATACAGGCGTCTTTTATTGCATTTGCAGACAGAGTGGACCTAGATCAGTAGGGGATGTCTGATCAGGGTCAGCTCTGTTTGCTTATGAAACTATATGCTAGCGGAAGAAAAGAAACTGTACATGTGCATGACTCACAATAATGTTAATATATCGTTCAATCTTGGAACTTTACACAGGTAAATTGTGTATCCCTCTCGACTATTTGCATCGGTCAGTACATACGTTGCACGGGTATTTTGTCTGTCCGGCCGATGTCATCCTTTCTCTTTTTTCAGCCAGCAGTCAATCGCAAACACGCTGGTCTCATTTACCTGTGTAAAATCAGAGTGCAGATACATGTAAGACAAAAGACAAAGTATAACTTTGAAAAACGTCTTTGATACGTCATGCCAAGGTTGACTGAAACTGACAGATGCCGCGCCGTTTGCATGTTTGAAGTTGGTACCGTATAGACGCCTTGTGGAGACGGCACCAACAGTTTGGGACCACCGGAGACCACCCTCGGCCAGGACGTCCGTGCGTAACGTCAAATCGCCAGGATACGTATACTCGGGTCATTGATCTCCGTTAACGACTCAGAACTGCAACTGACGGCTAGAAGTATTCATGGTCTTAGAAGAATTAGTCCCAGGACGGTACGTTACCGACTGCTTGAACGAGGTATAGGTCCACAACGTCCAGCCATAGCCCGATACGTCCTTTTTCGCCAGCGACGTCATCGTGTTGTACATTTGGCTGGTGTAGCCGACCGTAGACGACGCATACACGTCACGCAATAGGACTGGACACGTGTTCTTTTCACGGATGAGTCAAGGTTTCGACTGTAGCGACGGTCGTTAACAGACGACACAGTTTGCAGACGAAATTATTTGACAGCATGCTACGAGTGACCAAGTCGGGGTCGCGTTAACCCTTCCCTTCATATAAACGCATTTTCACGTCTTTGCAAATAGAGTAGACCCAGATCAGATGACTCTGATCATGGTCTGCTCTGTTCGATGTGATTGTATGTATTCTGTCTGAGCCAAAATATCATGTGTACATTATGTCATTATAAAAATATAGCTGATCATATTCATGATGTTATTATATGAATATGCAACAGGTAAAGTGTTAAAGAGAAAAGCAGAGATCATGTACCGGTAGTGGCGATTTAGTTGATAATTGTTTATGCGGACGACGGTTGTAAACATAATGTGCAATAAGCTTTACTCATTTCATAAACACGCCTTTGCAAACAGCGTACAGTAGAACCCCTCTAATGCGACCACTTAACCCATTACCTCATAGGCTATTTTTAGATACAACCACTTTGAATAAATCTACCGAAAAGGAGCAACTAGAGAAAAGGAATTTTTAAAGTTTTTTTTAGTTTGAAACCATTGTTGTAAATAGAGCATTTGCTCCTATCACAATGGTTTCACAAAGTGACTTTTACAGAGTCGTCAAAAGTCGTCAATATGAGGGAATGGGTTAATGAATAAACACGGATGTCTTTATAAGCAGGTGGTTGCTTAATGCAGGACGAAAGTTATGCAGAAAGCTCCTATAGGAGCTTTCTGCATAACTTTCGCCCTGCATTAAGCTACCACCTGCCTTTGCCACTGTGAATTATGTCCCTGTTTGCTGGTCGCATTAGAGGGTTTTTACTGTAGATCTATATTAGACGGCTCCTGTCTGCTCTGTTTGTTTATGAAATGATATAGATAAGACTACAGTTTCTATCATGGCCAACATTTCCCATGTTCATGTCATTATGCAAATGAATCTAATTAATATTCATGATGTCATTATTTCTTACATGAATATGCATGGTGTAAAGGGTTAAGATAAATTGAAAATCGTGAAGGAAGACACGATGCTGTGGTGATGGATGACATGTCCATCAGCCATGACCAAGTCAAAGTGATCGGATTTTTCGAATACTTTAACCCTTTCCCTGTTCTGCGTTTTTCTCCAAATTTCAACTACCTACTGACTATTCATGGACAAAATTGCTATAATGAAATATAGTGGCACTTTTTAGCCATTTTAGAAAGTAAAGAAACAAATCTATCAAATTCCATTAGCAAAATATAGGAGCCGTCTGATCTGGATCTACTCTGTTTGCAAATGCCTGAAAACACGTTTATATGAAGAAAAGGATTAAATTCGCAGCCTTGAATAAAATGAAAAATGAACCTAAGGTTGCACAATCTTGACAACGCTGTGGTCTGCTCTGTTTGCTTATTGAAGTATATAGACCTGAGTCTGTTTATATGCCATTACACTAACACCTCTCTATAACGGCCACTAAATTGTGTTAATTAGTTGGTATTTAGGGCAGGTGGCTGCTTAAAGCAAGGTGAAAGTAAAACAGAATGCCCCTATAGGAGCGTTCTGTTTTCCTTTCACCTTGTGTTAAGCAGCCACGTGCCTTTCACACAAAATACTTTCAATGTAATTTAGTGGGCGTTATAGAGAGGTTTTACTGTATAAAATTTAAGTTAACTTATATTCATACAAACATTGTCTTAGCTGTATACCTGTGGAATAATGGATTATATAGAAATGTCCTATGTGCTATCTAAATGATTTGTTTATACTTTAAGCAGCCTCGTGCATTTAAAAGGGGGCATTTCAGTGTTGGAAACAAGTCGTTAAAATCCGTTGCAAATAATATAGACCTAGATAAAACCCTCTCAACAGGGTCTGCACTGTTTGTCATTTTACAATCTTCTTTAAAAAGGAACCCCTGAATATTCACAGTAAGCTTGACCTTTGTTCAAATTTGGAATAGTCCATTTGACAATTCAGCGTTGAATTCAGCATTCCTTTACTCCAGGAAAACGCCTTTGTAAACAGAGTAGACCCAGATCAGACGGCTGCTATAGGAGCCGTCTGATCAGGGTCTGCTATGTTTGCTTATGGTATAAGATGGATATGAATCTTAAGTTTCTGTTATGGTCACAAACTCCTGTGGCCATGTGCTGTTATAACGGTTAATATAATAAATATTCATGAGTATCATTACTTCATCTACATCTACATGAATATTCATGGAGTAAATAGTTACGTAGTCGATTAACCCATTCCCTCATAGGCTATTTTTAGATACAACCTCTTTGAATAAATCTACCGAAAAGGAGCATTAACTAGAGAAAAGGAAAGTTTTAGAATTTTGTAGTTTGAAACCATTGTGATAAATAAAGCATTTGCTCCTATAGGAGCAAATGCTCTATTTATCACAATGGTTTCCCAAAGTGACTTTTACATCTAGTCGTCAAAAGTCATCAATATGGGGGAATGGGTTGAGAGAGATTTTATTATTGTATGATGGTAATTGTAAGCACATGGCCATTGGGATTGGGCTGTACGCTTTGTCTACCATAATAAGTAATTTCAGGCTGGAGATGAGTTTTTCTTGTGTGTTTTAATAACCAACATCGACAGCCGTTTTCAGCCTCGGTTCTTTTTAATTCATCCGAAACTCATGGCTTATCATTCCTAATAGAATTAACTTTTATGCCACTAACCACGACTTCACTCGTTTGTTGCAAACATATTGGATCCAGATGAGACGATGAGCATATTTGCATCTCATCTGTATCTATACTGTTTGACACGTGGGGTCAATACTTAACTCTTTCGCTGCCAATGTCGCATCTGTGATTACCTATATGCAAACAGTTTGGATCCAGATGAGACGCCGAGTAACTCGGTGTATCATCAGGATCCAAACTGCTTGTTGCTGTAACTGTTTTTGAAGCAACGATGACGAAATAAAACAAACAAATGAAAAGTGTAGCAGAGGAAAAAGTTTGCAGAAGGCAAAATTTGGCAGCGAAAGAGTTAAAAAGCCTGTCTCACGAGACTTGTTCGATAGTTCTCAAAAGCTTGAACGAATCGTAACTAGTCCGTCTAAAGATCTAAACTTTAGCAGGTACAGTAAAACCTCAATAACGGCCATTAAATTACATCAAGTATTTTTGTTAAAAGCAGGTGGTTGCTTAAAGCAAGGTGAAAGTAAAACAGAATGCTCCTATAGGAGCGTTCTGTTTTACTTTCACCTTGCTTTAAGCAGCCACCTGCCCTAGATACCAACTAATTAACACAATTTAGTGGCTGTTATAGAGAGGGTTTACTGTATTTCTGTGCAACAGGTTAAAGGTTAAATGATTTGGAAAATATCTGAAATATTCCGATTGTATCCCTATTCATTCGGAACGTCTCAAGTGAAAAGCCACATTTTGTGGTCATTCCATCAATGCGTTTCACCCGAGGAAAATAAATTTCACGGGACCGTTGAAGTTTTATGGGATGTTTTAACGCTCAATTAAAATTGAAAGAAATAGATTCAACACCCAAATCCTCATTTAAATTATTTAGGCCGTCAAACGTCTAAACCCCGAGACTGTAAAAATCGGATTAAATCTGACAAAATATTTTCAGGGCAGGTGAATGCTATGTTTTCGGTGAGAGACGCAGAGAATTAACTTTTTTTGAATTACTAAGTAGGCACTAATACTTATCAGTTAATAAGATCCAGCATTATTGTAACATGGAGAAAAGGTTGTGACTCGAATGGGACTCGAACCCAGGGCCTCTGACTTACTATGTCAACACTCTACCGACTGAGCTACCAAGCCACATAGTAAAGCCTATCAGCTTATTTCACCACAATCTATACCAGGCTACATTATCACCCTCCTTATTCTCTCCCATCTCCTCATTATAGTTGTTATCATTATCATTGTTTTTCATATAATCATTATTATTCGTCCTATCGTCGTCGTTGTCGTCGTCATCATCATCATCATCATCATCATCATCATCATCATCATCATAATCATCATCATAACCATCATAGTCGTCATCGTCGTCATCATCATCATCATCATCATCATCATCATCATCATCATCATCATCATCATCATCATCATCATCATCATCATCATCATCATCATCATCAATTAGCATTAGCGAGACTATATACACTGCACGCAGTGTATATATTTGCCCCACTAAACCGGAATTCCAGTAGAGAGGAATTAAGATACTTTTAGGCAGGTGACTGCTTAATGCAGGCTGAAAGGCAGACAGAAAGCTCCTAGAGGAGCTTTCCGTGTGACTTTCAGCATGCATTAAGCTGCTATCTATCTCAAAGACCGATATTTATACTAAATTTAACGTCCGGTTTAGATGACGGTTACTGTATATATGACATATTGGGTTGAGAAAGCAGCCCAATCTCATACGACTTTGAATTTTGACCATGCGTTTCTGCATTCCTGTGTTTCTATAAAAGCCGATCTTTTTTAATAACTATGGTTTACTGTGAGAAAAGTTTTTATTTATATATTTTCATTTATTTTATTTATTTTGATTCATAAAAATTTCTCAGCGGGGACGCATATTTTTGTCGGGGTTATTTCTTTCTTTTCTGCCATGACCCAGTTTCAGTGAAAATACTAGTGAATTAGGTATAACTGGCTAAAAGCACACTCCCAATCATTGCGGCCAGCGTGGTCTAAGGGTTATAACGTTGGCGTAGGAAATTGTGAGGTCGTGGGTTCGACCCTCGATAGAAGCTTAATTTTTTTCTCTCATTTTTTCTTAGCACCCTTAGTTTACGTGCTTTTTGGTTTAAAACCATTTTGTGCATAAAATATAAGTCATATGTTGCATTTTGTCTTTGGTAAAGATATTTAGCTTAGACCTTTTACTCGTGGTTTTGTTGACCGTTTTGCATATTTCACCATTGTGCACGAATTTGCTTCCATTTAAATGTATATCTTATACTAACCTGTTCTTAAATTGGGGACAATATAAGTGAAAAAGTTAATGGACATTGAGTCGACCTATTCGAATAATTTCATGTAGACTGTACGTATGGGAGTGTGTATGCCTTGTGAACATCACTTAATGTGATAATGGTTTCTACGTGCAGTGTGTTTCAGCATTTGAATAACATTGATCTGTGACGTAATGTGTATTATTGGTGTCATATACAGGCATTATGCATCATGGTTCATTAAAACATTCCCCCGTGTCTGCTATTAATTTATACATTACAGTCATGTTTTCCCAATGTATCTGTTAATTACAAGTACTAAACAATTTTGCTCCATCTTTTTCTTAAAGACATGTTACGCAGCCATTTTACGCTTGCGTAAAACCTTGCTTGTTTACTATGTGGATCTGATATAGGTTGTCGAGACTTTAACAATGAAAATGAGACTAGATGTAGTTTGCATAATGCAAACGTATTTCTACGGACTGTCACATGGTACAAATGCGCTCGAAGGCTATTAGTTCTATTATACTCTGAAATTGAAAATGAGGCTAGATTTACGTTTTTCTACGGGACTGTTACATAGTACAAATCTATTATAAGGTGTGAAATAAACACATACACATGTACAACAACAACAACAACAAGTGATATCCCATATAAGATGACTAAAACTGGAATGGAAAGAAAAAAACCTACACCCTGAAAACGATAATGATTTATTTTATTAGAATGAATAGAAAATGCGAAACATTGCATCAAATAAATAAATCCACAGGAAAATCAACAAGTGAATGAAAAAAAGATTTTTTTGAAAGAAATTACTATGAATATGTTTATATATAATTACAGCTATTTATACAGTCATGTCATATTAAATGGCCATGTCTCGTCAAGAAATGCAGTAGCATTTATTGAACATAGGAATCTTAAAAAGCAGGTTGTTGCTTAATGCAGGTTAAAAGTAATACAGAAAGTTCCTATAGGAGCTTTCTGTACCCCTTTTGTCCTGCATTAAGGTACCACATGTTTTAGAAATTCAGATTTAGACCTCTTTTTAATGACCGTTTGACCCATTCCCTCATATTGGCACCTTTTGACGCCTCTGTAAAAGTCACTTTCTCTATTATCTATTATTAGAGCAAATGCTCTATTTATCACACTAGTTTAAAAACTACACAAATCTGAAAATGTTCCTTGTCTCTAGTAAAGGCTCCTTTTCGGTAGATTTATTCCAAGAGGTTGGGTCTAAAAATAGCCTATGTGGGAATGGGTCTAAAATAGCCTATGAGGGAATGGGTCTAAAATAGTCTATGAGGGAATGGGTATAAAAAGCCTATGAGGGAATGGGTCTAAAATAGCCTATGAGGGAATGGGTCTAAACTAGTCTATGAGGGAATGGGTCTAAAATAGCATATGAGGGAATGGGTCTAAAATAGCATACGAGGGAATGGGTCTAAAATAGCCTATGAGGGAATGGGTCTAAATAGCATATGAGGGAATGGGTCTAATATAGTATATGAGGGAATGGTGGTTAAGACAGGTTCTACTGTATACGGGTATCGTCTGATTCAGCTATTACATTACAATCTCGCCAATGCGACCGCATAATTAAATTTTATCAACACGAGAGTCTGTAAAAGCAGATGGTTGCTTAATGCAGGGCTAAAATGACATAGAAAGCTCCTATAGGATGTATCTGTATAACTTGTACTGTAGTAAGCTACCACCTGTTATTAACAACCATATTACAGTAAACACCCGATAGTTCCAACGCTAAAACAAGTATCATTTTTATCGGTCTTTAACCCTTTCGTCCATAAATACGCCTTTCTACGCCTCTGTAATAACCACTTCTTGAAACCATTGTGATAAATAGAGCATTTGCTCCTATAGGAGCAAATGCTCTATTTACCACAATGGTTTCAATACTACATTGTACGTCATTTTAAATTTTTCCTTTTCTCTAGTAAATGCTCCTTTTGGGTAGATATATTCAAAAAGGTTGGATCTAAAATAGCCTATGGAGGAAAGGGTTAAGACGGATGGCAGCTTAATGCAGAGTGAAAGTCACACAGAAAGTCCCTAGAAGAGCTTTCTGTGCGATTTCCATCCTGTAATAAGCAGCCATCTGCATTAAAAGTTCTCAGTTCTTCGTTACTAAACTATCGAGGTTTAACTGTAAACTTCTTGTGTGTGGTTGTATTAGCGACACTTTACTGTTAACCACAGGGACAAGGTCTAGTGGGTCTATAGCAGAGGTCCAGATAAGATTCGTAAATCAAAATATTTTCAAGACTAGCTACTTTATTTCTCCACCAAACCGTATGTGGTGACCACTCTTTGTGACGATTCTTAAGAGTGGTCACAACACACGGTTTGGTGACAGAAATGATGATCGAAAACTTGGTACGTGAGTGCGCACCTCTTGTCTATAGTGTTATATACCCAGCATTATTTACATTTGACAAAAAACGCTGCGGCTAGAATCGCTTTGTACCGACCGATTGATAGCTTAACATTTTCCTTCATACAAACGCCCTTTCAAGCCGTTGCAAACAGAGTAGATCCAGATCAGACGTTTCAAACAGGGGTCGTCTGATCTGGGTCTGTCCCATTCGCTTATTAATCCATTCCCGCATAGGCTATTTTTAGATCCAATCTCTGATTATATCTACAAAAAAAGGAGCATTTACTAGAGAAAAGGAAATTTAAAGAACTGTGTAGTTTTGAAACCATTTTGATAAATAGAGCATTTGCTCCTGTGGAGCAAATGCTCTATTTATCACAATGGTTTCACAAAGTGACTTTTACAGAAGTGTCAAAAGGCGTCAATATGAGGGAATGGATTAAGTTGTAAGATATCTGACTCTATATTTTCAACCAGTATAAAAAACACCTTGTATACGTATGCAATTACATGTATATAAAAACAGGTAATGAATATTCATGATATTATTATTGCATACATGAATATTTAACAGCGAACGGGTTCAAACGTATATCCCTATGCAAAAGCTCAAATTCTGATTTACTTTATTTTTTCGTCAATTTCTTCATTCAAGTTTATGAGAGACGCTATTGCCCAAGTATTAAATTGCCTAGTGTAGATCCCAAATGGGACATCGGGTTACTCGAAGTCTCAACTGGATAAAAGTCATATGGCATGCTAGAGGTCAAAGAGAAGGGATTGGATCAGATGGTAGCCATTGAATGCAGAAAGAAAGTACAATAAACACCCTCGTGACCGCAAGTTTGGTTAAAAAAACCCAACAAATTCATGTCGTTTAAGCAGGTTGAAAGTCATACTGTAAGCTCCATTGAGAGCTGTCTATATGACATTCAACCTGCATTAACCCATTCCCTCATATTGACGATTTTTGACGACTCTGTAAAAGTCACTTTGTGAAACCATTATGATAAATAGAGCATTTGCTCCCATTGGAGCAAATGCTCTATTTATCACAATGGTTTCAAACTACAAAATTCTGTTTTTTTTCTTTTCTCTAGTTAATGCTCCTTTTTCGGTAGATTTATTCAAAGAGGTTGGGTCTAAAAATAGCCTATGAGGTAATGTGTAAAGCAGCCATCTGTCCTGTCTGACAGGCCGGTGCTGCTGCGAATTTTAACGTCCGGTTTAGATGGGGTTTTATTGTAATGCAGAGAGCTCCTATGACAGAAAATAAAGCATATTGCAGGAGCTTCCTATAGGAGTCTTCTTTCATTATTTTCGTCCTACATTCGCCAGCCACTTGTCATTGAACCCTTTATATCATGAATATTTATAAAAAAAATGTATTCATGCCTATTATTTAACCCATTCCCGCATATTGAGGCCTTTGAAGTCACCTTGTGAAACCATTGTTATAAATAGAGCATTTGCTCCGGTTGAGCAAATGCTCTATTTATCACAATGGTTTCAAAACTACATAGTTCTGAAAAAAAATATTTTCTCTAGTAAATGCTCCTTTTTGGTAGATGGAATCAAAGAGATTGGGTCTAGAAATAGCCTATGATGTAATGAGTAAACTGAATATTCACAACGGCTAAAGGACATGGAATTGTTCGTGTCAGTTTACATAATGTAGGGTCATATCTTTATTTTTCTATAAGCTCCTATAAGTCATTTATTTAAGGTCTACTCTGTTTGAAAAGGCATCAAAAGGCGTCAGAAGGCAAATCCCATTACTCCATAAATACGCCTTTCTATGCCTTTGTAAACAGAGTAGACCCAGATCAAATGGCTCCTTTAGGAGCCGTCTAATTAGGTCTGCTCTGTTTGCTTATAGTATAATATACACGTGGATCTGATTCTATAGGTTCTGCCATGGCCTGCAAGTCCCGTGTCCATATGCTATTATAACAGTTATTCTAATAAATATTCATGATCTCGTCATTTCTAACATGATTATTCATGGAGTAAAGGGTTACGAATGATAACACTTCTTTTGAATGACGTCCTAAGAGAGAGCTGGTAGAGGATCTGATCAGGGGTTGGGTAAGAGACTTGAGGCGGCTCATGGCAAAGTCTTGGGAGTTAATGACACGTATTTGAGACAGTGTGGTTTTAACATCTACCTCATAAATTCATGACTTTATGAATATCCATTAACCCATCCCTCATATTAACCCGTTCCCTCATAGGCTATTTTTAGATACAAACTCTCTGAATAAATCTACCGAAAATGAGTTTTAACAAGAGAAAGGGAAACTTTTAGAAGTGTGCAGTTTGAAAGCATTGTGATAAATAGAGCATTTGCTCCTATAGCAGCAAATGCTCTATTTATCACAATGGTTTTACAGAGTCGTCAAAAGTCGTCAATGTGAGGGAAAGGGTTAACAGCTTTTTGCGCACCTCTTCAAGTCTTGTTTTGAAACCATTGTGATAAACAGAGCATTTGCGTCTGGTTTTTAAAACTGTGTAATTCTAAACATCCCATGTTCTCTAGTAAATGCCCCTTTTCAATAGGTTAATTCAAATAGTTTGGGTTTAGAAGTAGTGGGTTTAACTGATATTTTTTATAATTGTTAATGAACTAAGATATGTTTGGCTCCGACAGAAACTGTAGAATTATGCCTATATTAATTTCATAACTCTTTCCTCTATAGACTATTTTTAAACCCAACCTCTTTGAATAAATCTACACAAAAGGAGAATTTATTAGAGAAAAGTAAAATTTTAGAATTGTGTAGTTTGAAATCATTGTGATAAATGGAGCATTTGCTCCTATAGGAGCAAATGCTCCATTTATCACAATGGTTTCAAGAAGTGGTTATTACAAAGGCGTAGAAAGGCATATTTATGGAGGAAATGGATAAGTAAACAGAGCCGACCGTGATCAGACGACTCCTATAGAGGTAATCTAGTCTTGGTCTACTCTGCTTGAAAATTGGTTTATAGCAGGTAAAAGGCTAAAACAGGAGCATTTTGCCTTTTATGTATTGCGTCACAATGTTCACACAACAAGAAGAATGTAACATGCATCTGTTTTACTAAGAGTCAGTATCTCCTTAAGAACTAGGAATGAAAAATTCTATCGCTAAACTAGAAGGACAAAAAGTCTCGAAACTAATGACACCATATTTGATGATATTTTTCAAATTGTTTTTATCCTGATGAGACTTCGTGAATATCGGCTTCTCATTAGGAACGTAACAGTTTAATATAAGCATTACATTTATATCTTATTAGCCCTTTCACCGCCAATGTCGCATCAATGCGCCACAACAAATAGTGCAGTCCCAGATCAGACGCCGCCTTTTCAAGGCGGCGCCTGATCAGGGACTTCACTTTTTGTCTCAATCTCTTTATCTTTGCGTTATTCCTTTGAACTTTATTTATCTCATTTCTTTATTATACTGAATGATTTAACAAACTTGGATTGCAGATGACAATTAGAAATTTGGCGCCGAAATGGTTAAAAGAACTGAAAGACTTGAAGAGGGCAACCATTTTACAATTATCAAGGTGAACATTGACCCTTTCCCTGTTCTATGTTTATTCCAAATTCAATACCTACTGAATATTCATGGACAAAATAATTATAAGGAAATATGGAAGGTGGGACATTGTAGCCATTTTAGAAAGTAAAGAAACAGATATTACAAATTCCATTAGTAAACAGAGCAGACCCTGATCAGACGGCTCATACAGAAACCATCTGATCTGGGTCTACTCTGTTTGCAAATGTGTGAAAACATGTTTATATGAAGGAAAGGGTAAGCACTGGAGCGACTGAATTGGTTACGGTAGAACATCCATATCTCGAAATTGGATAACTCGAATTTGATAGAACTCGAGTTTCGATAGAACTCGAGTTAAAATTCGGTCCCTTCCAAAATTTGTAAATATGAGAATTGTTCCAAAATTCACCACTTAACATATCTATAAAGACATGCGACATCTGCATGTAGGTCACAGATAATGCTGAAACATACTACAGGAGCTCTCAGTATTACTTTCGACCTGCATTAAGCTGTCAGTTTCCAAGTTAGAAATGGACTGACTTGAACTCCGATTATCTCTTAAGTAAATGTATAATCCCTTAACCCTTTCCTTCATAAATATGCATTTCTACGCCTCTGTCAAAGTCACGTTTTGAAACCATTGTGATAAATAGAGCATTTGCTCCTTAGGAGCAAATGCTCTATTTATCACAATGGTTTCAAAACTACAAAATTCGAAAAATCCCTTTTCTCTAATTAATGCTCCTTTTCGGTAGATTTATTCAAAGAGGTTGGATCTAAAAATAGCCTATGACGTAATGGGTTAAAGTTCGAGATATCGAGACTCCATTGTATTTTCTTTGCAAACAGTTTGAATCCAGACGACGGGTTGAGAAAACGAAAATCTCATTAGGATCCAAACTGTTTGACACTCTGGCTGAAATGCTTTCGAGAAATTATACAAACTTAAGAGAAATCCAACGATTTGATCTGATCTGCGGTTTCTACTGTAGCAAATCTGCGGTTTTTACCGTAGTGTTCATATGTCATTATGCTAATTGATATATTTTATTCATTAAGCAAAGGTTTAACACATTCCCTCAAAGGCTATTTTAGACCCAACCTCTTTGAATACATCTACCGAAAAGGAGCATTTACTATAGAGAAATTGGAAATTTTAGAATTGTGTAGATTTGAAACCACTGTGATAAATAGAGCATTTGCTCCTATGGAGCAAATGCTCTATTTATCACAATGGTTTCAAAACGTGACGTTTGCAGAGACGCCAAAAGGCGTCTGTATGAAGGAACTGATTAAGCTAAAGTTTCATTCTGTTGTAAGATATATTTATACTCTGATCAATTGCATATATTTATTTATTTTAGCCCAATTTAAACTGAATCTACATTGTTTGTGAATGACAGCTAGGTTGCCATTGGCAAGATAAGGGTTAACATATGTTTATATCCACCCTCTGTTAGAGAATTTGAGGTATGGGACATATCACTTAGATTTGTAGATCTGAAATCTACAAAAAATGAAGTAAAAAGTATGTCACTAAACATAAAACATGAAATGACATAAATATGTCAATGGTGTTCATGTGTATATATAGCATGTAAACGATATGTTGTCATCATGTTGAGTTTTATGTGTGTCTTCAATACTTCCTGTTCCCCCCAAATATGGTTCATACACTTCCATGAACACAAGAACACATATTTGCTGTACACGTATATTACAGGATTGTCTGTGGCATGTTATAGCCACATTCACGAACATCGTATATGGACAAACGTACACGCATTATAAAATCTGCCCTCTTTCCAATCTCCTTTAGTTACTGTCGCCATATCGCCAAATGAGCTACATCCGGTTCATATGCGCATACGAATATTCTGAGTCACGTGACTCACATTCAAACTTGCACTTGCTGGAATATCATTGAACAAGTTATACTGGCAAGTCATTGCAACTGTTTCTGTCCCACTGTTTCACTTGCAGATATGTTCATCTATGGTCTGAGTACATTTTTCACAACTTACATAGCAACACCAATAGAATTTACACTGACACCGTTCTACAATTTGAATGCTTTTAGTTTCGTAGCCACGCCCACAGCAAAGAAGATCACACCCGTCAATCGCTTTTGATGTTTTGTTACAAACGCGACCTTTTGTACCCAACGATCCAGTTTTTGGATCTGGCTCACAGAAATCAGGAGAGGCAATAAGATACACAATGTCTGAACTTGTTGGGGGTTTGAACTGGTTGTTGACGGGTACCAGTACACTTCGACTCGGTCTCTCTTCGAGTTTCACTTCCGTTGCCCCGTCAAAACTCTCCTTCAAAATGCCTCCTATTTCACGAAACGTGGCCATGGAGCGCCAACAGGTTTTCAACTCACAGGAACCGGACACACCATGGCATTTGCACTCAACCTTCATACTGTTTTCAACCGCCTGAAAAAGAAGATAGACACTCTATATAAAACCTCTGTACTCTGATCATCGAAAACTGTCTTTAACCGTTTCCTTCATATAAACGCCTTTTCGCGCATTTGCAAAGATATTTTACCAACAACATACGGCTCCTATAGGAGCTATCTGATCAGGGTCTTCTCTGTTTAATATGGGCATTTGACAGATCTGTTTCTTTAATTTCTAAAATGGCCACAATGTTACACCTTCCATATTTCATTATTACCAATTTGTCTAATAACATTCAGTAGGTATTGCAATTTGGACTAACTATAGAACAGGGAAAGGGTTAAGGTAAAAGCGACATAGCTCTAAAACAGTCGACAACACCTCACACATGGCGGAGGATCCGTATTTCCACCACAGCATTCCATACAGTAAACCCTCTCTAAAGCGGAATTCTAGTAGAGAAGAGTTTAGATACTCCTAGATGAGCTTTCTGCATGACTAACCCTGCATTAAGCTGCCACCTATCTCCCTAACCCTGCATTAAGCTGCCACCTATCTCCCTAACCCTGCATTAAGCTGCCACCTATCTCCAAGACCGATATTTATACTAAATTTAGAATTCAGTTTAGATGGATCTTGAAAATACTGTACAGTAAAACCCCTCTAATGCGACCACCAAAAAGGGGCATGATTCACAGTGACAAAGGCAGGTGGTAGCTTAATGCAGGACGGAATAGGAGGTTTCTGCATAACTTTCGTCCTGCATTAAGCAACCACCTGCTGATGAAGACCGCCATGTTTGTTCATTAAGTGGTCGCATTAGAGGGGTGCCACTGTATAGTGTTACTGCTATTTGAGATTATAATGCCAGCATGACAATTCTGCTAATAAATATTCATGGTGTCATTATTCACGAAGTAAGGGTTAAACATGTAGTGTACACATCATGCACACCAACTAATTGTAAAAGCAACTGAATTAGAATATCACGTGACCTTTCTAATCGAACACATGATTTCGCCTCCACTTTTAACCCTTCGCTTGCTGTTCACGTCAATATACCTACCTGTAAATAGTGAATACCCAGATGAGACAGCTCCTGGAGGAGCTGTCTCATCAGGGTCTGCACTATTTACAAGTTGATCATGCAACCAGTGCACTCCACGGCAGTGATTGTACAGCGAAATACCTGTACACAGTGACGATATATGTTATTATACAACAGGGCATGGGTAAAGAAGGAGAAATGTATTTTAAAATTCAGCAAGCGAAGGGTTAAGTATAAACTACACGTTCTCATCTTAATTTACGACAAAACGTTTAAGCTGGGTTTATGTTGGAGTTTTCAGCATGTATTTTACATCACAATTAGCATTTCATTTCTCCACCATTGTCTCCATATACAATCAAACATCTATAAACCGGAATTTCAATAAAGAATAATTTAGGTACATTCAGACAGGTGGCTGCTTAGTGCCGGGTGAAAGTCATGCAGAAATCTCCCAGGGGAGCTGTCTGCATGACTTTCAACCTGCATTGAGCTACCACCTGTGTTACAGGTCGGTATTGGCACCAGTTTGAACATCCGATTTAGACGGGTTTTACTGCAGTAATAATGTTCCATTTTGCGTTTGTTGAAAAAGAGAAAATCGGCGATAAAAGTGAAACGCATTTGCATTGCGACTAATCTTAGTTAACTGTTTCCATTGATATGCAGTAAAACCTACCTACAGTACAACCCCTCTCAATCGGATTTCTGGTAGAGAAGAATTTAGATACTTTCAGACAGGTGGCTACTTAATGCCGGGCGAAATTCATGCATAAAGCTCCTTGAGGAGCTTTCTGCATGACTTTCAAGCTGCGTTAAGCTGCCACCTATCTCCAAGACCTATATTTAGACTAAACTGAACGTCCGGTTTAAGGGGTTTTACTGTATATAATTATTTACAATGTATATGTAGTAAACTACAACCTCTCTTATACGACCATTTCATAAACAGATGTGTGACTGTAACCCTTTATTCTGTAAAATACGTCGTTGAACATCTTTTCATACAGAATACCCCCAGATCTGACGGCTTCCGAGGGAGCGTTCCGTATATATTAAGACCTGTCTTAACTATTTCCCTCATATAAAGGTGTTTTCACGCATTTGCAAACAGAGTAGACCCAGATCAGACGGCTCCTATAGGAGCCGTCTGATCAGGGTCTGGTCTGTTTGCTATTGACACTTGAACTATCCGTTTCTTTACTTTCTAAAATGGCTACAATGTTCCACCTTCCATATTCGATTATAACTATTTTGTCTATGAATATTCAGTAGATTCGGAATAAACATAGAACAGGGCAAATGTTAAGCTAACACTTGTGTTAACAAAACCAAGATGTAGACGGCTTTGTCGTTATATACAGGTTTTAGAGTGTACACTTAGACTTTGTAGACACAGACCTGTAGACCCAGACCAACTGTTGGATTGAACCTGGTATGATATCTAATCTTAAAAAACAGCAGCTGTAAAATAAGGGCATTCTTGTGCGGTCACTGGTAGGAACCAACACAATAAACATTTATAATAATTGTGGAAGAACGTTTTTGGATGCATATCAAGTGCCATTTGCTCCTTCCGTAGCGAGAAGGGTTGACTCGTTTGGCACCAAATAAATTTGTTTTGCAAACAACATCGCCTACGTTACGTTTCAGAGTGTGTCATCTCTAAATTGTAAGTGGCGTGCTTGGATCCTGATCGGACACCGATTTACTAGGCGTCTCGTCTGGATCCAAACTGTGTAAACGCAGATTCGCACATCGCAGCAGGCCATGTGACAGAGCTCCAGATAAGATGCGTAAATTAAAACATTTTCAAAAGTAACTTTTTTATTTCTCCACCAAACCTTATGTTGTGACCACTCTTTAGAATCGTCTCGGAGAGACGATTCTAAAGAGTGGTCACAGCATAAGGTTTGGTGGAGAAATGACGATTTTAGTACATGTACTTGGGTACGAACCTTTACCTGTAGCTCTGCTATGAGTCGTTTGCCGGCGATTTCGGCGGTGAAAGAATTAAGAGGGTATTTTTCGCAACACAAAGTTTCATACGGGCACTTTGGCACGGTAGACCTGCTCTGTGCGTCATTATCTTCATATAAAATTGATTTATGTTTATTATTTTTTCTCTGAAAAAAATATAGAAACCTGTCATTAGTTACGCTGCGTTGCTTGTAATGTTAAACTAACGATTCCGTTAAACCAATAAAACATGGGGAAGTGATGATACCGACTGAGCAATGGAAGAAACATTCGCACTAAGCGCGAGATTATGCGAGACTTGAAAGAATCTTCGAAATTTGATTTTTATGGGGGTACGGACTTTGTATTTATGTTTTGGCATGCTCCCCACCTGACTTGATTCATAGAAGTCTACGATTTTTTTTCTGGGTTGAAGTTAATTTTGAATCAATCAGCCAGGGGCATTTTGGCAGACGGTGTCGCAGTATTGCTGTGAAAATGTGTGATTTACATATAGACACTGCAAGCATTACACAAATTTACAAACTCTATTTATATTACGATATAGTTGCAGACACGGTGTTTGTGATGATGAATACACATCACGTTGCATATCCAGACCTCCAGATAAGATGCGTAAATTGAAATATTTTCAAGTATAACTTCTTTATTTCTCCATTAAACCCTATGTTGTGACCACTCTTTAGAATCGTCTCTTCGAGACGATTCTAAAGAGTGGTCACAACATAGGGTTTGGTGGAGAAATGACGATTTTAGTATTTGAGTATGCACCGTTATCTGTAGCTCTGCATATCGATAATGGATGAATATGTACAGGTACAGAAAGGCAGAGGACGAACACCAACGAAGGGATGGGGGTGTTTCTTAAACCCTTTCCTTCATATAAAGGCATTATTCACGCATTTGCAAACAGAGTAGATCCAGATCATAGGCTCCTATAGGAGCCGTCTGATCAGCGTCTGCTCTGTTTGCTGATGGTGTAATATGGATCTGATTATGCAGTTTCTGCCTGAACCCAAATGTCCTGTGTTCATATGTCACTATAATAAATAATCTAATTAATATGCATGATGACATTATTTCTCTCACGAACATTGAACAGGTAAAGGGTTAAAAGTGCAAAAATAGTGGTTCTATCATTATAGTTGTACATGTAATATGATACAATAAAGCCTCGCTTATTATGTGATCACATAATTTATTAACATATGAAACTGTAAATGCAGGTCGTTGTTTAACCCATTCCCTCATAGGATTTTCTTTAGATCCAACCAATTTTAAATAAATCTACCGAAAAGGAGCATTAACTAGAGAAAAGGAAAATTTTAGAATTTTGTAGTTTGAAACCATTGTGATAAATAGAGCATTTGCTCCTATAGGAGCAAACGCTCTATTTATCACAACGGTTTCAACAGGTGATTTTTACAGGGGCGTAGAAAGGCGTATTTATGGAGGAAAGGGTAATACAGAAAACTCCTATAGGAACTTTCTGTATAACTTTTGTCCTGCTTTAAGCTACCATCTGTTTTAAAAATCCAGAATTATGCTTCTTTTGAGTGGTAGAATTAGCGATTCCACGTGATTTTGTTAACCTTTAGTGTTTCTGTTTACAGTAACTGAAACGTTCGAGTTTACGTGGAAATTAGCATACCGGGGTATATGATTTTTACATGATGAAAAACAATGGTTCTAATGATACCGTTTTTAAATCAGACCTTGTTCTCTGTGTGCGGTAGAAATATACCCGGAAACGCTATACCGAATAGTTAAAACCCGAGCCGAATATTTACTGATGTTTTTCTACTGACACCCGGTGGTCGTATATCGTATACCACTTGTACTTAGGACTGTGGTATATCTATTAGTACCAGATCCAATGAGTTAATATGGCAGCCACGATGACTGAGAAATATGTAAAATACGAAATTTATGGTGACGTTAGACTCTCGTAAAAAATACAAGCCATTGGCATAACCACTTTGCATTCCTCTGTGTCTCGTAAATAATCGCAGTGAGAATGAAGCGAAGAGACAAAATACCTCAATATTCTAGTCAGACATTTACAAATTATTAATTTTTTGCTGATATAGTTTTTGCTGTATTAGCATGTGAACAGGTGTCCTATGACATAAGCGACATCATCTATAGTTAGCACACAATAACATGGGCTTTGTAAACTCTAAGCAACATTAGAAAACGCGAAACACGTATAATAAACAAATATTTCAAACTTTTTATGAATGAAATAAGTTTTCTTTGTTGTCAATAAAATGAAGATGCATACAAAGTATTATTTATCATTTTACGTTTAGATATATATTATCGTATATGTATTTAACCCTTTCCCTGTTCTATATTTAGGCCAAATTTTAATACCTACTGAATATTGATTAACAAAATAGTTATAATGAAATATGGAAGGTGGAACATTGTAGACATTTTAGAAAGCAAAGAAACAGTTCTATCAAATTATATTAGCAAACAGAGTAGACCCTGATCAGACGGCTCCTCTAGGAGCCGTCTGATCTGGGTCTACTCTGTTTGCAAATGCGTTAAAACACGTTTATATGAGGGAAAGTGTTAAATTACATTGATACCATGAATGAGAGACAGGTAAATAATGTATACCAGGGTCTGCGTTGTTTGTTTATCAATCAACGAAACATGCATGACTAGCATACAGTAGAAACTGTCTTAACCCTTTCCTCCATAAAAACGCCTTTCTATGCCTCTGTAATAACCACTTCTTGAAACCATTGTGATAAATAGAGCAATTGATCCTATAGGAGCAAATGCTGTATTTATCAAAATGGTTTCAGATAAATAGAGCATTTGCTCCTATAGGAGCAAAAGCTGTATTTATCACAATGGTTTCAAACTACAACATTCTAAAAGTTTACTTTTCTCTAGTAAATGCTCCTTTTGGGTAGATTCATTCAAAGAGGTTGGGTCTAAAAATAGCCTGTGGAGGAATGGGTTAAGCGACCACTCGTTTATTGAACATAGGAGCCTTAGATAGACAGGCGGTTGCTTAATGCAGGGAAAAGTAATACAGAGCATTAAGCGACTATTTGCCAAACAGACCGAAAAGTGGACCTTTTTGGAGTGGCCGCTTAAGACAGATTCTACAGTTCTTACGCAGGAACCTATAGGCTTTGTGTCTACTCTGTTTGCAAATGCGTTATACGGCATTCATATGTGTGAAGGAAATGGTTAAAAGTTGATTCATCCGTAATGTTTCACAACACAACAAAGCATGCACATTATCGTAAACCATGATGTTGTAAGAGATACAGATAAACGCGTGTACTCAAATACTGAAATGGTCATTTCTCCACAAAACCCTGTGTTGTTACCACTTTTTAGAATAATCTCTTTGAGACGATTCTAAAGAGTCGTCACAACATAGGTTTTGGTGGGAGTGGGGGAATAAAGAAGTTATTCTTGAAAATGTTTTGATTTACGGATCTTAGTTGGACCTCTTGGTTTAGTTCTAAACCTTGTAACTTCAATCTTCAACGTTTATACACTATCATAACATTGCCATCACCGTTAAAGTGAAAGTAGTGTTGAGCACACATGGGCACGGAACGCTCATGGTGCCCTCAGCTTTCAAAACGTGTATCAAACTATAGTCAAACTATAGTCGACACTCTTTCTTAAAAGTTGAAACTATACATGTACATGTAGATTGATGGTACCTACTAAACTGGACTATAGATAGGCAAGGTGGTTAAAATGATGTTTTAATGTTTCTCTGCGAAACCATAACCTTCTCGATGCGATTCTATTTCCTCTAATTTCCTCCTAGACTATTTCTAGACCCAACCTTTTTGAATTAATCTACCGAAAATGAACATTAACTATAGAAAAGGAGAATTTTAGAATTGCGCAGTTTTTTAAACCATTGTGATAAATAGAGTATTTGCTCCTATGGAGCAAATGCTCTATTTATCACAATGGTTTCAAAATGTGACTTTTATAGAGGCGCCAAAATGCGTCACTAGGAGAGAATGAGTTATGTTGCAGCCCGATAGGGTATGACAGGAAAATGCGAGATGTTGTTAAACCAATACGCATATCATTTACAGCCTTGATAGTAACTCGGATGGGCGACATGTAACGCAATCAGTTTCCTCAAACTACTAGGATTTCAAAGATTTTTGTGGTTTGAAACCATTGTGATAAATAGAGGATTTGCTCCTATAGGAGCAAATGCTCTATTTATCACAATGGTTTCACAAAGAGTCGTCAAAAGTCGTCAATATGAGAGAATGGGTTAATGCAGGACGAAAGATATGCAGAATGCCTCTATATAGGAGCTTTCTGCATATCTTTCGTAGCTGCATTAAGTAGCCACATACTTTCAAAAAACACCCATTTTTATTTATTAAATTGTCGCTTTAGATGGATGCTTCTGCATATATATAGACCCGCCAGAGCGATCATCAATCATTTTTAATACATTTGATATCAATATGAGATAACTGGAAAACGCCGTCTAGGTGAAAATAAATCAATAATAAATCATTATTAATTACATCTGACACATTGTTTGGCAATGCCAGTCACTAGAAATGTAAATGTTCTATTTACGATGAAAATACAGTTCATATACATATCATTTACCGACTGTTAGATAAGAAGTTTGTGATTGGGTATCCGGTTATGAAGAAGTTGTGGTGTCCAACATAAGTAACTCGCATAAACGTCAGGGTTAAAGTTCACTGCTACCAAAAATAGACCGTGTTGTTGGGAAACCGAATTTCGAGGAATGTTCATGCTTTTTAACCCTTTACTCCATAAATACAGAGACATATACATACATACATGTATGTACAGTAAAATCTCTCTATAACGGCCACTAAATTGTGTTAATTAGTTGGTATTTAGGGCAGGTGGCTGCTTAAATCAAGGTGAAAGTGAAACAGAACGCTCCTATAGGAGCGTTCTGTTTTACTTTTACCTTGCTTTAAGCAGTCACCTGCCTTTAATACAAAATACTTTATGTAATGTAGTGACCGTTATAGAGAGGTTTTACTATATATGTCTCTGATAAATACAACTTTCTACGACGTTGCAAATAGAGTAGACCCAGATAAGACAGCTCCTGTAGGATTTAATATAGATATAATTCTACAGTTTCTAACATGGCCAAACATTTCTCTGTCCGTGTTCTATAACAACAATTAACCTAATTAATATTCATGCATAGTGATGTCTATATTTCTTATGTGAATACTCATGGAGTAATTACCTATTACTTATTTCAAAGGGGTTGTAGATGTTATCCATAGAACTGTGTATAGACATTAAGCATTGGTTGTTTTCGGAAGCTTTCAACCAGCGTTTAGCCAGGCTATTTTGGTGTCAAATGAGCTCCATTAATCTACACAAGTACAGTAAAGTCCCGTTAATGCGACCACCTAAAAGAGGTATACTTCTGGGTGCTAGATGCAGGTGGTAGCTTAATGCAGGACAAAAGTAATGCAGAAAGCTTCTAGAGGAGCTTTCTACATTACTTTTGCCCTGCATTAAGCAACCACCTGCTTTTAAAAACACCCATGTTTATTCAGTAAGTGGTCGCATTAGAGGGGTTCTACTGTATTGGGAAAATATTACATGTACTTTATTAACCATTTCCCTGCTGCATATTCATAAAAAGATATAATGTCATGATGAATATTTATTAGCTAATGTTTTATATTGGCATATGTACATGTACACAGGATAATTTGACATTGGTAAAAACTGAAGAGTTATGCTCGTTATAATTTCACAAACCACACAGAACCTGATCAGAGGGCTTCTACAGGGGCCGTATAATTTGGGTCTACTCTGCCAAGGCGCGAAACAAACGTTTGTATGAGGGAAAGGGTTAAACCACGTACAGTAAAACCTCTCTACAACGGCCACTAAATTGTGTTAATCAGTTGGTATTTAGGGCAGGTGGGTGCTTAAAGCAAGGTGAAAAGTAAAACAGAACGCTCCTATAGGAGCGTTCTGTTTTACTTTCACCTTGCTTTAAGCACCCACCTACCTTTTGACACAAAATACTTGATGTAATTTATTGGCCGTTATAGAGAGGTTTTACTGTATTACATAAATATTCAACTGGGAATGTGTGAGTCTCCGCCGCTCTTCGAACTCACGACCTCCTGAATAGAAGCCATACACGTTACCACTGAGATAATGAGGCTCACCGTGAAACGTCTCTACATTGTTCACATTATGAATCAAAGTGGGTTGCTTTAAAAACTGGTCACTGTCTATTGCAGAACGAAAGTTGAACTTTTCTGTCTACAGTACAGTAGTTGTTACCAACATTCTTAAACACCCAAAACGGAGCTTCTTTGTAGCGGTCGATGTGAAGTGGGGTTTGGATATACAGTGGAGCTTGACTATAACGCTCATAATTTCACGAAAGAACACGTGGTTTCTTAATGCAGGGCGAAAGTAAGGCAGAAAGCTCCTAGGAGCATTAGCCCATTACCTCATAGGCTATTTTAGATACAACGTCTTTGAATAAATCTACCGAAAAGGAACATTAACTAGAGAAAAGGAAACGTTTAGAATTGTGTACATGTAGTTTGAAACCGTTGTTATAAATAGAGCATTTGCTCCTATAGGAGCAAATGCTCCATATATCACAATGGTTTCACACAGCGACTTTTACAGAGTCGTAAAAAGTCGTCAATATGAGGGAATGGGTTAAGATAAACCCCGTTAAAATAGGAATTTTAGATAATTTGGATATTCGCTGTAGACAGATTCTTCTGTACTGCTAGACAAAATAATCATAAATGAGGACGGTCAAACAAGGTAGACCCAATACATAAAAACACAACAGACTGTTAGCCTCAATATAGTGTTTACAAAACACAAGAGCTAATTCATGTTCCCTTTCGTGAAATGATTTATATCTTTCTTCGCATGTTTTCCTCAATGGCGGCCTGTAGAAAATATGACTGTTCTTCTAATCCGCTGTAATTTGTTCTCACGAAAAGGCTAAATCTCTTTTTCCCTGACACTGACAAGTGTTATGCGATTTCGATAATCGTAAAATATGCTAATTCGTAAAATTTATGTGACTCGCGCGGAACCAATATGGCGCTTAATGAATGGCAGATTAAACACCGAACTACAATGTTGCTAAGCTAGGAAAGCAATAACGACAGAAGTCTGTCTCCTCTTAACAAAGAATGCAAAAGATAACCGATTCAAGTCAACAAGTTAACAATTGAAAGTCAAGAGTGACTTGGGTCCCGTTTAAATAGTGTCACGGAATCGTGTGAATCCAGAAAAATAATGTCACCTGTCTTGGTACATGTAGGGTACATAATGCTAATATGACTTAAATCCACACCAGACGCCGATTCTCCAACACATCGACTGATGTGGGTTACAGTGGTGGCTATTTGCGAGTCATGGTCAGTTCAAACCAAAGGCTTTACTCTTTACTTCATGAATAGTTATGCAAGAAAATTAATAATGATGTCATGCTATTGAATAACTGATTGTTTTACAATGGCACTATAAACAAGGAAACTTTATCCTGACAAAATTAGTAGAATTATATCTTTATCATCTCATAAGCAAACGGAACAGACCCCGATCAGATGGCTCCTATAGAAGGCATCTGATCTGGGTCTTCTCTGTTTGCAAAGGCGTAGAAATGCGTATTTGTGGAGTAAAGGGTTAAACTTTCCTTGTTTAACACTTATGGAAGGAATAATGACGTCATGCATATTAAATAGCTAATTTGTTTTATAATGGCACAAGTGCCCACGAGAATTGGTACTGACAGACCTTGATCAGACGGCTCCAGTAGGAAAAGATGTTGATTAATATTAAGGAAATGGTGAACCCTTTATATCCTGGATATCCATGTAAGAAATAATCAGTATGATGTTTACAGTAAAACCTCTCTATAACGGCCACTAAATTGTGTTAATTAGTTGGTATAAAGGGAAGGTGGCTGCTTAAAGCAAGGTGAAAGTAAAACAGAACGCTCCTATATATAGAAGCGTTCTGTTTTACTTCCACCTTGCTTTAAGCAGCCACCTGCCTTTAACACAAAATAATTTGATGTAATTTAGTGGCCGTTATAGAGAGGTTTTACTGTATTAGCTAAAATTTTATAATGGTATATGAAGGATCAATGTGTCTAAAATGCAAACTTAAATATTACTTTAATTCACCTTCACCAATGTTCTCGTCTTTATATTTGCTCTACTTGCATTCATACTTATTATAAGCATGTTAGACTCAACAAGTGTGTTAAACTTAACATGAAAGTGCCATCTATTGGTCTAGGCCACCCTGGTAGAGATATTTGATCTGTTTTACAGACAAAAAGTTGTTATGTGTTGAGAGGTCAACCTACTGCAAGCGAATGCATGGTAACCTTTGCAAACTGTTTGGATCCAGATCAAACATCGAATAACTCGGCCTCTCATCCGGATCCAAACCATTTGACACCTCTGGTTGCATTTTGATAGACAAACTGGTCATAGCTTGAATTTTGAAAATGTAGTGGGTGAAAAATTGTAAAGAAAATTAATTTGCTTAACAGGTTATGGGTTAAAACTATGTACTCTTAATTTTAAGCGAAGATGACTTAAACCCTAATACATAAAACACATATTTACATTATATGCAGTATTTATAATTATTATTGATAGATATTAGTTTTATCTTGTTGAACAGCTGTGATGGCCGAGTGGTTAAGGCGTTGGACTTGAAATCCAATGGGCAATGCACTGCTCGCAGTTTTTATCATTTTATTCAATTTAAACGCTTTCTATCTCTTGGCAAGCAAAGCAGACCCAGATCAGACGGCTCCTGAACAGGGTCTGTTGTTTGCTTATAAATCCTTATAGATCTATAGTTCGTACCAATACCAAAGTTTCCCGTGTACATACGCCATTATATATAAACAGCTAATACACATATATGATGTCATTATTTCTTATAAATTTTAAAGAGGGACCCGTTATATATAAATTCTATTCTTAAGACACAAGGAGCATGGAAAACAAAGGCTTGCGCCTCAGCAGTTCAACAGCTGTGATGGCCGAGTGGTTAAGGCGTTGGACTTGAAATCCAATGGGCAATGCCCGCGCAGGTTCGAACCCTGCTCGCAGCGACTAATTTTACCAACTGTTGGCACATAGGAGTGCGTATTTGATATAGTCAAACAACTAGGTCTGACGTGTCAAAGGTCAGCCGAGTCCATTTTTTAGGGAGATCAGCATTCCGCATGTTCTCGGACCATTTTTTTTAAACAGACAAGTTTAGTATATAAGATAAAATTGAAGGCGGCATTGTTGTCAGCAGTTTAGCGCAGTGGGTAAAGTCTAGGTACGCAGAAGACATTGCGAGATTAGTTTTTTATTGAGCGTGGGTTCGAATCCCGTGTCGAGCTTAAACTTTTTTTTACTTTTTAATGAATAGCAGAGTATTATTTTATGTCATATTGTATAATTGTAATGGCCATTTATGCACATGGTCGTCTATGTTAGGGAAGTGTGCCTTTGTTTGAGTTCGAGTCCTATATTAGCCATATTTTCAATAATTAATCGATGCTAAAATATGAATATCAATATAAGTTTTAGCAAATGTCATGTACAAGTGGCTTCTTAATGCACAACAAAACTAATGCTCTTAAGGGGACTTTCCTTAATATTTTTAGCAAAAAAATATTTTAGGTTGATGCGAGACTCGAACCTGCGCCTAATAAAATGTTAGCCGATCATATACTTCTTTATGGTCCTACGTCCTATCCACTACGCTATATTTCCGATAACTAATGCGCTTATTCTTTATACCTATAACTAAACATTTTCTTTTATAAATGGCACGTGGATATCCGAAATGCTGATCTCCCTTAAAAATGGACTCGGCGAACCCGTGACCCGTCAGACCTAGTTGTTTGACTATAACACATGTGTTTTGTATCCTGACAAGACTCCCAATTAGAAATGTTTAACAGTATCTAAACTCAAATTCCTGCTGGGTTTTCTTTGAAATTAATAAAGGATCCAAACTGAAAAATACGATGTGTATGTACATAGGTTATACCGTAAAGTAACGAAGAGTGCTAGGTTTTAACTTTTGACCCTTTACCTGTTCAATATTCATGTAAGAACTAATGACGTAATGAATATTTATTAGATTAATTTTTATAATGTCAACTTTTCAAGGAAACGTTTCGCTTTTAGCCTTGACCAAAACTGTAGAGTGGTTAAGGCGTTGGACTTGAAATCCAATGGACAATGCCCGCGCAGGTTCGAACACTGCTCGCATTTTTTATCGTGTTATTCCATTTAAACGCTTTCTGTCCCTTGGCAAGCAAAGCAGACCCAGATCAGATGGCTCTTGAACAGGGTCTGTTGTTTGCTTATAAATCCTAATAGATTTATAGTTCGTACCAATACCAAATTTCCCGTGTACATACCTCATTGTATATAAACAGCTAATAAACATATATGATATCATTATTTCTACATAATTTTAAAGAGGGGCCGTTATATATAAATTCTATTCTTAAGACACAAGGAGCATAGAAAACAAAGGCTTGTCACTCAGCTGTTCAATAGCTGTGATGGCCGAGTGGTTAAGGCGTTGTACTTGAAATCCAATGGGCAATGCCCGCGTAGGTTCGAACCCTGCTCGCAGCGAATATGTTTTGAAAACTTTTTAACACATGAAAGAGAAAATTTGTGATAACATTTTGCAAATATTTTGTATCCCGCTGAGGCTGAGTTATTCGGCATCGAAACAATATATTAACTTCAAATCCTGTTTTTATTTTTCATAGGGAGACATTATGGAATAAGCCATTAATGTGTACCTAGATGGATACTACAGGATTCTGACAGCCAAACAGTGCAGATCCTAATCAGACTACTCCTCTAGGAACCATCTGACATGGGTTTACACTGTTTTGGCGATGGTAGAAAATGCTGAATCAGATCTATATTAGTTTAAAAGCAAACAGAGCAGACCCTGATCAGACGGATTGATCTAGGTCTACTGTTTACAAAGGCGTGACACTGGATACATGTATAGATGAGGTAAAACGTTAACATACCAGTCGTAATTAACCCTTTCTCTGTTCTGTTTATTTCAAATTTCAATACCTACTGAATATTCATGAACAAAATAGTTATAATGAAATATGGAAGCTGAAGCATTATAGCCAATTTAGAAACTAAAGAATCATATCTATCAAATTCTAATAGCAAACAGGGCAGACCCTGATCAGACGGCTCCTCTAGGAGCCGTCTGATCTGGGTCTACTCTGTTTGCAAATGCGTGAAAACACGTTTATATGAGGGAAAGGGTTAATATTGCTAGAACTTGTGGCCCAGCCCTTTTGCTGAATAGTATGTAGATCTATATGAAATTCGTCATGCATGCAGTATTTATAATCATTTTTACATATAAATGTAATGACTTCAGAAGCAGCTGTAATGGCCGAGTGGTTAAGGCGCTGGACTTGAAATCCAATGTGCAATGTCCGCGCAGGTTCGAACACTGCTCGCAGTTTTTATAGAGTTTTTATCATTTAATTCAATTTAAACGCTTTCTGTCCCTTGGCAAGCAAATCTGACCCAGATCAGATGGCTCTTGAACAGGGTCTGCTCTGTTTGCTTATAAATCCTAATAGATTTATAGTTCGTACCAATACCAAATTCCCGTGTACATACCTCATTATATATAAACAGCTAATAAACATATATGATATCATTATTTCTTATAAATTTTAAAGAGGGACCGTTACATATAAATTCTATTCTTAAGACACAAGGAGCATAGAAAACAAAGGCTTGCCACTCAGCAGTTCAACAGCTGTGATGGCCGAGTGGTTAAGGCGTTGGACTTGAAATCCAATGGGCAATGCCCGCGCAGGTTCGAACCCTGCTCGCAGCGAATCTTTTTTTAAAAAAAACATTTTAGCACATGAAAGGGCAAATTTGTGATAATATTTGGCAAATACTTTGTATCCTGGAGAGACGCGTGTGTTATTCGGCGTCTAAACAGTATCTAAACGTAAACTCCTGTTTTAATATTTTTCAGAGGGAGACATTAGATCTTACATTTTAAACACGAAAACAGAATCAGTTTTCCTCGGGTGGAAAAAGTGGCTTCCATTGTACTCAGGAAAGGACCCAAACTGAAAAAGATGTATGCAGTAAAACCTCTCTATAACGGCCAATAACTTCAATCAAATATTTTGCCTTAAAGGCAGATGGCTACTTAAAGCCATGTAAAAGTAAAACAGAACGCTCCTATAGGAGCGTTCTGATTTACTTTCACCTTGCTTTAAGCAGCCACCTGTCCTAAATACCAACTAATTAACACTATATAGTGGCTGTTATAAAGAGGTTTTTACTGTACACATGTAGGACATAGCGTGAAGTAACGAACTATGCAAGGATTTGAGCAGACAGAAACTTACTCAGCAGTTAAAAGATGAACCTCTTCACTGTCGAGTTTGTAGAGTGGACTGGTCCATCAATATTTAATTATAGAGTCCAGTCAGTATCACGGGGCTAACCCTTAACCTGTTCTGTATTTAGGCCAAATTTCAATACCTACTGAATATGCATTAACAAAATAGTTATAAAGAAATATGGAAGGTGGAATACTGTAGACATTTTAGAAAGCAAAGAAACAAATCTATCAAATTCTATTAGCAAACAGAGCATACCCTGATCAGACGGCTCCTCTAGGAGCCGTCTGATCTGGGTCTACTCTGTTTGAAAAATGCGTGAAAACTCGTTTGTATGAGGGAAAGGGTAAAACATTCTAGAGGATATTGAACAACAAACAGTGCAGACCCTGATCAGAGGGCTCCTCTGGGAGCCCTCTGATCTGGGTCTGCACTGTTTGCAAATGACAGTACATGTATGCCCCCATTCAAATTTAAGGCAGCTGATCACGCCAATTGATTTAGTTGATAGATGCGGGTTTATCGGTGGCAGGTCAATACCATTAACTTATTCCCCGGCCTTTGGTGATATAAACCATTTATTACACCGTGTATCTGAGTCAATATTTGAATGGAGTTCTTCAATAAAGAGTAAACAGAAGTGGAAATGGTGCCGTGGACTAAATCTCGGACCGACCGTCTGTTACTGGCATGTTTACGGCATCTAGGCATTGACCTATTCGGTCCTGGTGATGAATTTTGTAAACAATTTGGATCCAGATGAGACGCCGAGTAACTCGGCGACTCATTAGGAACCGACCGGTTTGACACTGTGATTGTGTTTCTGTAAAACAACTGAAACCAGATAGTTTTAGGCATGTGGCTGCTTAATACAGGGTGAAACACAGGTGTAAGGCACGTTTGAGTCAGTATAGGCACACAGAAGGCTCCTCTAGGTAGTAAGTTGTCACCTGTCCACAAGAACCTGCATTAAGCTGCCACTCTACATTGAGATGCCACCTGTCCAAAATAATGACAAATAACGTCCAGTTTAGAAGGGGTTTAATATATTAGAAAGTCATACTTTATTTGTGACGTTCAGTCATTCTTCTGTATGAATGTTTGTGTAAATGGTCCGAAACAGCCTTGTTCCGTCAGTAACTCTGTCAACATCACTCACTCACTCACTCACTCACTCATTCACTCACTCACTCACTCACTCGCTCGCTCGCTCGCTCACTCGCTCGCTCACTCACTCACTCACTCGCTCCCTCGCTCGCTCACTCACTCACTCACTCATTCCAGAGGTTCAGATAAGGCGTGTAAATTAAATACATGTTCAGGATTAACTTTTTTTATTTCTCCACCAAACCCTATGCTGTGACCTCTCTTTACGAAGAGACGATTTTAGTATTTGAATACGTACCTTTAAATGTTGCCCTGTCATTAATTTTATTTTACACATGGAAATTTGAAACTGCCAGAACAGTGTCTGTCTTTTTGTCTGTCTTGTCTCTATTGCTGTCTATCTGTCTACATATCTGCCAGTATCTGCAGAAATCTCATTATTATACCGCGTTGAAATTAAGATTGGGCTGGGTCTAAACTATCCGAAGTAAGTGAAGGATATGATTTTGTCCCATTACTCAAACATAGTTACTAATAGGTCATCTCTGCAACCGTCACCAAATGAATGAATAAGGGCGTCTAGATTTGTTTACTGCAGAACACGATTAAACAAT
The DNA here is from genome assembly GCA_963576725.1 of Azorinus chamasolen. Classification (NCBI taxonomy): domain Eukaryota; kingdom Metazoa; phylum Mollusca; class Bivalvia; order Cardiida; family Solecurtidae; genus Azorinus; species Azorinus chamasolen. Next base: position 57,321,347 of record OY755249.1, read on the forward strand.
GCTCCAAATGGCGATTTTTAATAAAGTGAAACCCCTCTAAACCGAAAAGCTAGTACAGAAGAAAATAGATATTTTTAGGCAGGTGGCTGCTTAATGCAGGGTGAAAGTCATGTAGAAAGCTCCTGTAGGCTGCCAACTGTCTCCAAGACCGATATTTATACAGTAAAACCTCTCTTAACCGTACGTTAAATTTAGTATAAATATCAGTCTTGGGGACGGGTGACAGCTTAATGCTGGGTGGAAGTCATGCAGAAAGTTCCTAGAGGAGCTTTCTGCATGACTTTCACCCTGCATTAAGCAGTCACCTGCCTCAAATATCTAAATTCTTCTCTACTAGAATTCCGGTTAAGAGAGGTTTTACTGTACTAAACTGACGGTCCGGTTTAGAGAGGTTTTACTGTACAGCTGTATTTTCATTCTACATAAACCCTTAGTACGCTGCTGTGCATACAACCCGTACCAACATTACAGCCCCGTACCAACATACAACCCCGTACCAACGTACAGCCTCGAACTAACGTACCCGTGCCAACATACAACCCCGTACCAACGTACAACCCGTACCAACATTACAATCCCGTACCAACATTACAACCCGTACCAACGTGCAACCCCGTACCAATGTACAACCCCGTATCAACGTACAACCCCGTACCAATGTACAAATCTGTACCAACAAACCGTACCAACGTACAACCCCGTACCAACGTACAACCCCGTATCAACGTACAATCCCGTACCAACATTACAACCCGTACCAACGTACAACCCCGTACCAACGTACAACCCGTACCAATGTACAACCCCGTACCAATGTACAACCCCGTATCAACGTACAACCCCGTACCAATGTACAACCCCGTACCAACGTACAAACCGTACCAACGTACAACCCCGTACCAATGTACAACCACGTACTAACGTACAACCCCTACCAACATTACAATCCCGTACCAACATTACAACCCGTACCAACGTACAACCCCGTATCAACGTACAACCCCGTACCAATGTACAACCCCGTACCAACGTACAAACCGTACCAACGTACAATCCCGTACCAACGTACAACCCCCGTATCAACGTACAACAACGTACCAATGTACCCACCGTACCAACTTTACAATCCCGTACCAACATTACAAACCGTACCAACGTACAACCCCGTACCAACGTACAACCCGTACCAACGTACAACCCCGTACCAACGTACAACCCGTACCAACGTACAATCCCGTACCAATGTACAACTCCGTACCAACGTACAACCCCGTACCAACGTACAACCCGTACCAACGTACAATCCCGTACCAATGTACAACTCCGTACCAACGTACAACCACGTACAACAACCCCGTACCAACGTACAACCCCGTACCAACATTACAACCCCGTACCAACGTACAACCCCGTACCAACGTACAACCCCGTACCAACGTACAACCCCGTACCAACGTACAACACCGTACCAACATTACAACCCCGTACCAACGTACAACCCGTACCAACGTACAACCCCGTACCAACGTACCAACGTTTTGCAAACAATGTTGATCGAAATGAAATGCCGGATAAACTGATCAGGATCCAAACATATTAACACTCTGGTTAAGCGTTTGAAGGGAGCTTAACCATTTCCTTCATACAAACGCCTTTCCATACCTTTGCTTACAGAGTAGACCAAGACGGCTATTTTGTCCATGAATATTCAGTAGGAATTAAAATTTGGAAAGCAAGTGGTTATACCGGACGAAAACTATGTAGGACGAACGTAAAGCAGAAAGCTTTTTGCATAACTTTCGTTCTGCATTATTAAGCTACCACTTGTCTTTACGACCCAGAATTGCACTTCTTTTTAAGAGACGTTAGAGATGCGAATGCAACATATATTGATACCAGCTGAACGAATTTGTCACGTGACTTTTTGCCACTGAAAACGAGACATATCAAAATCAATTGACTTCCGAAATGCCTTACGACATTTGTTTTATTTGAACAAGAGTTATGTGATTTGCTGCAAGTCAGATAAATTGTGATTCCGTGATCCGCTATGTACAGGGGATTTACCCTTAGCTTGCTGTAAAAAAGTGTCGCCTGCTCACATATTCGTTTGCTGTAAATTCTTTGTTCTTTCTTCACTTCGCTCCGTTTTGTTTTTTCTGAGAAAGAGTATAGATTTGATCCTGCTCTGCCATGAGTTACTTGGCTACTGATCTGGGTTACTTTGAGGTCGGTACAATAAGCATGAACTCTTCCGCTGCCAATGCCGCATCGGTCATTACCTATGTAAACAGTTGGGATCCAGAGGAGACGCCGAGTTACTCGGCGTCTCTTCAGATCCAAACTGTTTGTTACTGTGACTGTTTCTTGAAACAAAAATGAAGAAAAATAGAAATGGAAAATTGTAGCAGACGACAAAGTTTGCAGACGACAAAGGGTGACAGCGACAGAGTTAAGTTTCATCATACGAGAGTATTAACCCTTATCTAGCAATTGTCAAACAGTTCAGATCCAGATGAGACGCCGAGTAACTCGACGTCTCACCAGGATCCAAGCTATTTGACTATTGGTCAATAGTTTTCTCAAAAGTTTGATCAACTCGGAGGTAGTCACAAATTGCACCAGATCCAGATTTAAGCGGGCAATATTTTTTCACATCGTGGTAAAGGTTAACTCAGAGCATAGACTTAAAGTATCAGAAATGGCCTGATTGAATGACTGTCTATTGTCACTTGATTTAAACTGTCCATTAACTAATACGAAACAACAAATAAATACTTCTGTAAATATTGGAAACTGCACCACACAATATATTATTGAATACAGTAGAACCTGCCTTAACTCATTCTCTCCTACTGACACCTTGTTGCGCCTATGTACATGTAAACTTTATTTCGTGAAACCATTTTGATAAATAGAGCATTTGCTCCATTGGAGCAAATGCTCTATTTATCACAATGGTTTCAAAACTACACTATTCTAAAATTTCCTTTTCTATAGTTAATGCTCCTTTTCGGTAGATTTATTCAAAGAGGCTGGGTCTAAAAATAGTCATGGGGAGAATGGGTTAAGCGACTTTGAATTGACTGACCGTAGAAATCTTAAAAAGCAGGCGGCAAAAGTAAAGCATTAAGCTACCACCTGCCCTACAGGCCCATAATAATACCTCTTTTTGATGGTCACTTAAAACAGGTTCTACTATACATGTATTATAAACAGTGTTAGTTACGCGTAAAATGTTATCTCTACTGCACGTGAAGTAAGTGTCGTCTGCAAAACATTGTCGTCTGCTACATAAGTCAGAGATACATTTGGCTTCAGATTATCTTAAAATTCAGAGTGACAAACAGCATGGATCCTAATCACCCTGACGCCGAGTTCAACCGGGTCTGCATTGTTTGCATAACCTTTACTTAAGTTAATCTAATTATACAATATGTAAATTCGACTTCTTTGGAAAACGAAATACACGTAGAGAAAATCCTATCCAAATCATTGTCGAAAAATTTGCATCAAATTTATGTGAAAACAAAAGCTTTGTAAGTCGTGATAAGAAGCTTGCTTAGAACCTGACCAATCAAGGTCCATGCTTATAAAGCTTTTTAGTTGAGTCTGAGTTTTTAGTTGAGCCAAAGGCTCAAATCTGACCAATCAAAAACTTGAGAACGAACTCAGACTCAACTAAAAGTTTTGTAAGCATGGACCCAGATACTTGAGAATTATCTCAGACTCAGACTCCGAAGATCTATAAGCTTGGCCCAAGACATTTTATAGCACTGTGAACAAGAGAGCAAAAACTGTAGAATCTGATCTAAACGAAGTTTAATTCTGGATATTTAAAATGGGTAGTAACTTAAAGCAGGGTCAGCGTTATGCAGAAGCTCCTATGGGAGCTTTCTGCATTATATTTGCCCTGCATTAAATAACCACCTGCTTTTATAGAATATAATTATGTTAATGCGTTATGTGGTAACATTCACGAGACTTTACTCTATTTCATAAGCAGACTACTGGAACCGTTTGGTCTGGGTTACCCTGTTCACAGAGGTGTCCAAAGGCAGCTCTATGAGGCTAAAGGGTTAAAATAATTTATGATAAGACATGTATCATTCAAAACATTTTGAATATAATTGAGACCCAAATCACGATACTCTGGTCTATTTTCAAACGATTTCCTACTGAATAAAAAATATGTCTGTTAACCACCTTACTGCATGAATATTCATGTAAGAAATAATAACATCATGAATATTAATTAGATTAATTATTACAACACAGTAAAACCTCTCAATAACGACCACTAAATTGTGTTAATTAGTTGGTATTTAGAGCAGGTGGCTGCTTAAAGCAAGGTGAAAGTAAAACAGAACGCTCCTATAGGAGCGTTCTGTTTTACTTTAACCTCGCTTTAAGCAGCCACCTGCCTTTAACACAAACTACTTGATGTAATTTAGTAGTCGTTATAGAGAGGTTTTACTGTATTGTAATAGGAAGTTGGTATCAATACATGGAGGAAACTGTAGAATCATACCTATATTACATCATAAGCAAACAAAGTAGACCCTGATCAGACGGTTTACTCTGTTTGCAAAGGCATAGAAAGGAGACTTTATGGAGTAAAGGGTTAATATATTGATCTGTTTTTGTGAAAAAGTTTTAGACCGAGTGTCAAAATGCTTGGATCCTGGCGAGACTCTAAGTAACTATGAGCCAAGCTGTTTGCAAATGCAACTCGTGTCGCGATTAACATGATAATATTTAACGAAATTGGCTCAAATTGCATTCTTACCTTGCGAATTGAAGCAGGCGACATGTTTTAGCAGACGACAATAAGCAATGAGCACGCGCTGAAAGCGAACAGAGGATAAGATGTGGTTTCATTTCAGACTTGACGCGCGGATTTATGTCTTTGAGAAGTTAGATGCCAAAACGAACACCGTTGATAATTGAATTAATTAAATCCAGCCCGACGATGCCAAACCAATTCATGTCAGAGGTAGAATAATGGGGTTTACTCTCTATTAATACCACGGTTTTGCACCGAAAGACCTCTTAGAAGAAAAACATCTTAATCTTTATCCGTTTGTAAAAAACACACTGTCTGCTTCATGTTTTAACATTGTTCGTCTTTTGAAGAATCCCTCTGTAAAGCTAACGACTGTACAAGCTCTGGCCTGGTGCAATTTTAATTTTTAACCCATTTGCTCCCAGTGGATTCTTACATGCTTATTTATTGGATTAGTCTATCTTTTATCTTAGGGATGTCTGGTCTAATATTTAATTTTTGTTTTGTTTTATATTGAATTTCCTATCAGCAAACATTATGCGGCGTCTGATCAGAGTCTACACTGTTTGCCTATGTCCCATATATGGGATCGTGGGAGCAAATGGGTTAATAAATTTTGGATCCTGATGAGGCATCGTGTGACTCGGTTCCTTTTATTTTTGCCTGTATTCAAATTGTTTTCAAAAATCGTCATACCACTAATGATCTTAAAATGAATTTTGATTACATATATAGGATCCCTTTCAAGACAGTTTAGCCATCTTTCCCCTTCTTTTCTTTTTTTCTGTCTTAAACCCTTTCTTTATTTCCTCTATTTTAATTTCCTATTTATTTCGTTCTTTCTCGTGTTTCGTTCTTTCTTTCTTTCTTGTTTCTTTCAATCTCTTCTTTCTTTCTTTTTCTTAACTAAAATCCAATAATCAACATGATCCAAACAATTTGCAAACTTTTTTTATGAAGCATCAACAAAAGGTTTAAATGTTGTACCTTCTGACTTCTTGCATTTTGGTCTTGCAATTTTACTGCGTAAACACAGGCATCAATATTTTTGCTTTAACTATAAATAAAAAGCCGTCTGATCAGGGTCTGATTTGATTGCTTATGAAATAAAAGAAGTATGGTTCTGCAATTTCTGTGTTCACAAATCATCTAATCAATATTCATGATGTCATCATTATTTCCTGCATGAATATTCATGGAGTAAAGGATTACAGCAGACCGACAATAATACAGCAATACTATGGGTGTCTGTAAAACACGTAGCCAATTAATCATTTACGCCATAAATACGCATTTCTACGCTTTTGCAAACAGATTAGACCCAGATCAGACGTCTCCTAGAGGAGCCGTCTGATCAGGGTTTGCACTGTTTGCTTATGAACTAATATAGATTATGATTCTAAAGTTTCTGTTATGGGCAAAATTTCTTGTGTTCATATGCCATCTCTAAATCTCTAATTAATATTCATGACGTCATTATTTCTTGTATGACTATGTATGGGGTATAAGGATAACTCTTACACTGCCGGTGTTACATCAGTAATTACCTCTGTCTGGAGTCAGTCGAGGACTTCTGCGTCCCATCAGTTCCAAACTGTTTGTTACTATGGTGATAGTTCTTGAACGAATAGAGAAACTTAACCATTTCCCTGTTCTATGTTTATTTAAAATTTCAATACCTACTGCATATTCATGGACAAAATAATTATAATGAAATATGGAAGGTAGGACGTTGTAGCCATTTAAGAAAGTAAAGACAGATCTTTCAAATTCCATTAGCAAACAGAGCAGACCATGATCAGACGGCTACTATAGGAGTCGTCTGATCTCTGTCTACTCTGTTTGCAGATGCGTGAAAACGCGTTTATATGAAGGAAAGGGTAAAACAAATGAAAAATGTAGGAGGCGACGTATGTTGAAGAGGACAACTATAGTTGGCAGCGTAAGAATGAATGCAAAAGCGATGACAATGCAGGCACATACTCATATGTGAGTTTTCTTCATAATTTTCGTCTAGCAATAACTTACATTTGCCAAGAAGACCACAAATTAGAGTTCACGAGGAAGAGAAGTCCTGCTGTAAGTTAAGAGACAATGAACCTGTAATGTGCGCCGACTGAGTATATAAGACATTTTCAGACAGTGTAGACCCAGGTCAAAGGGCTCGTGAAGGGCCCTTTGATCAGGATCTGCACTGTTTGTCAAAAAAGTCATTTGATAATTTTTCACACAATGCTTTATTTAATCAATATTCAGAAAGGATGGGCCAGTTTTAATTATTCAACAGATTAAGGGATAAGGATGGTTGGAAAACATTTATCATCAATCACAGTTTATTTACACTAAGGTTTCTTACTTTAAAATGGAAAGTCATGCTATCACTGTGTAAACTCATTAACCCTTTGCCTGACTCCAATCATTATGATTATTAAATGTTTTAGCCCTTCTCTTTATGAATTTTAAAGTACATATCTTCGTATTCACCCATGTCCTGTTGTACAATTACACATATCTTCACTGTCTGCAAATATTTCTCTGTGCAATCACTGTTGTGGAGTGCACTGGCTGCACACTCAACTTTTAAATAGTGCAGACCCCGTTGAGACAGCTCCTGCAGGAGCTGTCTCATCAAGGTCTTCACTATTTACAGATAGGTACGTGTATATTGACGTGAACAGCTAGAGAATGCTTGGTTAACAGCAAGAGAAGGCTTGGTTAACAGCTAGAGAAGGCTTGGCTAACAGCTAGAGAAGGCTTGGTTAACAGCTAGAGACGACTTGGTTAACAGCTAGAGAAGGCTTGGTTAACAGCTAGAGAAGGCTTGGTTAACAGCTAGAGAAGGCTTGGAAGGCTTGGTTAACAGCTAGAGACGACTTGATTAACAGCTAGAGAAGGCTTGGCTAAAAGCTAGAGAAGGCTTGGTTAACAGCTAGTTAGAGAAGGTTTGGCTAACAGCTAGAGAAGGCTTGGTTAACAGCTAGAGAAGGCTTGGTGAACAGCTAGAGAAGGCCTGGTTAACAGCTAGGAGAAGGCTTGGTTTAACAGCTAGAGAAGGCTTGGTTAACAGCTAGAGAAGGCTTGGTTAACAGCTAGAGAAGGCTTGGTTTTACAGCTAGAGAAGGCTTGGTTCTTGTATTAGCGATGAAGTAACCCTTAAACCAAGAATAATTATGTAAGAAATAATGACACCATAAATATGCATTAGAATAATTGTCGTAATAACAGATGAACACCAGATTGCCGTAATAACAGATGAACACCTGATTGTCGTAATAACAGATGAACACCAGATTGTCGTAATAACAGATGAACACCAGATTGTCGTAATAACAGATGAACACCTGATTGTCGTAATGACAGATTAAAACCTGATTGTCGTAATAACAGATGAACACCTGATTGTCGTAATAACAGATGAACACCAGATTGTCGTAATAACAGATGAACACCTGATTGTCGTAATAACAGATGAACACCAGATTGTCGTAATAACAGATGAACACCTGATTGTCGTAATAACAGATGAACACCTGATTGTCGTAATAACAGATGGAAATCAGAATGTTTGGCCATGGCAGAAATTGCAGAATCAATTTGTATTATATCATAAGCAAACAGAACGTATCCTGATCAGACGGCTCTTACAGGAGCCATCTGATCTGGATCTACTCTGTTTGCAAAAGCGTAGAAAGTCGTATTTATTGAGGAAGTGTTAAATGATATGGAATAAGGTAAATTATTGTCATGTTAGACAGTAGAAAATCTGTAAAATATGCAAACAGGGCAGACCATACAGACCAACGGGTCATACAGCTTCTACAAGAGATGTATGATCTGGGTCTACTCTGTTTGCAAATGCACCAAAATGTATCTCTTTCAAGCAAAGCGGTGCATATTCTGGGCAAATACCGACATCATTTTGTAGTACATTCAATTTCAAAGCCACATGAGAATGCTTGATAGTGTCCTGTTTACAGTCAACCTTTCTCTACTATTCCAACGAAGATATTTACAGTAGAACCTGTCTTAACCCTTCGCTTGCTACTCGCGTCAATATACCTACCTGTAAATAGTGAAGACCCAGATGAGACAGCTCCTGCAGGAGCTGTCTCATCAGGGTCTGCACTATTTACAAGTTGATTGTGCACTCCACAGCAGTGATTGCATAGCGAAATACTTGTACACAGTGAAGATACGTGTATATGTAATTATACAACAGGGCATGGGTAAAGAAGGAGAAATGTATTTTAAAATTCAGCAAAAGAACGGTTAAGTTGTCATCCAAAAGAGGTCGAGCTATGGGTCGGCAAGGCTGGTGGGTAGCTTAACGTAGGTCAAAAACTATGCAGACAACTCAATTAGGAGCTTTCTGCATTACTTATGCCCTGCATTAAATTAGGCAACCACCTGCTTTTTAAGACTCATAATATTATGTTCAATAAACGAATGGCCGCTTAGGACAATTTCAATACATTTCTCTCTCGTTCTCACTTATTTGCTGTTATCGCGTCATCGTGCTTTCTTTTTCACTTTCTCTTTCTGTTGTTCTTATTATAGTTTTGATTTTCTCAATATTTCTAATCTATCTCTGTCTTTCCATGTGTCTATCTCGCTCTCGTTTCTTTCTCTCTGCTTCTCTCTTTTTCGCACTCATTGTCCTCTCTCTCTATTCTCTCTACCCTTTTCGTACATCGGAGTCTCTCTAGTTATCTGTACAGTCTCTTCCTTCACTCTTTCATTTGCTCTCTATCTCTGTCATTATCTCTTTTTAGCTTTCTCACACACATGTCCTCTCAATGTATCATGCTACCTTTTCTGCCTCTCTATTTCTGTCTCTCTGTCTCCCTGTCTCTGTATGTCAGTCTGTCTGTCTGTCTGTCTGTCTGTCCCTGTCTGTCTCTGTCTCTGCCTCTCTCTCTTCCACCCCCCTCTCTCTCTCGTGTTTTCAATTTCCTAAATTCATCTAATTGCTTCTCTGAGTGAGTTATTACCACCAAGAGTCGGTTTTACACTTTATGTTACATTACTTAGACTTGTTGAATAGCCTCAGATCATGATGTGTCCATTCAGACGTGTCATGACTGGTTTCTTCTACCTTATCAACAACTGTTTACCTTTAGTAAACATAGTGTCGTTAAATATTTCGACAAACATCGAATGTCCAGCCAAAATCTTACATCGCCAAAATATGCAAGTCATATGGGGTCAGACCCGAATGTATCCGAATGCAATCAAAATTGTCTGCGATTAGCCAATCAAAATGTCGTTTACATTTCAAGTTTATCTAAATTATTTCTGACATGTTTGTGATGTGGGTAAATTGAGATAGGCCTACTTGTCATATAGTAGCTGGAATCATGAAGCCGGAGATTATAAGCACCGTTTTCTTTGGCTAACATTTCAGATCAACTCTCTTGAAATGCTTTCCCCTCAATCTTGCATCCTTTCTTATTGCGTACAAGAATTTTGATAAAGAGCCTACAATAGATAATTTCTCAAGAACCTCGAGTTTCAGATTGCATACCATGTGTACTTGTACTAAAACACCGTCTACAGAATGACTAAATATCAAAACAGAAGCTCGAACAGTAAACACGAAATGGTCTGTGGTATAGTTTAATAAATTTTAGGTATTCACACTAGTACCCGCTGAAACATTACCTGCACAAACCCGTGAAACATTTTTTACTTATTTACCCATCTCGCTAAAGCTGTGGAACATTTATTGACCGAGTGCCAAACAGCTTAGAACCTGATGAGACGACGAGTTACTCGACGTCTCATCAGGGTCTAGTCTGTTTACAAATGCAAACCTTGTCGTGTTTAGCAAATTGTGTGTTAACTAAAAAAGGTCATTCTATCCGACGAACACCAAATAAATAATAAAAAAAAAAAAAAAAAAAAAAAAACCAACATATGCCATGAGTGTTCACGAGTTAAAGAATTTGTATGGATAAGAATCCCCTGTACTGGTTCGTAGTGCCATAATAAAAAATCAGTTAATTAATATTCATGACGTCATTATTTCTTCCATAAAATTTAATATTCATGGAGTAAAGATTACAAGAAACAAAAATCATGAATTGAAGACTGTAGTAACAATAGTTTTGCGCCAAGTCTTCAATATCCTTTATGGTCCGTATTGTAACATACGAGGAAGTGCTTATCTGTATGCTTTAGAGAGCTTGGAAGTACACTGTTGTATATACAGTAGAACGTGTCCTATGAGGCCATGCATTTATTGAACATAAGACTCTTACAAAAGCAGGCGGTTGCTTAATGCAGCAGAACAAAAGTAATGCAGAAAGCTCCTGTGTGAGTTTTCTGGATTACAACTGACCTATATTAAGCTACCACCTACCTTACAGACCAACAATTATACCTGTTTTTGATGAGGGCTTCAGTCAGAATCTACTGTATATTTGTTAACCATTTTACTCGTATTGAATACCTTTTGCACATTTGCAACAGAGGATCGAGATCAGACCATTCCTATAGGATCCGTCTAACCAGGGTCTAACCTGCTTGCTTCTTGAATATAGAAATGGTTCTCAAATTACCGCTACAGCCAAGCATGTGTACTTGTAATCATAAACATTCAGTCCATGAATATTCAAGCAATAATAAATTCTTCAGTTAATATTTATGTGGGAAACGGTTAAAGTTTACAAACACTCGCAGAATAGCCACCTTCGTGCATCAAACGGTAACCCCTTTCTATTTCCTTCATATAAACACATGTTCAAACAGAGTAGACCCAGATCAGAAGGTTCCTATAGGAGCCGTCTGATCTGGATCTACTGTGTTTGCTTATGAATCTGTAATAGATGTGACTCTGCAGTGTCTATCTGTACCAACACAACGGGTACATGTACCATTATAAACATGCAGGTACAGTAGAACCCCTCTAATGTGACCACTATAAAATGAATGAACATGGCTGTCTTTATAAGCAGGTGGTTGCTTAATGCAGGACAAAGGTAATGCAGAAAGCTCCTCTAGGAGCTTTCTGTATTACAGTTGTCCTGCATGAAGCTACCACCTGCATCTAGCACCCATAATTATACCTCTTTTAGGTGGTCGCATTAGCGAGGTTTTACTGTAATATATATTCATGATGTCATTATTTCGTACATGAATATTGAACAGGGAAAGGGTTAAAACATTTGCAACCAAGGTATCGATCAGATTGGATCCAGATGAGGTGCCGACCAAATACTATTGCTAATTCGTCCCACACAGTGCACAATATAACTTTGCCCTAATTCAACATATTAAACTTTTAGCATGCCGTGTAAACATTGACTGGCTTCCTATATCTAAAAATAAGCAATACGTCCGCAATTCGGATGTCAAACAGTTTGGATCCTGATGAGACGCCGAGTATTCGGTGTCTCATCTGGATCCAAACAGTTTGCTTAAGTAATCAAACAGCCGCTCGTAGGGAGCTAAAGGGTAATGCAATGAAGACGTGCTTGATAAAATGGTTGAAGATGTTTTGGTTGCTGTCGGTGCGTGGTCTAAAACACATCATAAATCACAGTCCCATGTAACGTAGATTGTATCCATGTATATACTACAGCAAAACCCCTCTAAACCGGACGTTCTATTTAGTATAAATATCGACTTTGTGGACAGGTGACAGCTTAATGCAGGGTGAAAGTTATACAGAAAGCACCTCTAGGAACTTTCTGTATGACTTTCACCCTGTATTAAGCTGTCACATGCATAACAGTATCTGAAATCTTTTCTTCTATAATTCCGGTATTGAGGAGTTTTATTTTACTACATTCCCATCTTGGATTTTCACACAGATAATATTTGGGTCAAAACGCTTCTTGTAATTGTAGAGTTACTGGATTCATATGAGCTTTGTTTTCAATAATTACTAAACTATCCGTTGACCGTGTCTCTAATTATTTCAGACTATTAGACATCGCCCTCACTACCCCCCCCCCCTTCTCTTCTTCTTCTTCTTCATCTTCTTCTCTGTCTGTTTCAATACATTTTCTCTCCGCAATGCCCCCGTCTCCCTCTATTACTCGTTGTCCCTTTCTCTGTCTTTCTCACTCCATGGGTCTTATCTCTGTCCATGTCTCCTTCTTTTACACTCTCTATATCTCTTCTCTGTCTCTCTCACACTTCCACTATGTGTCTTCTCTCTGTATATATCCCTATCTCCCTCTATATTACTCTCTCTTCTCTGCCCCTCTCTCTCTCACTCTCTCAATATCATGTCCCCGTCTTCCTCTGTTACTATCCCTTTAAACTCTCTGTCTCTCTCACTTTCTCACTGTGTCTTCTCTCTGTACATATCCCTGTCTCCCTCTGTTACGCTCTTTCTCACCTCTGTCTCTCTCACTCTGTCACCACGTGTCTTCTCTTCTCTGTCCAACTCTCTCTTCTCTGTCCCCCACACTCTATGTGTCTTCTCACTGTATATGTCCCTGTCTCTTTCTATCACTCTCTGTCTCACTCTATATGCCTGTTTCTCTCTGTCCTTGTATATCTCTCTGTCCCTCTCACTCTCTCACTTTACTCATTAAGCAACCACCTGCTTTTTTTGTATCCAATAAATGGTCGTTTAAAGGCGAATCCATGATACATCATTGGCAAATAATATTGGTCGGGTCCAAATAAGACCCAGTCACGGGCGTCTAAAAAGGATCCAAACTGTTTAATACACTAATATTGGATATCATTTCTGTGGAGAACAAATCGAAGGCTTGGTGCAAAACTATTGTAACTCCTTCACAAAGTGAAGGAGTTACAATAGTTTTGCACCAAACCCTCGAAATATAAATCCATTTGTTTTAATGCATTTACAAACAAGGCAGACCCAGATCAGATGGCTCCTGTAGGAACCGTCTGATCAGGGTCTGCTCTGTTTGCTAATGGAATTATAAAGGTCTTATTCTACAGTTTCTGTCATGACCGAACTTTCTTCTGTTAATGAGCCATTATGAAGATTAGTATAATTAATAATCATGATGTCAATGAGTCTTACATATAATCCTATATTAATTATTAGCAAACAGAGCAGACCCTGATCAGACGGCTCCTCTAGGAGCCGTCTGATCTGGGTCTACTCTGTTTGCAAATGCGTGAAAACACGTTTGTATGAGGGAAAGGGTTAACTGAATCAGAAGATACTTTCTATCGATAAGAAATTTGTTAAGTCTGATAAAGAGTTGGAATGTACTGGCCGATTGTTTCTACAGACGATAAATTGTTCAGCAAGCAAACGATTAAATGGACGGTCTATACCCAGCAAGCTGTTCACGGATCGTAAATCAAAGCAAACTGCAGAGGTTCAATTGTTACGAACCGACCGGGGCCGATTCGAATTCCGCTGTGAATGTCATCTCAAAAAGAGATTATCCCGACTGATTGATGTAAAAATAACATATTCATGGGCGAAATATGACAGGTAGATGGGGTGATGCTGAGTGCCAACTTAGGTGGTGCCACTTGTAATTGTGAAGCCAAATATAGTCAACATTCTCTACAACGGTAGCCAAATTCTGTGAATTTAATGCAGACGGTAGCTTAATGCAGGACGCAAGTTCTGCATCAAGCTTCTATAGGACGTATCTGTATCTGTATGACTATCAGTCTGCAACAAGCAGTCACTGCCTCCTTTTACTGGCGCACTAATTTTATCTATTAACCTTTAGCCTGCTGAGCAAATAAAGTTTGCACAATATTTCACCCACTACATTTTTTATAAAACTCGAACTATAATCAATTTGTTTACCAAAATGCAATCAGGGTTTCAAACAGTTTGGATAGTGATGAGACGCCGCTCATTTGGATCCATACTATTTGCATAGGTAATTACTCGCCCGCTCGAAGCAGGCTTAAGGTTAATTGAATACTGCGGTGACATCCTACTGTATACGTTAATATCTTTCTGTACATACACATATAAACCTAAATTCCTTAACCCTTTCCTTCATATAAACGCATTTTCACGCATTTGAAAACAGGGTAGACCCAGATCAGACGGCTCCTATAAGGGCCGTCTGATAAGGGTCTGCTCTGTTTGCTGATGAAATTTGATAGACCTGTTTCTTTAGTTTCTAAAAATGGCTACAATTTTGCACATTTCAAATTTCACAATAACCATTTTGTCCATGAATATTCATTATGTATTGAAATTGTAATAAATATAGATCAGGGAAAGGTACACGGTAATTCGACTTGTTTTGATAAAATACTGTCACGATACACATAGTCATCACATAAACTGTGATTAACCGCCATGTATTCCAAGACTTAACCATTTACTTCACGAATATTCATGTAAGAAATAATGACATTATGAATATTAATTAGATTAATTTTTCATAATGGGGCATGGGCAATGTAGTTTTTGGCCATAGTAGAAACTGTAGAGTATATAGTATCCCATAAGCAAACAGGACAGTCTGATCTTGGTCTACTCTGTTTGAAAAGGCGTAGAAAAGCGTATCTATGGCATTATGGAAACAGCTCAGTAATTTAACTTCAAACCAAAACTGAATGTTAGAGAACAAAAAAGGTCTGAACACCTATTATATGAAACCATGTTTTAACCTTTCCCCCCAAATATATAACATTTGATGCGCAACTATAACAGCCGTTTAGAACAGATACATATACATACAGAGGACAGAGACATATACAGTATAACCTCTCTTAACCGGAATTCTAGTAGATAATAATTTAGATACTTTTAGGCAAGTGACTGCTTAATGCAGGGTGAAAGTCATGCAGAAAGCTCCTCTAGGAGCTTTCTGCATGACTTTCACCCTGCATTAAGCTGCCACCTGTCTCCAAGACCGATATTAATACTAAATTTAACTGTCGGTTAAGAGAGGTTTTACTGTATATGTATGTATATGTCTCTGTTTAGAACCAATTTAATGTCTTTATTCCCCCAGATAGGAAGTATGAATAACATACATTATTATACACAGTACATGACAATATTATGTATGCTCAATATACCCATAATAATGGTTAGGTAATGTAAGATGTCTAATATGCTCAACACCTTATATAAGGCTATGATCACTGACCAAGCTATTTCTCTTATTTCTCAGCCAGTCTCTATTTTTGTTTGCACTCACTATAGAACCGCGTCGGAGAAACTATTATAAACTATGACAATAATTTTATGAATGGATTTAGCGGAGAAATATAAAAAAAACCCAAACAAACAGTTCACCCAAATTTCCTAAATATTCCTAAGATCTATAGACCTGGGTCCATGCTTATAAAACGTTTAGTTGAGTCTGAGTTCGTTCTCAAGTTTTTGATTGATCAGATTTGAGCCTTTGGCTCAAATCTGACCAATCAAAAGCTTGAGAACTCAAATCTGACCAATCAAAAGCTTGAGAACGAACTTAGACTCAACTAAAAAGCTTTATAAGCATGGACCCTGAACTACCTATACATGTATATCACGATAAGTAGTCTTCTTAGTCCAGTACATCACATACAAGCCTTTTCGCGCCTTTGCAAATAGACTAGACCCATATCAGACGGCACCTGTAAAAAGCCGCCTGACCAGGGACTGCTCTGTTTGCTCAACCCATTTGTGTCCACGATCCCATATATGGGACATAGACAAACAGTGTAGACTCTGATCAGACGTCGCACAATGCGGCATCTGATCAGAGTCCACACTGTTTGCTGATAGGAATTTCAATATAAAACAAAACGAAATTGAAAATTTAGACCAGGCATCCCTTAGATTATAAATGGACTAATCCAATATATAAACATGGAATAATCCACTGGTTGCAAATGGGTTAAGGAATAATGTAGATCTGATTCTGCCACTGTAAAAAAAACAAAAAACACGTGTTGATAATGCTGTTTAAAAACGTGGCTAATCAATATTCACACGGTCATTATTTCCTATTATGAATATGCAACAGGTAAAGGGTCAAACTACCACCATCCCTGGAGTCTTCAATGCTTGAAAACACAACAAATGCCTGTCCCCTGTTCCCCGTGTTCAGACCATGAGACCCTAAATGTTTGTTGCTAAGACACTAAGTGTCGGTAAACCTCTCGTTTACACGTCAGGAAAAGGCCAACAGGCAATTGAAACCTTCATTGGTGCTATTAAATGAATGAACTGAATAGAATGGCACTGATTTTACGATTTCTATACAACCGATAATTCCCGGTCCCGAAGAATAGACACGGTGGTAATGAATATTTTCGAACAAATAGCGAATACGTTGAAGAAGGTTTTTATGAAACTATCCCGTCGGTTTAATTAAATAAATCGGTACCTCTAGCGCGAAACCCCAGAATTGGCATCGATAAAGATATTACAGGTAGTTATGAAAATGCAATAAAGTCATCTTTCAATTTCTGTTTTGACTTTTCCACTGGCTAATAATGGTGGGTACAATTGCGAATGTGGAATTATTCGGATTTCCGAACAATGGAAGTTTCGGTACCAGCCTCTTGGTTAATGAAAAGTAGATGGTTTTATTGAGGCATACCGAGATTAATGCAGATGAATTGTAATAAATTTGCCATAACACAACGTGTAAAAATGTCAGAAGGGATTAGGGGATAGCGGCTAATAGTCAAAGCGCATTCCACTGCAGCACATCTCGAAACCTGGTAAAGCCGATCTCATCTCCCCAGTATTATCGATGTCAATTAACCCTATCCTCCATAGGCTATTTTTAGACACAACCTCTTTGAACGAATCTACCGAAAAGGAGCATTTACTAGAGAAAAGGAAAATGTTGTAATTGTGTAGTATAGAAACCATTGTGATAAATAGAGCATTTGCTCCTATGGAGCAAATGCTCTATTTATTACAATGGTTTCAAGAAGTGACTATTACAGAGGCGTAGAAAGGCGTATTCATGGAGGAAAGGGTTAACCCTTTTCCTGTTCAATGTTAATGTAAGATAGTATGACATCATGAATATTTATCAGCTGAACTTTTATAATGTAATATTTTCAGTAATGTTTTTTCACTGACAGAAGCTGTAGAATCAGATCTATATCATGTCCAAAGCAAACAGAGCAAACCCTGATCAGGCGGCTCCAACAGGAGCCCTATGATCTGGGTCTACTCTGTTTACAAACGCGTGGAAACACGTTTATATGAAGGAAAGGGATAACCCTATATTTGATGAATATTCAAATAATAAATTAAGACTTCAGGAATATTAATTACTTTGGTTTTATAATGGCGAATGCATAAAGAAGTTTGAACCTAACAAACAACTGTGGAATCAGAATATATAATTCCATTAGCAAACAGAGCAGACAATGACCAGACGGCTCCAACAGGGGCCGTCTGACTAGGTATATTCTGATTGCAATGACGTTAAAAAGCGTCTATATCAACTGTAAAAGGGGTCCGAATTAAATGAGGATTCAATGGTTGTGCATCGTTAAATTATTGCATACGATTTGTTTGTGTATCATACACATTCGTTTTCTAGGATTGTTATTACTTAGTATAAGACTGAATTATCGGTAGTACATTAGAACCTGTTGTAACCATTTTCTTCATAACAAATGCCTTTTCACGCATTTGCAAACAGAGTAGACCCAGATCAGACGGCTCCTATAGGAGCCGTCTTGTCAGGGTCTGCTCTGTTTGCTATTGGAATTTGCTATATTTGTTTCTTTAGTTCCTGAAATGACTACAATGTTCCACCTTCCAGATTTCAGGGTCTGCTTTGTTTGCTAATGGAATTTGAAAGATCTGTTTGTTTACTTTCTAAAATGGCTACAATGTCACACATTCAATATTTACAACTATTTAGTCCATGAATATTCAGTAGGTATTGAAATTTGGAATAAACATAGAACAGGGAAAGGGTCAATATTAATAAGAGACCAATGACTGATTTTGAACAAAATGTGATGACTTAATGCAGGCTAAAATAATGCAAAAAGCTCCTATGAGAGTTGCGTTACCTTTAAATGCATTAAGCTTCCACACGCCTTAACCCTTTCCTCCATACATACGTCTTTCTACGCCTCTGTAATAACCACTTCTTGAAACCATAGTGATAAATAGAGCATTTGCTCCTATAGGAGCAAATGCTCTATTTATCTCAATGGTTTCAAACTACAAAATTCTAAAATTTTACTTTTCTCTAGTAAATGCTCCTTTTGGGTAGATTCATTCAAATATGTTGTATCTAAAATAGCCTATGAGGTAATGGGATAAAGATCCAAAGTTATACTTCTCTTCAATTCGCTTAAGACAGGGTTTACAGTATATGTATAAAACAATACATATTTAGCTTATATGTGTAGATAAAATGTTGTTTACCTATCATTTGACACCTGATACATCGCTGTATTAAATGTTCTTATATAGGAAAGTTTACCAATTCCGCCATAGATACGCCTTTCGAGGTCTGCTCTGTTTGCTATGAAATAATATACATGTAGATATGATTCTACAGTTTCTGCCATGGCCAAATATTCTTGTGGTCATGGACAAGAGCTGTTTGCCATTTCAGAAATAGTATATCCAAACCTCTATTATCCCAAAAGCAGTAGAGCAGATCCTGATCAGATATATTTCATCTTATTTAACCAACAACATGGACAGGTGGAGTTTTCTTGCTCATTTGAAACCTTTTTCGATAATTTTTATTGCAGAGGAGTAACGTTAAATCATGGGAAACACCTGTACATAGAAAATCATGGCTGCCTATCTACATTGTATACGGTATAGAGTAACGGTGATGTTTTATGTTTTACATGCTAGAGGTGATTTGATAACATCTACACACAGTTTAGATCCAGATGAGACACTGAGTGACAAAGTATTTTATTAGAATCAAAGCTGTTTGACATTCTGATCAACCTATCTTGAAAAAAAGGGATGCCAAGATCTACTTAGTGATAGTGTAGCAAAGTACCCAACGGGTGTAGACGTTTACAGAGTGAGTCAACCTTTTTAATGCTGATAAAATATCTGTCAAATCTCTGATTTGTTGAAATTTCCACTTAAATTCGATCAAACTTTAGAGAAACTATTGACCGAATATCAAACAGTTTGGATCCTGATGAGACGCCGAGTTACTCGGCGTCTCATCTGGATCCAAACTGTTTGCAAATGCGAATCATGACGCACTAAACATGAGTGGAGTTAAATGCTCGTAAATCTGGTAGTGTGTCGTAAACGTAAAAAAGATGGCATGTTTCTAGTTAGTATTACAGATATGGTGTATCTACGTGTCAGTTTGGACTGACTTACGGGCAGGCATCACCATTTATTGCCCGTGTATGAAGCTATCAAAGTACTGGGGGTACTGACCGCGGTAACAGCTTTCGTCCTGTTTCACTGCTTGGTTTTCAGCATGCTACTTTAATTCTTTAATCCCGCAATATTCATGTAAAAACCAATTCATGATTGAATTATATAGTAGAACCTGTCTTAAGCGACCATCAAAATATATCTAATTATGGGTATGTAAGGCAGGTGGTAGCTTAATGCAGATCAGATGTAAGAAAGAAAGATTTCTGCATTACTTTTGATCTGCATTTAGCAAGCACTTGCTATTTAAGACTCATATGTTCAATAACTGAATGACTACTTAAGACAGGTTGTACTGTATAGTTAGCTTACAATTTTAATGGCACATGAAGAAGAGTTTTGACCCTAGTAGAAACTGTTAACTCATATCTATATGATTTAATAAGCAAACAGTGAGGACGACACCTTCAGGAGTTGTCTGATCTGGGTTTACTTTGTTTGCAAAGGCTTTTAAATACGTATCTATTGAGTAAAGAGGTAAACCATTGATAAGGTTCTTGTTGCACAGGTATTGTTTAAAACTTGACAGTGATGAACAGATCTTAAGCTTGAACTACTCTACATGTATATGACTGAAATACGCTAAATACAACTCTCTCTCTTTTCGTTTGTTTCTCTCTCTTTCCCTCTCTCTCTGTCTCACGTTCTCTCTCTCTCCTCTATCTCTCTTTAGCACTCTGTCTCTCTCTTTCTCTTTTCTTTCTTTCTCTCTCTCTTCTTTATCTCTCTTTCTAGTTATCTGTCTCACCTTTTCTCCCCCTCTCCCCTCGCTTTCACTCTCCCTATATCTCTCTGTATATCTCCCCCCCCCCTTCTCTCTCTTTTTTTTCTCTATCTCTCTCCGACTCTCTCTTTCACTCTCTATCTCTCTCTATCTACATATCTCATTCTCTCACTCTCTCTGTGTCCGCCTATCTATTTTGTCTCTGTCTCCGTCAATCTGTCTGTCTATCTTACTGTCTCTCTGTCTGTCGTCTGTCTAACCGTTCGCCCGTCCGTCCATCTGTACGTCCGTTCGTTTGCATGTGTGTCCCATTGTCTGTCTGTCTCCATGTCTGTATGTCTTTCTGTCTGTCCGAAGTCACTGAAACAGTTAATACGTTGTGTATAAGAACATAAAACAAAGTTTTAGCATCAAAAACTGATTTCTTTCTTGAAATATTGCGTTTGTCTATCAAAATGCTTCACCTCTTAGTTAAGCCCTACCTGACTACTTCTCTGTATACTTCTAAGAAATAGAAGCAGCAACGTACGAGTCCTAAGTACGTCTCTTATCTATCTACAGATTTATAAAATATTTCATAGTGGTGTTATAATTTTATAGAATTCAGACTAGCTAGTTTTCTCTTGCAGGTGACAAGATTCAGGGCTTAACCCTTTCCTCCATATGTTATTTTTGACGCAACCTCTTTGAATGAATCTACCCAAAAGGATCATTTACTAGAGACAATTTAAATTTAGAATTTTGTAGTTTGAAACCATTGTGATAAATAGAGCATTTGCTCCTATAGGAGCAAATGCTCTATTTATCACAATGTTTTTAAGAAGTGGTTATTACAGAGGCGTAGAAAGGCGTATTTATGGAGGAAAGGGTTAATTCGTCTGGTGCCAATAATCTTCATCTGCAAACAGTGTCCTCTGCTTTACGTGTGAGAATGGACTATCGTTTACGTGTCAGAATGGACTGTCGTTTACGTGTCAGAATGGACTGTCCTTCAATTTCTTCTCGAAACATTAGTGGTTATCAATACATGGACTTTGATGAGACACCGGGTTTCTCAGTGGCTCATCTGGATCCAAACTGTTTGCAAAGGTTATCAGGGATTATTGCATTTGCAACAAGCCATGTAGGAGTGCTTTCCGACGACTTCGGCGGTGAAGATGTTAAAGACACATAATTCATTCCCGGTGTGAAATTCAGATGAAGTTCAAATGTTTTACCCTTACAATGCAGGAGCCGTGCTAAACGGTCTTTGAAAACAATGCAGACTCAGATCACAGGGTTCGTAATTGAGTCATCTGCACTGCATGCCATATTGTACAGTTTTGGGAATATTATCCCTCCTGAATTGGCATGAGACAGTCCAATTTAAATTCTGGAAGGGTCCATTTGAAGAAAAAAAAACGCTGTAAGGTACAAGGTAAGATTTCTAATAATTCAAATTATGTTTATCTAAAGTTTACACTATAAATCGCTGTATGAAAGCTATTCGCTAACCTGCAACTGTTGAAAGTAAACATCGGTTTTCTGGGATTCTAAAATAGAGTTGATCCATTTATAATTAGCTCATATGAATCTACAGAACTAAATATTAAATCTGTCTGTAAATGTTAAATATGTCTGAACCCTTTCCCTGTTGAATACTCATTGAAGAAATACAGTAAAACCTCTCTATAACGACCACTAATTTACATCAAGTAGTTTGTGTTAAAGGCAGGTGGATGCTTAAAGCAAGGTGAAAGTAAAACAGAACGCTCCTATAGGAGCGTTCTGTTTTACTTTCACCTTGCTTTAAGCAACCACCTGTCCTAAATGGCAACCAATTAACGCAATTTAATGGACGTTATAGAGAGGTTTTACTGTAATAACACCCTGACTATTTATTAGCAGGCTGTTTCATAATGGCATATGTACGAGTACGAACGACTTTTTGGTATTAGTATAAGTTGTGAAGTTGGAACTACATTGTATTATTATTTCATAAGCAGACAGGAGCCGTCTGATCTAGGTCTACTCTGTTTGCAAATGCGTGAAAGGACGTCTATATGAGGGACAGGGTTAAAACGTCAGCAAATAGAAGTCAAATAGAAGTCTTTTATCAGGTAGTAAATTAATGCAGAGTAAAAGTAATGCAGACAGCTTCCATAAATTTTTCTGCATTACTTTTGTCATTCATTAATGCTTCTCATTATATTAGTGTACATATATATGTATCTATAAATTGTGCAGAGCCATATGCCATATGAGACCGTTCCTAGACGAGCTGTCTCACATGGGTCTGCACTGTTTGCCATGATAAATCAGTGACTTTAATTGAACGATTTGACGTACGTGTAGAACGGTTCACGTAACTATTTGCATCATACAAACGCCTTTTCATGCCCTGGAAAACAGAGTAGACCCAGATCAGACGGCTCCTATGGGAGCCGTCTGATCAGGGTCTGCTCTGTTTGCTTATGAAATTATAACAGACCTGACAGTACAGTTTCCACCAACACCGAACAATCCTAGGTACGTTTGCCATCTTAAAACTGATCTAATTTATATTCGTGAAGTCATTATTTCTTAAATGAATAACAGGAAAAGGGGTTTATTAATTTTCATTGTAGATGGATTCAAATTCGAATATTCCGCATGATATGGGCTGGGCAACTAAGCTCTAAGATGTCTGTTTTTCACCTGTAAGTGGCCATTTAAAACATTTTTACTGAACACAAATAATTCTATATCAGAATGTTCGTTTCACTTTTGTTCTATGTTTCTTCTCAGATTCCGTTACACACAACCCTCATGGTATAGATTCAGATCTAGCACATTCAAAACTACTTAGTTTATGACATGGCCATAGACTACTGTAATCTTCGCGCTAATTTTTCCGCTGAGATAAAAATTAAATAGTTATTATAGGCGTGATGATTATACATTTACTATTGATGATGGAGATGCCCGCAGTAGTCGCAATGGTTAGCCCTTTCCTTCTTACCAACGGTTGTCCCTGCCTTTGTAGACAGAGTAATCCCAGATCAGATGGCTCCTACATGTATGGAGCCGTCTGAACAGGGTCTGCTCTGATTGCTTATGGAATTACATACAGTAAAACCTCTCTATAACGGCCACTAAATTGTGTTAATTAGTTTGTAGTTAGGGCAGGTGGCTGTTTAAAGCAAGGTGGGAGTAAAACAGAACGCTCCTATAGGGGCGTTCTGTTTTACTTCAACCTTGCTTTAAGCAGCCACCTGCCTTTAACACAAAATGCAATTTGGTGGCCGTTATAGAGAGGCTTTACTGTTGATATATTTCTACAGTTTCTACAAATACCAAACATCCTGTTTGAATAGTTCAGCTAATTTATTCATGGTTTTCCTACATGAATATTCACCGTGGTACGGGGTAAAGATAATATTATTATCCTTTAGCTTGCTGAGCAAAATATTTTAAAGAATTTTTCAATAACTGCAATTCAAAATTCAAGCTATAATCTGTTTCTCTACCAAAATGCCATCAGCGTGTCAAACAGTTTGGATCCTGATGAGACGCCGAGTTACTCGGCGTCTCATCTGGATCCAAACTGTTTGCATAGGTGTTCACTCATCCGCCCATAGCAGGTTAAAGGTTAAGGCGCAGTCGAACTCCTTTAAGGCGAAACAATGAATAAACATAGTTGTCTTTAAAAGTGTGTGACTAATATGGGAACTTTCTGTATAATTTTCAACTTGAATTATGCTACGCCTGCCTTAACCCTTTCGCTGCCAGTGCCGGATATGTGATTACCTATGCAAACAGTTTGGATCCAGATGAGACGCCGAGTGACTCGGCGTCTCATCAGGATCCAAACTGTTTGTTACTGTTACTATGTTTTTGAATCAAAAATGAAGAAAATCAAAAGAATGAAATTTTGTAGCAGACGACAAAGTTAGCAGACGACAGAGCTTGGCAGCGAAAGGGTTAAAGACTGAATTTGACATCCGTTTGGAAGTCACTTTAGAGTGGCTTTGAACTTCGATATCTCAATCTACAAATGACCACACAAATGATTTCCAGATTAACAGAGGTTCGAGTTATCCGATTCCTAATCTGAACAATTTCTCAAGTTCAACAGCTGAATGCAGGTCTAAAGAGTTGCATGTGGTTCTAGACATGCGTAGTGATACATTTTAGAACGATTCTGTGTTTCAAATGTTGGAAGGATCGAAATTTTACTTCGAGTTATCCGACTTCCGTGTAATCGGAGTTCGAAATATCGAATTGCAACTACACAGTGAGTTATTACACATCATCAGAAATGCTGTTTTCTTTTGATTACCCGGACTGAATTATTATAAACAGTGGTATATTTCTAGATCGACCACTGGGTTAATGAACTTGCTAGTCTTTAGAGTCACGTGGTTGCTTATGTACAGCATAAGAAATAGTTATACAGCAAAACCTCTCTATAACAGCCACGAAATTGTGTTAATTAGTTGGTATTTTGGGAAAGTGACTGCTTAAAGCAATGTAAAAGTAAAACAGAACGCTCCTATAGGAGCGTTCTGTTTTACTTTCACCTTGATTTAAGCAGGCACCTGCCTTTAATACAAAATATTTTGTCTAATTTAGTGAACGTTATAGAGAGGGTTTACTGTACATGTACGACTATGAGTTTTCTGCATATTTTTTCCTGTATATAAACTCTCATATGTGTTAACCATTTCCTTCATATAAACCCTTTTCACATAATTTGCAAACAGAATAGACCCAGATCAGACGGCTCCTATAGAAGCCATCTGATCAGGGTCTGTCCTGTTTGCTAATGGAATTTGACCTGTCTGTCTGCTTCTTTATTACTTTCTAAAATGACTACAATGTTCCACCTTCCGTATGTTCCACCTTCCATGTTTCATTATATAACTAGTTTGACCATGAATGTTCAGTAGGTATTGAAATTTGGAATAAACACAGAACAGGGAATGGGTTAACCCTTCTCTTGCTGAATTTTGAAATACATTTCTCCTTCTTTACCCATGCCCTGTTGTATAATTACATAATCATAACTTCACTGTGTACAGCAATCACTGTTGTGGAGTGCACTGGTTGCACAATCAACTTGTAAATAGTGCAGACCCTGATGAGACAGCTCCTGCAGGAGCTGTATCATCTGGGTCTTCACTATTTACAGGTATGTATATTGACGCGAGTAGCAAGCGAAGGGTTAAACGTTTTTTTTCAGAATTGCTTGGTCGCGTCAGAGGTGTTTCTGCACGAGTACAGAATTATGTTGCCATTGCATGAAATAATCTAGAAATACCCACCTTTCTTCCTGCCCTGTTATTATGTAAGTTCATTAAAGCACGTCTTCGATTTTTCTTTTTCTTTAATCTTTCTCTAGCGTCCACGAATTTTTGTGAAAAGGCTACTCCATATGCTATATTGTCTGAACACCCAGACCACTCGAAGCCTTCTGGGCTTCGCCCACTCACTGTTCTATCACAACCACACTTCTGGAGGTCCCCTTTACTGCACGCACGTGTAACCGCGTGTGCCACACCCGCGGCGGAAATAGCGTGCACAAACGCAACTTCACGGGTACCTGAAAAAGGAAAAAAACATAAGCTTGGACGTATATGCGGAGAAATCGTGAAGAAATTGGTAGAGAATAGGTCGCTGTATTTTAATATAAATCAATAAAAACACATACTAAAAACCATATATAAATGATTTACACATTGTTATGATTATTATAATATTGCTAACACTAACAGTGATATTGTTTATGAATTAATGTTGATGATTGTGAGTATATAATAGAACCTCTCTATAACGGCCACTAAATTGTGTTAAATAGTTGGTATTTAGAGCAGGTGGCTGCTTAAAGCAAGGTAAAAGTAAAACAGAACGCTCCTAAGCAGCCACCTGCCTTTAACACAAAATACTTGATGTAATTAAGCGGCCGTTATAGAGAGGTTCTAGAGGTCATCATAATGTTGCAGTGCCAATAAGAACCAAAATCCTCTGAAAAGATCAGCATTTAACTGGATCTCTTTAGGAACAATACGGACATTTTATTTATAAAAAAGTTTGCTGTAGATGTGCAGTTATTTGTGGGTTTACTAATGTACACTAATTCTGATTGACAAACAAAAGAGCTGTTCAAATGTGTACACATTTCTTTCAATGTTTACTGTTATAGGTATCTGGGTGTTCCAACTTAACCTCCATGGCAAGATACGAGAAGTCACTTCGGTGAGGCACAAAATAGACATCTCTGTAATTTTTCTGGTTCAAGTTACTCTGTCTTATTTTAATCCATTTCATTTCTTGTAAAGTTATGTGCGATAACATGCCATTACGAAACGATATATCTAGTCAAGATCTACGCGATTTTTCAGGTGCCTGTATAATTATAAAGATTCAAACTTGTTTGGATAGGAACTTGAAAGACGTCATCGCTTGTTCACGTTTGATTTGGCACCTGCTTTTTAATAGCATTTTCATTTCTAAACAACTGTTGTTGGGTGTGCATTCCAATGACAGGAATGTCAGAATATTGTTCCTATAATGTCAGAAAGGTGACGACATAAACAGGCACTCATTGTAATATTCACACGGTCATGAAAATTGCTTCTAAAGCCATGGCAGATTATTTAACCATACGTGTGTCGTATCAGAGTAATAGAGAAATCAACACGTCTGTTGTTTATGAGGTGTAAATGGTCTCACACCTACGCCACGATAACAGAATTATGTGTACAAGTGTAATTGCTCAGTAGATATCGAGGCGTTGAAAGCTTCACCTTGTAAACGTACCATTTCCGTAGGCTAATTTCGCCTCTATTCTTGAAGAGCATATACAATACGCAATATTACGTCAAGGATAAAAATGAACGAAATGAGATTTGTAAACAAAAAAAGCGTACACATATCTGTTGGTAGGAGGCGTGATACCTTGTGCTACAAGAAAGTTTAGATAGTGTCTGGCTTGTTGTACCATGAAGAAGAATTCCAATTAATTCAGCAAAGAATGCGAGAGGAACGAATTGTCTTGTAAGAAAGTGGTATTGTAGCAAGATAGAGCTGTATCGGGACAGGTGTCACATGTTTATTATATTTACACGCGATTCAATATATTTGGACAAACACAAATTATGTTTTGTTGTGACATTTCATATACTCCTTTGCAATTTTTTAACTGCAAATGCAAATAAAGTAAAAACTCGATACTACGAACATTTTAGTAATGCAAGGCGTAATGTTCCATGCACGGTGAACGTCCTAGAGGAGCGTTCTGCATGCCTTTCACCGTGCATTAAGCTGCCACCTGTGTTAAAGATCAATAATGGTACGTACAATGTATTTGAGTGTTCGTAGTATCGAGTGTTTACTGTAGATGGGATCAGATGAGATGTCACGTGATTGTGTGTATTATCAGGTACCAAACTAATTGTCACACTGGTTGTATGTTTTCAAAAAGGAAGAAATCACAAATTTGAAAATTGATAAGAAATAAGATGTTTCAAAGGACGTTGTGGCAAAATACTTAAATGCTTAAATGTTACCAAACAAAACAGCCCAAAAAGCAAAAAGAAAAAAGTGGGTATCATTGACAAGTGGAGAAAAAAACTCAAAATGAAACGAGCAACAAGAGAGCCATTTAATCTCTTTCACGGGCACGTAGTGTCGTCTGCTACGATTCTCCCCATTTCTTTGATAAAAAATCAATCACTGTAATAAACAGTTTGGTTCCTAATGATACACCCGGATATCTGTCGTCACATCGGGACCCAAGCTGGTTGCAACAGTGAATACACACGAGGCACATAGAGAAACAGGAATGAAAATACAGACAGGCGGGTGGGCGGGTGGAAGGACATACATACGGAAAGACAGACGGGCAGACAGACAGACGGACAGACATACAAAGATACATACAGACGGACAGACAGACATACAGACAGACAACGGCTTACATAGACGGGTGTACAGACGGATGTAATCGTTAATTTCAATCGCCAGTGTATAAATCATCCTCATTTCTTATATTAAACGTTTCCTTCATAGGCTATTTTTAGATTCAACCACTTTGAATAAATCTACCGAAAAGGAGCATTAACTAGAGAAAAGAAATTATTAAGAATTTTGTAGCTTGAAACCATTGTGATAAATAGAGCATTTGCTCCTACAGGAGCAAATGCTCTATTTATTTCAATGGTTTCAATAGGTGATTTTTACAGAGGCGTAGACAGGCGTATTTATGGAGGAAAGGGTTAAACGTTTCATTCATATAAAAGCCTTATCAAACATTTGCAGACCCAGATCAAACGGCTCCTATATGTGCCCTCTGATAAGGCTCGACTCTGTTTGCTTATGATATACTATAGATCTAATCATACAGATTTTACCTGAACTAAAACATCCTGTCTACATATACCATTATAAAAACTCAGCTAATAAATATTCATGATGTCATTCTCTCTTACATGGATATTAAACAGGGACGGAGTTAAACTTGATCATAGAACAACACACCCTGGATCTGGATGAGATGACGATTTACACATCGCCATATCTGTCCACACACTGTTGGCAAATACAATGTATATACAATAAACCCACCATAACTGGGCTTTAAAACAAATTGGTATTCATGAAATACTAATAAGATTAATTTGTAAATTAGCAAAGTAACACATATTTTTGTTTTCCCGAAGCAGAAACTGTAGAATCAGATCTATATCATTCCATTAAGCAAACACAGCATACCCAGATAAGACGGTTCCTACAGGGGCCTCTGATCTGGGTCTCCTCTGTTTGCAAATGCGTAGAAAGATGTATTTATCGAGTAAAGGTAGCTTAATGCAGAATAACAGTTTTGAGAGTTTGTTTTCTGCACGACTTTCAACCAATCGCCAGCCTTAAAAGAGCTTAATTCTACCTAAAAATTCCGGTTTAGAGGTATGTTTTACTGCATATCGAATAGACCATTGGAGCGCTAAACGTATGAAAAATAAATTACCTACTGTTGATATTGAGATATGAACTATTGACATATTGCATCTATCAAAACGCGTATTGACTGAAATTTGACAAAAATAAACATTAATCATGTGATCCGTATCCCACATAAAGTGACTGTTAACCTGAAACATATTAGCTTCCCGTCGAGATATGAATGGGGACAAATATTAACTCATTTCAACTCATTTCAACAAAATATGGAAAACTAAAGAGACAATTTCTTTAATCTTTTTGACGATTTCTTTTCCACTCTCTTTTAACCCTTTACCTGACAGAGACATCTTTTGACATCTTTGCAAACAGAGTAGAACCAGATCAGATGACTCGTGTAGGAGCGCTGTCTGACCAGGCCCTGCTCTGTTTGCTTACGTAATTATATAGATCTGACATGTAACTGTTTCTACCATGATCAAACAATCATGTGTGCATAATACAGTAAAACCTCTCTATAACTGCCACTAAATTACATCAAGTATTTTGTGTTAAAGGCAGGTGGCTGCTTAAAGCAAGGTGAAAGTAAAACAGAACGCTCCTATAGGAGCGTTCTGTTTTACTTTCACATTGCTTTAAGCAGCCACCTGCTCTAAATACCAACGAATTAACACAATTCAGTGGCCGTTATTAAGAGGTTTTACTGTATGTTAGTATAAAAATTCACCCCACATGTATGTCATTATAAAAATTCATAGTGTTATTATTTCTTACATGAATATGCATTAGGTTAAGGACCATCCTTAGTGTATACTTAACCCGTTAGCGCCCAGAGGATTCTTCCATGTTTATATATTGGACTAGCCCATGTTTGATCTAAGGGCTGCCGGCCTAAATTTTCAGTTTCGTTTCGTTTTATGTTGAAATTCCTATCAGCAAACAGTGTAGACTCTGATCAGGCGCCGCATCATGCGGCGTCTGATCAGAGTCTGCACTGTTTGCCTATGTCCCATATATGGGATCGTGGGGGCATATGAGTTAAAGTTGTATATATACAATGCAGCAGTATAACTGAACATGTATCACTAAATATGTATACATAGAATACTTTCCCGCGTGAATATTCAAGCAATAATGACATAATTAACGCTTTCCCTGACGTAAGCGCATTTTGACGCATCTGCAAACAGAGTAGACCCAGATGAGACGGCTCCTATAGGAGCTGTCTGATCAGGGTCTGCTCTGTTTGCTTATGGTGTAATATAGATCTGATTCTACAGCTTCTGTCTGAACCAAAATGTCCTGTGTCCATATGCCATTATCAAAAAAAATCTTACTAACATTCATGACGTCATTATTTCCTATACATGGATATTCACCAGGGAAAGGGTTAATATTAATTAGATTAGTTATTATAATGGCAAATAATCATATGGTATTTCAACAGAAAATGCAGAATCATATCTATATTATAGTTGTACAATAAGCAAACAGTGCAGACCCTGAGGCATATATGTGTCTACTCCCCATTAGTTGTTGTTTCTTCTATCGAGAGGGAATAACGCACATTTCTAATACTCACTTCTTTGACATTTATTAACTGTTGTTAGAAAGGAGCTTAACTAAATTCTAAAATAACCATCGTCTCTTGTGTCGTATAAGCTCTCTATAGAGACAACTAAAATAGTAGTTACTATTTCTAAAAGCAGAGGGAAACTTAACCCTTTCCTCCATAAATACGCCTTTGTACGCCTCTATAAAAGTCACTTTATGAAACCATTGTGATAAACAGAGCATTTGCTCCTATAGGAGCAAATGCTCTGTTTATCACAGTGGTTTCAAAACTACACAATTCGAAACTTTTCCTTTTCTCTAGTAAATGCTCTTTTCGGTATCTATTGATTCAAAGAGGTTGTGTCTAAAATAGCCTATGGGGGAATGGATTAAAGCAGAACTAAGGTAATGCTGAAAACTCATATTAGAGCTTTCTGAATTATTTTCATTGAGCATTAAACGTCCATCCGCCCTAACCCATTCCCTCATATTGACGCCTTTTGGCGCCTCTGTAAAAGTCACATTTCTGAAACCACTGTGATAAAAAGAGCATTTGGTCCTATTTATCACAATGGTATCAACACTACACATTTCTAAGATTTTCTTTTTTTTCTAGCTTTTGCTCATTTTCATTAGATACATGTATTTCAAAGAGGTTGGGTCTGAAAATAGCCTATTCGGTAATGGGTTCAAGACATACTTTTTTGTGGTCGTTGTATACAGGTCACAATGTTTTCTATAAGCGTATCATTATGAATATAGCTCTCTAAGTGTATAATTACGAACGTACATGTATCTCTACAAAGATATCATGAATGAATAACTCGACGTCTCATTTGAAATAAAACAGTTTGACACCCTGATTATAGGTTTCAAATAAAATTGAAGAAAGTCTGTTTCAAAATCAGACTTAGTTGACCTTGTCTATCGACGAGTTTATTCTCAGCAGGCTAAAGAGGGTTGACAGGAATATTGAAAATGACGGGTGCATGGTTTTTTTTATCATTTTATCACAGAACCTCCATTATACTCGCATCAATATAGCCATCACATATTGGCGTCTCATATGGATCCAAACTGTTTGAACATGAGAGTCAAGTCGTTGATAGAGGGGGTACGTTTTAGTTCCTGTAGATCATTTGTAGTTGAACCTTACCTAATTTTAAAAACTTTCCGAACACTTTAACGGGGTCAACTGTACTGCAGTTCCATCTGCGATTTCGAAACTGGAACTGACATTCGTCGATGGCCATGTGAGCTCCGTACCGAACACTTTCCATCACTTCAATGTTCCGTTGGCAGATCTTTTGCTGTCGTTTCGCCAAGCCGACGAGACTTTGACACGTCTCGGGGACCTCCAGAGCTGCGATGGTGTTCATTTTGGCAAGAGCTCTGCAAGAAAAGGAAAAATACACGTAATTATTGCATAATCAAATTACACGCCTATGTTTCGTTAAAATGGCACCGTGTGTGATTTTTAACATTATTTAATAGATAAAAAAGGACGGTTCGAATCTCCAAAATATCAAAACTTCATAAAGTTTAAAGAATTATTAAAATGCAAGGTCGTCTTTCGTCCATTTCGTTTCGAACTCAACTCTCAAAGGTTGAGTTCATCAAAGCAGTGATGACGCACTCAGTTCGGCATACCAGCTGGATCATAACTGTTAGCAAGGTTAATCACAAAAATGCCAATAGATGATATAAGTAAACAACAAGCAGTGAACCATAAAAATAAGCGCAGTCCACATTTGGGGGGAATCAGCATTCTGTCAGCATAAAAACCTGCATGAGAAAATCGTGATTGACTGTCGCATGTAAAGTACATATCTTAGATGGACTGCAGCAATGCCGACACCCCTAAATCGTGGAACGTACCAAAATGTAAAGTACATTCACGGCTCACTGCTCGTTGTTTACCTTTAGCTTTCAGGAGATGTTTTGAATCATACATCAGCATTAAAAAAAGGTCCGCTGCGAGCAGGGTTCGAACCTGCGCGGGCATTGCCCATTGGATTTCAAGTCCAACGCCTTAACCACTCGGCCATCACAGCTGTTACATTGTAGCAGGACAAACCGTTACTTTCTATACTTCTTGTGTCTTAACCCATTACATCATAGCCTATTTTAAGACCCAACCTCTTTGAAAAAAATCTACCGAAAAGGAGCTTTAACTAGAGAAAAGGCAAATTTCAGAATTGTGTAGTTTTGAAACCATTGTGATAAACAGAGCATTTGCTCCATAGGAGCAAATGCTCTATTTATCACAATAGTTTCACAAAGTGATTTTTACAGAGTCGTCACAAAGTCGTCAATATAAGGGAATGGGTTAACAATAGAGTTTCTACATAGCTGTCATTCAACCCTTTATTTCCCTGTTGAATATTAATGTAAGAAACAATGACGTCATGAATATTTTATTCGCTGACGTTTTATAATGGCGTATATATACAGGATGTTTTTTAATTGGTAGAGTCAGATCTGTTATAATTTCGTAAGCAAAAGAGCAGACCTTGATCATTGACATTTATAAGTGTTCGCATTAGAGGGGTTCTTTTGTTACTACTACTACTACTACTAATACTACTACTACTACTACTACTACTACTACTACTACTACTACTACTACTACTACTACTACTACTACTACTACTTCTACTACTACTACTACTACTACTACTACCAATACTTGATCGAGTTGGAAGAACTACTGCTACTACTACTACTACTACTTCTACTACTACTACTACTACTACTACTACTACTACTACTACTACTACTACTACTACTACTACTACTACTACCACCAATACTTGATCGAGTTGGAAGAACTACTGCTACTACTACTACTACTACTACTTCTACTACTACTACTACTACTACTACTACTACTACTACTACTACTACTACTACTACTACTACTACTACTACTACTACTGCTACTACCAGTACTTGATCGAGTTGGAAGAAGTAAAAACTGCACCAAGTCAAACTTTGAGCGGACATCTTAAGATTTAATTAATGATAGGACGGTGCATTTATCTATTTTACATTAAGGTTTGCGTAACCTGCTTGAGGGGCAAATTTCATTTAAAAAAAACCAACATAGTAAATTACATGTATATATTAAAATGTTGCTCGTGACACACAGTTCATAATGCAATTATTATCTTTAGCTCAAAGGTGTATTTTCAGTGAACGTTTGTCAATCGGACAATAATAATTCCTTAAATGTCACCTGTAAGTAGATTCCGTGTGTGCTGCGCGCGCGTGTATGTGTGTGTTTAGGGTTTAACGTCATACCATCTGTAATTAGACGGAATAAAATAGAAATGGCTAGTTTAAAAATGTCAAAGATAGAGAGAGATAGAGAGAAAGAAAATGATAGAACGTTAGGCATGCCCAATAAGGACCGATCGAAAGAAACAATACAGAAGTCAAACCAGGCAGTACTAAAAAGGAAACAGATCGCAAAAAAGTGACCGACTGAACGAAAGAACTTTTTTTGTTGTGCTGTTCAATAAATCCATTTTATAATGACTCCAGATAAGAGTCTTCGGTCAATTGAAGGCTGTACAAATAATCACCATATCTGTATAAAGACAAATGGCAAACAAGTCTGAATGATTCATGGTTCGTTACTGGGGAGTGTCAGTTCGAGCCATCGATCTCTCGGGCTACATGCACTGTTACTACAGTAAAACCTCTCTATAACGGCCACTAAATTGTGTTAATTACATGTAGTTGGTGTTTAGGGCAGGTGACTGCTTAAAGCAAGGTAGAAGTTAAACAGAACGCTCCTATAGGAACGTTCTGTTTTACTTTCACCTTCCTTTAAGCAGCCACCTGCCTTCAACACAAAATATTTGATGTAATTTAGTGACCGTTATAGAGAGGTTTAACTGTACATTAACCATTTACCACATACAAACACATTTTAACACCTTTGCAAACAGAAGTTCCTACATGTATGAGCCGCGTCTGATCCACGTCTGTAGTGTTTGCCTACGGAGTTACAGTAGAGCCTGTCTTAAGTGGCCACAAAGAAGATGTAGTAGAACCCCTCTAATGCGACCACTTGAATAATAACCAAAGCTGCCTTTATAAGCAGGTGGTTGCTTAATGCAGGACAAAAATAATGCAGAAAGCTAGGAGCTTTCTGCATAACGTTCGTCCTGCATTAAGCTACCACCTGCATCTAGCACCCATAATTATACATCTTTTAGGTGATCGCGGGGTTTTACTGTATAATGATGGATCTGTTAGACAGGTGGTAGCTTAATTCAGGTCAAAAGTAATACAGAAAGCTCCTAGAGAGGCTTTCTACGATACTTTTGCCCAGCAATTAAGCAACCACATGATTTTTAACATCCCTGTTGTTTAATAAATGAATGCGCGCTTAGGCCAGGTTCTACTACCGGTATGTATAATTATATAGATCTAGTTTCTACCAAAGCAAAATAAAACTTTCATAAAATTTTATATACATATATTCATGACGTCACTATTTTTACATTACTATTCTTGAGGTACAACAGAGCAACAGATAAAGGTGCGTACTTTAACCCATTCCCTCATAGGCTATTTTTAGCCATATCCTCTTGGAATAAATCTACCGAAATGGAGCATTTACTACAGAAAAGGAAACCTTTAGAATTGTGTAGTTTTGAAACCATTGTGATAAATAGAGCATTTGCTCCTATAGGAGCAAATGCTCTATTTATCACAATGGTTTCATAAAGTGACTTTTGCGGAGGCGTCAAAAGGCGTCAATATGAGGGAAGGTGTTAATACTAAAATCGTCATTTCTCAACCAAACACCGTGTTATGACCACGCTTTAGAGACTATTCTAT
The DNA here is from genome assembly GCA_963576725.1 of Azorinus chamasolen. Lineage (NCBI taxonomy): Eukaryota > Metazoa > Mollusca > Bivalvia > Cardiida > Solecurtidae > Azorinus > Azorinus chamasolen. The sequence goes on from OY755249.1 coordinate 57,357,491, forward strand.
AGAGGGGTCACAGCACAGAATTTGGTTGAGAAATAAAAGGTTGTTGAAAATGTTTTATTTACGCATCATATCTGGACCTCTGTAAAAGCTCGTCTGAGAGGGTCGTTAAGAAGAGTTCATCTTCATTATAAGCGAACCTTAGTTTATCTTAGGGTCTCTCTAATGAGATCATTATCGGTGTTTATGGTCATCCAGCGTGACCAATAACACAGTAAAACACGTTTAATCCATTCCATCATATTGACGACTTTTGACGACTCTGTAAAAGTCATTTTGTGAAACGATTGTGATAAATAGAGCATTTGCTCCTATAGGAGCAAATGCTCTATTTATCACAATGGTTTCAAACTACACAATACTAGAATGTTCCTTTTTCTCTAGTTAATGCTCCTTTTCGGTAGATTTATTCAAAGAGGTTGTATCTAAAAATAGCCTATGAGGTAATGGGTTAAAGTCTAATTCTGGGGCTTAAAGGGCACGTGGTAGCTTCATGCAGTCATGTAGGAACTTCCTGTATTACTTTCGTCCTGCACTTAACAATCATCGGCCTTCAACCCCTTCCGTGCCACAATGACGGGTTTATGATATCACATGCAAACAGTTTGGATCCAGATGAGACGCCGAGTAACTCGGCGTCTCATCAGGATCCAAACTGTTTGACACCCTGTTTACTGTTTTATAAAGAAAATGGAAGACATTCACACACTTACACTAAAACTAAACGAAACTGTGCCCAGCAGACGACATTGCTGGCACCGAAAGGGTTAAGACGTCGTCGTTTCTTCATAAAGTTGCCACTTTGAAGGGCATGTGATCAGATATAATGTTTCTGAGGCGTAGGTATACACCTCCTCATACATTGTCTCTGTCACAGGCACGGGCTACTTTAGTCACATTGTGACGTAATTCGGTTTGTTGACAGTAGTCGCATTGATAGTGTGTTCAAAGGCATTGCAAATAGGTATTTCCATAAGTAATTCAGAAAACGAACCCTTTTTTGCACATTTATAGTTGAATAGTTTGAATTTTATAGTTTTCTTCATCAACTTAAATCTTGATTAAAGAATGGGCTACAATAGTTTCTATAAAATTCAGGTTAAAATTTCCGCCATGAATAATGGCATTCGGGGTTGTGTCTGAAATAAAGATGAATATGGGTACCACACAATTCACTCGGAACACCTCGGGAATTTCTACTTTTCTAAGCTTGCCGGAAACCGCCGAGTAGTGGCGATTAGAATTTCTTTATAGTATGGCTCATATATTGTTATCACCATGCATTTTCCATGCAAAACCTGTGTTGGCTAATTAATAGACACACGCGTACAGGGTAATTATGATCATGTCACCTCTGTATGTAAACGTTCATCTACCTGTTTAGCTGGGTCACTTTATTAGCCCTGGGTTGTAAATGTTCTAGTAACACGCGCAGTCTCGCTCATATTTCATCCGCCATGTTGTGTTTGCACAGACCGGTTTAAAATATTAGTAAAACGTCGCTTATTCCAACACTCAAATAAGTATCATTATCAGTTTTCCAGACAGGCGGCATCTCAATGCAGGGTATAAGCCATGCAGGAAGCTCCTCTTGGAGCTTTCTGTATGATTTTCATCATGCATTGAACATTCACCTGTCTCTAAAGTTCCCAATTCTTCTTTGTGAACAATTTGAAGGTTATGCTGTATAATTATGCTTCTGAAGTTTTCTCTCGACATTTTCTTACGAAAGAAATCTAGAGTTTGACATTTTGGTTATACAGTAAAACCTCTCTAATGCGACCACCAAAAAGGGGCATAATTCTGGGTGGCAGAGGCAGGTGGTAGCTTAATGCAGGACGAAAGTTATGCAGAAAGCTCCTATAGGAGCTTTCTGCATAACTTTCGTCCTGTATTAAGCAACCACCTGCTTTTGACGACACCAGTGGCTGTTTATTAAGTGGCCGCATTAGCGGGGTTTCACTGTACTAAGTGACTTAACCCTGAACGTTTTACTCCACGAAATAATGACGTCATGAATAGTAATTAACTGATTGTTTTATAATGTCACGGTGAACAATGAACAATTTTGTATCATGTCAGAATCGATATACAGTAAAACCTCTCTATAACGACCACTAAATTACATCAAGTATATTGTGTCAAAGGCAGGTGGCTGCTTAAAGCAAGGTGAAAGTAAAACAGAAAGCTCCTATAGGAGCGTTCTGTTTTACTTTCACCTTGCTTTAAGCATCCACCTAAATACCAACTAATTAACACAATGTAGCGGTCGTTATAGAGAGGTTTTACTGTACATTATATCTATATTATTTTTTTATAAGCAAACAGAGCAGACCCTGGTCAGACGGCTCCACAGTTTCTGTGTTGATCCAAACTTCTGTCGTTCATATTATAAAAATAATCTAAATGATATCCAAACATACATTTCTTACAGGAATATTCATGGAGGAAATGGTCAATTCTGACCTTAATATCAAGGCGTTTTCACGCATCTGCAAACAGAGTAGACACAGACCAGACGGTCCTATAGGATCAGTCTGCTCAGGGTCTGATCCGTCTGCTAATAGAATTTGATAGGATTCTAAATTGACTACAATGTGCCACCTTCCAGATTTCATTATAAATATTTTGTCCATTAATATTCAGTAGGTATTGGGATTTGGAATAAACATAGAACAGGGAAAGTCTTAATGACTTAGAATAAGATTCTAGAGAAGTTTAACTGTACATTATAGTGAGACAAGGGCAAATGTATATACAGTAAAACCTCTCTATAACGGCGACTAAATTACATCAAATATTTTGTGTTAAATACTGGTGGCTGATTAAAGCAAGGTGAAAGTAAAATAGAACGCTCCTATAGGAGCGTTCTGTTTTACTTTCACATTGCTTTAAGCAGCCACCTGCCCTAAATACCAACTATTTAACACAATTTAGTGGCCGTTATGGAGAGGTTTTACTGTATACATGTACAAGCGAGCAGAACAAGAACTTGCTGTGTCTACTTTGCCTGGTAATCAAATACAAAGGTCTCCGCTCCTGTAATTGGCCAGTGACTGATGGACATCGGGATTAGTGGACACTGGAACTGGTCGGAATTACAGATACATCTGTAACACTGTTGGTCAGTTAAAACAACAGAACGCATCCATCATTGTGACCCTAATTGGTCGTATACCGAGATAATTAGTACAGGGACGGAGAATACTCAATTACAATGCGCCTGTTGTGTTTGTCCAATTACATTCATCAATAAAAGTAGCCCGGATGATGGATCGTAATGTATAGCAATACCTATTGATATCTCAAGTCAGACAAACAACCAAATTTATGCTGAAGATTTGCATTTTATACTAGCGTAATTGGCTTTTTCGGATTTGTTTTCTGTCTACACAAGAGCGTTAGGATAAATTTGGTTCTTAAATTTTCATCACCCCTGGTTTCAAAGTGGAACTTTCCCCAATTTCTTTCTTTATTTTTTTTAAAAAAAACTATATCACAGTGTCAAACAGCTTGTATCCCGATGAGACGCCGATTTACTTGGCGTTTCATTTGGATCCAGTCTGTTTCTAAATGTTATCACAGTTTTGCCTATGGTGGCGAAATAGTTAACCATTTACTCTATTGATGCAAACAGAGTAGATCCAGATCAGACGGTTTCTATGAAGTAAATGCTTTAAAGAATCACAGTGTAACAGTGTCAAGCAGTTTGACTGTTTATGTAACTTAGAGTTAGCCGACGTCGCATCTGGATCCAAAATATCTGCAACAGTAATCAGATTGTGAAGGCAATATTGCTTGATGATAATGAAATACATTCGAATGTAACATATTGACCTTTAACACAGAAGTTAATAGGTGTTCTTTAACCCATTACCTCATAGGCTATTTTTATATATAACCTCTTTGAATAAATCTACCGAAAATGAGCATAAACTAGAGAAAAGGAAAAAAATAGAATTTTGTAGTTTGAAACCATTGTGATAAATAGAGCATTTGCTACTGTAGGAGCAAATGCTCTATTTATCACAATGCTTTCAACAGGTGACTTTTACAGAGGCGTAGAAAGGCGTATTTATGGAGGAAAAGGTTAAAGCAATACTACAGTAAACCGTAAACCACAGACGTTAATAGATGCTCTTTAACCCATTACATCATAGGCTATTTTTAGATAGAACCTCTTTGAATGAATCTACCGAAAAGGACCATTAACTAGAGAAAAGGAAAAAAAATATTATTGTCGTAGTTTGAAACCATTGTGATAAATAGAGCATTTGCTCCTATAGGAGCAAATGCTCTATATGTCACAATGGTTTCAACGGGTGATTTTTACAGAGGCGTAGAAAGGCGTATTTATGGAGGAAAAGTATCGCTTATGTGCCCACATTAAAATGTAACGTACTCGCAATAACAAAGGAGTCTATAAAGACAGGTGGTTGCTTAATGCACTGAAAAAATAATAAATAAAGCTCCCTTATGCATAACTTTACCCCATGGATATAAATATACAAACATTCGTGATTTAATTAATATTCGTTAACTGGTTTATTTATAATGGCCACTCATCACATAATATTTGACTAAGGTGAAAACTGTAGAATTAGATACATTTAAGTTCATAACCAAACAGTGAACCCTAATAGGACGACTGCCATAGGAGCCATTTGATCTGGGTTTACTCTGTTAGCAAAACTGTCAAAAGTCGCCTGTTTGGTGGAAAGGATCAAATAACATGCTGGACCTGTACGCTACCGTTAAAGTACAACTATAACTGTGAAGCATGCACTGCTTTTTATTCTGACATTACCTGCATGTAATGAATTCTGGATTACAGTAAAACCCCTTTAAACTGGAATTCTAGTAGAGAATACTTTAGATAATTTTAGGCAAATGCCTGCTTAATGCAGGGTGAAAGTTATGCAGAAAGCTCAAATGGAACTTTCTATATGACGTTTACCCTGCACTAAGCTACCACCTGTCTCCAAGACCGATATTTATACTAAATTTAACCCTTCGCTTGCTATTCACGTCAATATACCTACCTGCAAATAGTGAAGACCCCGATGAGACAGCTCCTCCAGGAGCTGTCTCATCAGGGTCAGCACTATTTACAAGTTAATTGTGTAACCAGTGCACTCCGCAGCAGTGACTGCACAGCAAAATACTTGTACACAGTGAAGATATATGTAATTATACAACAGGACATGGATAAAGAAGGAGAAATGTATTTTAAAATTCAGCAAGAGAAGGGTTAACGCCCGAGTTAGAGGGGTCTTACGTTATCACACGTCAAACTGTTTTAAGATTTTAAAACCTCAATTGGTATCTAAATTTTGGACGAAAGACAAAAAATATAAGTGGAAATATTGTTATATTATATTTATGTACTCGTATATAATAATGTTGTTCCACTTTTCCAGTGGATACTAATTTACTCCGTAGTGCTATTTCCTTATTTGTTGTATGGCATTGAACAACTTTCGTTTATGCCGAATAAAATGAAATTAAATTGAATTAACAAAGCATAATGGTTTTTTTAACTTGACATATATGGCTTCACTCTCAAGAGACACGGCGTTGCGTAACGTTACACCAAATCACACCCGAATGTATAACATATCGTAGTGTTTGTGAAAGAAAACATTAATTACGAAATATCTGAAATATTCTGAAATTGCGGTTTGGTATAATGACATAACTATTAGAGACAGGCCTGTGTGTTATATATTCATCGTGTTAACCATCGACACAAACTGTCAATGATCCATCTATCCATCCATCCATCCATCCATCATCCATCCATCCATCCATCCATCCGCCCACCCACCCATCAATCATACCATCCATCACTTCATCCATCCATAATTCGATCGAACAACCAATCAATCGATCGAACAATGATGGAGTTTATCTCCGTGAAGCATGGGATCAAGGTTATAAAACTTCTGAATCTAAGTCTGAGTTGATCATTCTCAAGTATCTGATTGGTCTGAGAATGATCTCAAACTAAAGCAGAGCGTTTTATAACATCGTGGACGATTCTCAGTATCGGATCATGAGGAACACTGACTTACCCAAACAGATTTTTTTGTATGGAACATTGCATAGTTTAATGTAATTACTAATCTGTTATTAGGATTTATGTCCTGTCTCAGTCCTACAAATGCGACAAAAATGCGACAAAAATGTTCAATTTTATGTCCCATGATGCATTGCGAGCGAGAAATCAATCCATTATCGACATTTTGAACGCCCCACCAGTCAAATCAAAGAGAACTGGCAAACACCTTCATCAATCCAGATTTTAAACTTCAAAACACTCGAGAAAATAGTTTGAATCTTTATAAAACATATCGAGGGCTTGGTGCAAAACTATTCTAACTCCTTCACAAAGTGAAGGAGTTAGAATAGATTTGCACCAAGCCCTCGATATTTGCAACGCAGACTTTTCAAATAGACTATTCCAAAATCAAACAGGTCAAGCTTATGGTGACATGACAAGCAGTGCAGACCCTGATGAGAGGGCTCATCTAGGAACCCTCTCATCTGGGTCTACACTGTTTGGAAAGGACATTAGTGACTCGTGTCCCACACTGTAAGGGTTAACCCTGAATCTGTTGAATAACTGAAACTCTGTTTAATATTGATTTAACAAAAAGTTGTGTCAAAACTTATCACTGACAAACAAATGGCTTGTATGACAAACAGGGCAGACCCTGATCAAATGACTCCCTCGTGAGCCCTTTGAGCAGAGTCTACAATGTAAACAAAGGTCTTGTGTATACTCGGTCCCTTAACTTCTGACATGTTGGCGGGAAAGCAGTTTGATTTTAGAAGTTTTTGGATGTAGCGTGTGACGAATTCACTGTTTTGAAAGACTTTACCCTAATAAATTGTATATTCATAAAAATATTAATATATGCCTAATGAATACTTATTACATTGACTTTTTAAAATGTTAAATGAACACAAGAAAGTTTAGCCATGACAGAAACTGTAGTTTCCATGAGAAAACAGAACAAACTTTGATCAGATGATTTCTACAAGAGCCGTCTGATCTGGATCTACTCTGTTGGCAAAACAGCGTTTTTATTGAGTAAAGGGCTAAATACTATCATTTTTCAATAACCTCATTTGTATTCGCGTTAATATAGCCGTCACATGCTTCTCTATATTGAACACGTTTAATATAAGCTATAACCTCACGTAAAACTATTGATAAATATACACGTGGAGCCTGTCAAAACGGCATTGTTAGTCGAAATGAGTTATTGGATAAACTAATATTAAACGAGTCTTGGAAAATGTTAATAAGCGAGTCTCGCAACATTACATGTCCCATACATATTGACTACTAAAGAATCAACAGAATAGTTTCGAAACAATTTTTCAATTAAATGATTCTAATGATAGAAGGACACGACATGGCATAACGAAAACAGAAAGAGATGGAAAGAAAAAATAAAGAAAAGTAAAAACTAAAACAAATGACCAAAATAAAGAAAGAAACAGATAGAAAGAAATAAAGAAATGAGAAAACTGATGTAGAGGGATGCTATTTTGACGAAACGTGTGATTCTTCAGAAACTCTACCCAACTGTGTACACAAACATGTGTAACCAGGACGAAATAATGAACGGCTTGGTGATAGATTTAGCAGCCGTCTGTAGATATACGAGGTCTGTCCTCTGCATGCAAGTTCCTTCTGGTGAAAATATTTCGTTGAATCCCTTTATCTCATCAATATTCATGCATGAAAGTATGGTACATGAAAACATGTATTTTGGGCCATGCTAGAAACTGTAGAAACAGGCGTATATCACTCCATAAGCAAACAGAGCAGACCCTGATCAGACGGCCCATACAGGAACGGCCTGGTCATGGTCTGTTCTGTTTGCAAAAGCGCTCAAAAGCGTTTGTATGGCGGAAAGGGTTACACGAACATCAAGCAACAATGGTATGCGTGAACTGAAGGAAGCAGGGTCTAGTTTTGTTGCAAGGAAATGAGTTTTCACAAAGAATAGAGCAAAACAGACTAGAAAATGATTACCCGAATTATAGAAATTAAAAACGAAAAACAAAAATGAAAAAAATTCGTCTGATATTCGTTTGAACCTTTATTCAATATCTTAATGCAACTGCAAATACAAGTAATATATATTTCATATTTCTCCGCCAAACCTTATAGTGTGGCTAGTCATTAGAACTCCCATCCCTACCCCGCGAGGCGATTCTAATGAGAAGCCACAAGGCAGGGGCTGACTAAGCATCCCTCACCGCGAGGCGATTCTAATGAGAAGCCACATGGCAGGGGTTGACTATGCACACCCAACGAACCGCGAGGTGATTCTAATGAGTAGCCACATGGCAGGGACTGGCTAAGCATCCCACATCGCGAGGCGATTCTAATGAGTAGCCATATGGCAGGGACTGGCTAAGCATCCCTCACCGCGCGGTGATTCTAATGAGTAGCCACATGGCAGGGGCTGACTAAGCATCACCGCGAGGTGATTCTAATGAGTAGCCACATGACAGGGACTGGCTAAGCATCCCTCACCGCGAGGTGATTCCAATGAGTAGCCACATGGCAGGGACTGGCTAAGCATCCCTCACCGCGAGGTGATTCTAATGAGTAGCCACATGACAGGGACTGGCTAAGCATCCCTCACCGCGAGGTGATTCTAATGAGTAGCCACATGGCAGGGGCCGACTAAGCATCCCTCACCGCGAGGTGATTCTAATGGGTAGCCACATGGCAGGGACTGGCTAAGCATCCCTCACCGCGAGGTGATTCTAATAAGTAGCCACATAACATGGACTGGCTAACAAATAAGAGAGTTTGATAGATCAGTACGGGTCTAATCTACATGACTCGATATATATACTGTATGATACATGTACTCGATATATACACTATAATACATGTACTCGATATATATACTGTATAATACATGTACTCGATATGTATACTGTATAATACATGTACTCGATGTATATACTGTATAATACATGTACTCGATATATACAGTATAATACATGTACTCGATATATACAGTATAATACATGTACTCGATATATATACTGTATAATACATATACTCGATATATATACTGTATAATACATGTACTCACTATATACTGTATAATACATGTACTCGATATATATACTGTATAATACATGTACTCGATATATATACTGTATAATGCATGTACTCGATATATACAATATAATACATGTACTCGATATATACAGTATAATACATGTACTCGATATATACTGTATAATACATGTACTCGATATATACTGTATACTACATGTACTCGATATATACAGTATAATACATGTACTCGATATATACAGTATAATACATGTACTCGATATATACAGTATAATACATGTACTCGATATATATACTGTATAATACATGTACTCGATATATATACTGTATAATACATGTACTCGATATATATACAGTATAATACATGTACTCGATATATACAGTATAATACATGTACTCGATATATATACTGTATAATACATATACTCGATATATACTGTATAATACATGTACTCGATATATATACTGTATAATACATGTACTCGATATATATACTGTATAATACATGTACTCGATATATATACTGTATAATGCATGTACTCGATATATACAATATAATACATGTACTCGATATATACAGTATAATACATGTACTCGATATATACTGTATAATACATGTACTCGATATATACAGTATAATACATGTACTCGATATATACTGTATAATACATGTACTCGATATATACAGTATAATACATGTACTCGATATATACAGTATAATACATGTACTCGATATATACAGTATAATACATGTACTCGATATATATACTGTATAATACATGTACTCGATATATATACTGTATAATACATGTACTCGATATATATACTGTATAATACATGTACTCGATATATACAGTATAATACATGTACTCGATATATATACTGTATAATACATGTACTCGATATATATACTGTATAATACATGTACTCGATATATATATACTGTATAATACATGTACTCGATATATATACTGTATAATACATGTACTCGATATATATACTGTATAATACATGTACTCACTATATACTATATAATACACGTACTAATTATATACTGTATAATACATGGACTAATTATATACTGTACAATACATGTACTCACTATATACTGTATAATACATGTACTCACTATATACTGTATAATACATGTAATCACTATATACTGTATAATACATGTAATCACTATATACTGTATAATACATGTACTAATTATATACTGTATAATACATGTACTCGATATATACAATATAATACATGTACTCGATATATACTGTATAATACATGTACTCACTATATACTGTATAATACATGTACTAATTATATACTGTATAATACATGTACTCAATATATACTGTATAATACATGTACTCGATATGTATATTGTATAATGCATGTACTCACTATATACTGTATAATACATGCACTCACTATATACTGTATAATACATGTACTCACTATATACTGTATAATACATGTACTCGATATGTATATTGTATAATGCATGTACTCGATATATAATGTATAATACATGTACTCGATATATACTGTTTAATACATGTACTAATTATATACTGTATAATACATGTACTCACTATATACTGTATAATACATGTACTGACTATATACTGTATAATACACGTACTCACTATATACTGTATAATACATGTACTCGATATATACTGTATAATACACGTACTCACTATATACTGTATAATACATGTACTCACTATATACTGTATAATACATGTACTCCAATGTCCAGTTTTCTCAAGACACATGCTAACGTTCAGAAATGTGCAATGTGATGGCTATATCAGCTAAACTATGTTCAATTTAACACTTTCCATGCACAATTTGACCATTTCTATGCTCAGTTGGACATTTATTGTTCAATTGTGACCCTTTTGTCGCCAAATAAACTTCGTTTATTTATTATCTGCTGTTGATTTTAAAATTGAGTTTTAGCAGTATAATAGAGTGTCCAAATTACTCAGTGTCTCATCTTGATCAACAATGTTTGCAATTCACCGGACGTGAGAAAGTGTGTGATCTCTTATCAGTACATTTAAACTACAGTAAAACCAATCGTATGCTATCAAAAAAGTCTGTTTATTTCTTGGTCTTTAAGACAGGGGGTTGCAGGAGCTTTCTGTAGTGCTTTCGTCCTGCATCAAGCAGTCACCTTCTTTTAAAGACTCATATGTTCAGGATAAGTGTGATCGCATTAGGGTTTTACTGCATAACCTTAACCCTTAATCTGTGAGAACCGAGTTTATAAGACCTTGCAAACAGATTAGACCAGGATCAGAGGAATCCCGAGGGAGCCCTTTGACCAGGGTCAGCACTGTTTGTCACAAAATCATTTTCATCAGTGATATACAGCTGCTTAAAGCAAGGTGAAAGTAAAACAGAACGCTCCGTTTTACTTTTACCTTGCTTTAAGCAACCACCTGCCCTAAATACCAAATAATTAACACAATTTAGTGGCCGTTATAGAGAGGTTTTACGGTATTTTTATACAAGTTTTGTTCAATTAATATTCAGATAAGGGGGAGCAATTTTTAATTGTTTGAAGCAAATTAAGGGTGAATTGAAGCGATGGGTATATTATACTTATGAACTTTTTGAACAGTTAAACTTTCAGAAATTATGACACCCGATATCATTTCAAATTTATAACACATTTAATTTTTAAATTTCGCTACGCATCGGTAACCTCGCATTTCGTTTTTATATTTTATTTCATTTTTACTACTGCGGAAACATCTGTTCCAACTTCTGAACGAAATCTGTTGTTATTTACCGACTGTGCAATTTGGAGCAAAATATCATTTTTGAGAAGAATGTGTGTTAAGCTTGTGTATGTTACGGGAAAACAGTTTGGATACTGATGAGACACCGAGTTACACGAGATTTTACATTGATCCAATCTGTTTGACACCCAGGACGAGTATTTTGAAACCGGACATGGAAGAAAACAGTATACAGTAAAACCTCTCTCAACCGGACGTTGATTTTAGTATAAATACCGGTATTGGAGACAGGTGGCAGCTTAATGCAGGGTGAAAGTCATGCAGAAAGCTTCGCTAGAAGCTTTCTTCGTGACTTTCACCCTGCATTTAGCAACCACCTGCTTAAAAATATCTAAATACTTATCTGCAAAATTCCGGTTCAGAGGGGTTCTACTGTATTTAACATTGGCGTGGTCGATATTCTGGTAAAGTGAACTCTCGCTATAACGACATTCGATATAACGGAATATTCTTTTACTGACATTAATTTCTTAAGCTAAACTACCTGAACATAAATAGTAAACCTTATATTAAACATGCTGAATATTTAAATGTGACTCCGTCCACCATGCATATTAAATAGCACAACCATTATAAAGTTGGATCAATTTTAGCCGCTGACTTATAGTGGCAAATAGTGCAGACCCATATGAGACAGCTCCTCCAGGAGCTGTCTCATATTGGTCTACACTATTTGCAAATGCATACATATACGCTAATATCATGAAATGGCTTAATGTTCGTTACAACAGCATTTTCAGTTCGACGACATTTTCTGTGGGATCGAACGTGGTCGTTGTACCGAGAGTTGACTGTAAACTCAAACGATTTCCAAGGACGATTCAATAAACGGAGGACCCATGTCACCCCAAGCGTACACCATAACATTCATTGATTCAAATTCAGCGTAGAAGCACAGATAACGCTTTCGAACTGAATTAGGAAAATAATTCTTGATTTTAATGAACTAAAACAAAAAAGACCTGACTATAGGATTTTAAGATTTGTGATAGTTTAATGCAGGGCGAAGATTAAGCAGGAAGCGCGTCCTTTATTAAGCAGCCAGTTGCTCTTATCTTATCTTTATATGGTCGCTAAGGCAGATTCTACTTGAAACCAAAGTTTGCTTTCTGAATCATCGAGAAGGAATCAAACGTTTCCAAAATGTTGCATTGCACTGGAGGAAAGTTAAACTTAGATCAAACCAAACTTTTAATTGACATCATGTTGTCATTGACATCATGTTGTAATGATTCATTGACATCATGGTGTGATTGACATAATCTTGTAATGTCTTAATTGACATAATTTTGTATTGACATAATGATGTGGTGTTTTATTTGACATCATGTTGTAATCGACATCATGTTGCTATGTTGTAATTGACATCATGTTGCAATCAGAAGAAGAGTCAAGGAATTATTTTCCCGTTCAGCTGGAAGTCATATAGTTTGTATTTATTGCTGAAAGACTATATATTTAATTATTGTTGTTATGTTCACGGCGTACGTAAGCATAAGTGCATAGTAAAGCATGTTATGTTCATTTTCTTAAACCTTTAACTCTTTGCACGCTAGTGGCGAAACCATTATTACCTATGCAAACAGTTTGGATCCAGATGAGACGCCGCATAATGCGGCGTCTCATCAGGATCCAAACTGTGTGTCATCTTGACCATATTTTTGCAAAGAAATGAGAGAAAGTTTATTTTAAGAATTGAAGCAGACGACAATTGTTGAAGACGAAATATTACTTAGCGCGCAAAGAGTTAAATGCTGAGTGTGATTCAGCTGCTATTTTCAAACAGTGTATACTTTGATCAAAGCTCTCCCGTAGGAGCCTCTGAACAAGGTATGCACTGTTTGTCACTCAAACCTTTTCACAAACTGCACCCTTTTAAAAAGAATGGACTATGCGGTAAAACAATGATGGATCATTCCACTTGAAAAAGGCAGCATTGAAAGGCTAACATTAAAAGACTGGGCGAAATTTTGTTTACAAACTTGTCTATTTCATGTTTTAAAAATACATGTAATTTCCAGTTTTTTAAACTAACGGTCTGGGTGTTTGTCGGTCCTGTTGATATATGTAACGTCTTATCTAGATCCAAAAAGCTTCAAATGATCATGATGAAATCAGCAATAGCATGGTGAAGTTTAATTATGAGATTGACAGATCCAGTATCCGAGGATCTGATACCTTGACGCTTAGATCTGATCTCCGAGGCAATCCTAAAGAGTAGTCACCAACATAGGGTTAGGTGGAGAAATGACGAGTTCAGTACTTGAGTACGCACGTTTATCTGTTGCTCTGTATTTTCGTAAGAAAACACCATACCTTGATAGGAGCTATCTGATTAGGTTCTACTCTGTTTTCTAATTCGTTCAAAGGCGTGTATATAGAGTAAAGTGTTAAATCGGCATAATTATGTCCTCTAGTATAAACATATTTTATTTCACTGACGATTAAAAGGGGGTTGGGCCTTTGTGCGGTCTTAACCCTTTACCTGTTGAACACCCATGGTAGAAATACAGTAACACCTCTCTATAACGACCACTAAATTGTGTTAATTAGTTGGTAATTATGGCAGGTGGCTGCTTAAAGCAAGGTGAAAGTAAAACAGAACGCTCCTATAGGAGCGTTCTGTTCTACTTTCATCTTGCTTTAAGCAGTCATCTGCCTTTAACAAAAATACTTTATGTAATTTAGTGGTCGTTATAGAGAGGTTTTACTGTAATGACAACATTAATGTTAATTAAATCATATTTTACAATGGCACATGAACACATTATTTTTTGTCTCAGGCTGAAACTGTAGAATTAGATCTATATTATACTATAAGCGTAGAGAGCAGACTCTGATCTGGTGTCTCCTAAATGAGTCATCTGGTCTGGATCTACCTTGTTTTCTAAGGCCTGAAAGGGCGTTATATGAGGAACATACCTAAATGCATTGTTCTAGCTATATGTAGGAGAGACTTTCATTTCTTCGTGATTCAAGAAGGAATGTCAACCTATATTCTACTATTAAAAGTGTCGTCCGTCGGCTCATTTGTATGGCTGCATTATTAAAAGAACGATATTAGTATTTGTCTATTGCTTAAAGAAAGCTCCTATTAAGCAGCCACCTGCATAAAAAGGCATAATCTCCTCTTAATCATTTCTTTCATACAAACGCCTTTTCACGCATTTGAAAACAGGGTAGACCCAGATCAGACGACTGTATAATTTAGGGCACTATATCTATGTGTGTGATCTTACAGTTTCTGTCAAAGTACAAAAAAGGTTAAAAAAATTAGCTGAGAATTATTCATGATGTCATTACAGTAAAACCTCTCTATAACGACCACTAAATTACATCAAGTATTTTATGTTAAAGGCAGGTGGCTTCTTAAAGCAAGGTGAAAGTAAAACAGAACGCTCCTATAGGAGCGTTCTGTTATACTTTCACCTTTCTTTAAGCAGCCACCTGCTCTAAATACCAACTAATTAACATAAGTTAATGGCCGTTATAGAGAGGTTTTACTGTAATTCCTACATGAAAATTGAACAGGAGAATTATTAACTAAACTGTCGGTGTAGAGGGTGTGTACCGTAGTTGATGTTACCATCGCCTCGTCTCTTGTTATTGATGGTGGTAATGATGGCAATATAAACTAGTTGCGTCATTTTGAACTGCACATCCTTGTCATTAAAAAGTCACAACTAACACTTTCATTATGTCCGGGACTGCACAAGGCGATCCATTCTAATGGTATTATCTGTCTTCATCACTGTTTTTGTTACAAACTCGGTGTTAAACAAGTTGGTCTTTGATTAGAGACCGACAACAGAACATCTCATTTAAAGAATAAACACAGCGCTCTTTGTTAGCAGTTGTTGGATGCTCCTATGAGAGATTCCTGTGTTCTTTGTTAGAAGTTGCTGGATGCTCATATGAGAGCTTCCTGCATTACTTTCTATACTCATATGAGAGCTTCCTGTGTTATTTTCTATAATCATATGAGAGCTTCCTGCATTAATTTCCATAATCATATGAGAACTTCCTGCGTTACTTTCTATACTCATATGAGAGCTTCCTATGTTACTTTCTATATTCATATGATAGCTTCCTGTGTTACTTTCTATACTCATATGGGAGCTTCCTATGTTACTTTCTATATTCATATGATAGCTTCCTGTGTTACTTTCTATATTCATATGATAGCTTCCTGTGTTACTTTCTATACTCATATGGGAGCTTCCTATGTTACTTTCTATATTCATATGATAGCTTCCTGTGTTACTTTCTATATTCATATGATAGCTTCCTGTGTTACTTTCTATACTCATATGGGAGCTTCCTATGTTACTTTCTATATTCATATGATAGCTTCCTGTGTTACTTTCTATACTCATATGGGAGCTTCCTATGTTACTTTCTATATTCATATGATAGCTTCCTGTGTTACTTTCTATATTCATATGATAGCTTCCTGTGTTACTTTCTATACTCATATGGGAGCTTCCTATGTTACTTTCTATATTCATATGATAGCTTCCTGTGTTACTTTCTATACTCATATGGGAGCTTCCTATGTTACTTTCTATATTCATATGATAGCTTCCTGTGTTACTTTCTATACTCATATGGGAGCTTCCTATGTTACTTTCTATATTCATATGATAGCTTCCTGTGTTACTTTCTATATTCATATGATAGCTTCCTGTGTTACTTTCTATACTCATATGGGAGCTTCCTATGTTACTTTCTATATTCATATGATAGCTTCCTGTGTTACTTTCTATACTCATGTGAGAGTTTCCTGTGTTACTTTCTATACTCATATTGAAGCTTCCCGTGTTACTTTCTATACTCATATCAGAGCTTTCTGCGTTACTTTCTATACTCATATGAGAGCTTCCTGTGTTACTTTCTATTCTCATATGGGAGCTTTCTGTGTTACTTTCTATTCTCATATGGGAGCTTCCTGTGTTACTTTCTATACTCATATGATCGCTTCCTGTGTTACTTTCTATTCTCATATGGAAGCTTCTTGTGTTACGTTCTATACTCATATGAGAGATTCCTGTGTTACTTTCTATAACTCATATGAGAGCTTCCTGTGTTACTTTCTATACTCTTATGGGAGCTTCCTATGTTACTTTCTATACTCATATGATAGCTTCCTGTGTTACTTTCTATACTCATATGGGAGCTTCCTATGTTACTTTCTATATTCATATGATAGCTTCCTGTGTTACTTTCTATACTCATATGATAGCTTCCTGTGTTACTTTCTATATTCATATGATAGCTTCCTGTGTTACTTTCTATACTCATGTGAGAGTTTCCTGTGTTACTTTCTATACTCATATTGAAGCTTCCCGTGTTACTTTCTATACTCATATGGGAGCTTCCTATGTTACTTTCTATATTCATATGATAGCTTCCTGTGTTACTTTCTATACTCATATGATAGCTTCCTGTGTTACTTTCTATATTCATATGATAGCTTCCTGTGTTACTTTCTATACTCATGTGAGAGTTTCCTGTGTTACTTTCTATACTCATATTGAAGCTTCCCGTGTTACTTTCTATACTCATATGGGAGCTTTCTGTGTTACTTTCTATACTCATATTGAAGCTTCCTGTGTTATTTTCTATACTCATATGGGAGCTTTCTGTGTTACTTTCTATACTCATATGGGAGCTTCCTGTGTTACTTTCTATACTCATATGGGAGCTTCCTGTGTTACTTTCTATACTCATGTGAGAGTTTCCTGTGTTACTTTCTATACTCATATTGAAGCTTCCCGTGTTACTTTCTATTCTCATATGGAAGCTTCTTGTGTTACGTTCTATACTCATATGAGAGATTCCTGTGTTACTTTCTATAACTCATATGAGAGATTCCTGTGTTACTTTCTATAACTCATATGAGAACTTCCTGTGTTACTTTCTATACTCTTATGGGAGCTTTCTGTGTTACTTTCTATACTCATATGAGAGCTTCCTGTGTTACCTTCGTTCTGCATTAACACTTTACCTCACAGATACGCCTTTGCAAACAGAGTAGACCCAGATCAAAAGGTTCCTGTGTGAGCCGTCTAATGAGGGTCTGCTTCATTTATTTGATTATGACCAAAATGTCCTGTGACCATTATGCCATCGTAAAGATTGATCGAATTAATATTGATAAAGCAATTATTTCCTATATAAGCAGGTAGAGAGTTAACCCTTTACCTGTTCAATATTCGTGGAAGAAAGAATGACATCATGCATATTAATTAGATTATTTAAAATAATGGCATATGAACACATGCTATTTTGGCTCAACTGAGAGCTGCAGAAACAGATGTATACTATGATATAAGCAAACAGAACAGACCCTGATCAGACGGCTCCTATAGGAGCCGTCTGATCTGGGTCTGCTATGTTTGCAAATGCGTAAAAAGCGCATCTATGAGGGAAGGGGTTACGCAACCACCTGTGTTTCAGATGAACAATTAGACTACTTTCTGGTAGGCATTGTAGAGAGGTTTTATTCTACACTGACAACATGTAACGTGGGAATTGTAAAATGTGACCAACAGGGAAGAGCACACAACTAGTTTCAACTTTCCTCCAAGTCAGATTCGCCCCTGATAATGTATTGATTGCAATCTTGAAAGATGAAAGCAGGGCAATTGGTGACTAGAGAAATATTCTTTTGCTATTTACTGAGGTCATTTGGTAATCTACACTACAAGACTTGGTCACCATTCCTTTTAACTCTTTACAGTTAAACCCCTCGAAATCGGACGTTAAATAGTACAGTAAAACCTCTAATGCGACCACCTAAAAGAGGTATAATTATGGGTGCTAGATGCAGGTAGTAGCTTAATGCAGGACAAACGTAATGCAAAAGGCTCCTAGAGGAGCTTTCTGCGTTACTTTTGTCCTGCATTAAGCAACCACCTGCTTATAAAAGCATCCATGTTTATTCATTAAATGGTCGTATAAGAGGGGTTCTACCGTATAAATATCTGTCTCGGAGACAGGTGGCAGCTTAATGCAGGATGAAAGTCATGCAGCCAGCTCCTCTAGGAGCTTTCTGTGTGACATTCACCCAGCATTAAGCAGCCACCTTCCTAAAACGTATGTATATTCTTCTACTAGAATTATTGTTTTGAGCGGTGTTACTGTACCTAATGAATATCTGAGAAATAATGACACTATAAATATTATTTGTTACAGTAAGCCCTTGCCAAATGTATTAGCACAAGAGTCTATAAAATCAGGTTGTTGCTTAACCCATTCCCTCATAGGCTATTTTTAAACTCAAACTCTTTGAATAAATCTACCTAAAAGAAGCCTTTACTAGAGAAAATATTTTTTAGAATTGTGTAGTTTTGATAAATAGAGCATTTGCTCCTATAGGTTTATCACAATGGTTTCAACAAGTGACTTTTACAGCGACGCCAAAAGACGTCAATATGAGGGAATGGGTTAATGCATGATCAAAAGTAATGAAGAAAGTGCATTGATTTCTGCATAATCTTTGTCCTATATTAAGCCACCTGTTTTAAAAGCAAAACGTGTGTACATCTTTTGTGTGGTTGTATTAGCGATACTTTACTGAAGATATATTTTTATAACGGCATATTAACACAGAGATGTTTAGCAGAAACTTTACGATCAGATTTATATTATATCGTAAGCTACATGAACCGTCTAATCTTGGTTTACTCTGTTTGCAAAGGCGTCAAAAAGCGTGTCTATCAGGGGTCAACATTACGAGACAACTTGTTATGATACTTGCAAACTGTTTGGATCCAGATTAGACTCGGAGGAAGTCGGAGTCACGCCAGGAACCATACTAATTGACATAACAGTATTATTATTTACATGAAATGGAGTTAAACGTACTTTTAGAATTGAACCGGAGGATGAACACATAGTTGAAATATTTAACAAATGTTTTCTCTCTATCTCTCTCTCTAACTTTTTCTCTCTCTTTCTCTCTCTATCTATATTTCATCTCTCTCTCTCTATCTCTCTCTCTCTCTCTCTCTCTGTCATCTCTGTCTGTCTCTGTATCTCCTATCTATATATGTCTTCCTTTGTTTCTCTGACTCTATCTCACACACTCCCTCTCTTTACCTCTAACTCTACCTGTGTCTCTCCCCCTCTCTATTCCACTTTCTCTGTTATAAAGGCAAAACATACAATATTCGAGTGTTAACATAGTGTACGGGTTGCTCTGTCTAACTACTCTGTTTTATCTATGTAAAACAACACAAAATGTGATATAGATACTCATTCATCCCTAATAATATTGTTAACTATACTACATTTTATTATTTTATTTGTTAATTGTACTTACATTAACCCATTCCCTCATATTGACGACTTTTGACGCCCTGTAAAAGTCACTTTGTGAAACCATTGCGATAAATAGAGCATTTGCTCCATAGGAGCAAGTGCTCTATTTGTCACAATGTTTTCAACCATATACAATTTTAAATCTTTCCTTTTCGCTAGTAAATACTCCTTTTCGATAGGTTTATTCAAAGATGTTTGATCTACATAGAGCCTATGAGGGAAATTGGTTAAACGTGTGTTTAGTGAACTTCATTCACTCACAAGCTAATTGGAGCGTTTATTCATCCATTCATTCTTTCGGTAAAGCATTAAAATATTTTATTCATATAATGGTTTGCTCACCATTAGTCCCTATGCCTAATATGCGAGAACCGAGTATATGTCATTTGTAAACAGTGAAAGCTTGGATCAAAGTGCTTCCCGGGGGAGATCAGGGTCTGCACTGGTTGTCTTAAAAACATTTTCTTCAGTAATTCATTCTAATACAAAGTGTATGATTAATTAATATTCAGAGAGGGAGGAGCCAGTGTTAATTATTCAGCAGGTTAGGGGTTATACTCTAGTACGGCGATACATAATTACAAAATAAACCAGCAAATCTCTCTTTCTATCTTCTTTATTGAACTAAAATTGGCCCAGATAATAAACACTTTTAAATAATATAAATTAACAAACTTTGCTACTTTTCAAACTAAATAAATTTCTCTCAAAATGAGAAAAGTGATCACTTAAGACACATTTTATCTATTTTTTATTTCTATACCTATATGTACCAAATCCATAGAATAAAAACCCACCGTAGAACCTGTCCTTAGCGGTCTTTCAATTATTGAACATATGAGTCTTAAAAAGCAGGTAATTGTTTAATGCAGGGTAAAAGTAATGCAGAAAGCTCCTATAGGAGCTTTCTGCATTACTTTTAACCTGTATTAAGCTACCACCTGCATTACATGTCCATATTAGATCTATGTTGGCCGCTTAAGACATGTTCTATTGTATATGTACCAATTACAAAAGAATAAAATAAAAGTACCCCCCAGTCACCAAGGTGGGTGGTTCGTTTAACGTTTAACCGATTCCCTCATAGGCTATTTTTAGACCCAAACTCTTTTGAATAAATCTACTGAAAAAGGAGCATTTACTAGAGAAACGATGTTTTTAGAATTGTGTAGTTTTGAAACCATTGTGATAAATAGAGCATTTGCTCCTATAGGAGCAAATGCTCTATTTATTATAATGTTTCAACAGGTGGCTTTTAACAGAGGCGTAAAACGGTGTCAATATGAGGGAATGGGTTAACATGCATTGAGCGAGCCCGTGATAACATTTGCAGTTTGTACCCAATTGATATGCCGATATACTCGGCATATTATCAAAATCTATATTGTTTGACAGGTTGATCAGTTTTGTGTTTTGGGTCTTTTTAATTATTTCGCTGCAAAATATTGCCATCAACATAGAAACCACAGAATCGGATCTACATAATTCCATAAGCAAACGGAACAGACTGTATTGATTGGCTCAAAATTGCCCATGTATAACCACCTCAACAGTTAATCAAGGTCTACGCTGGTTGTGGTGCTCAAAGGTTGGATTTCGATCAAATCAACTCGAATCTTATTTTTAACACCTGCATTGATAGTAAACTATGATCTAACCACAAATCTTTTACAAAATAAGAGATAATTTTAACGGCATTTCACAGCAAATGAACAGAAATAAAATATGCGACATTTGGGAAAGACGGCGATGACATATCAACAGATAACTATTCGTGCCCCATAAACTCTCCAAATGTAGGTTATAAAAGCAAGAAATGAAATGTTTAAACGCAGTTAAAATTTACCGAGTACTATATGAATGTTTTATCCAACAAGTTGTTAAATCATTCTGTCGTCTGCTAACATTGTCGTCTGCTACATTTTTAATTTTTCAATTTTCTTCATTTCTGTTTCAAATCACAGTGACAAACAGTTTGGATCCTGATGAGACGCTGAGTTACTAGTTGCATACGTAGTCACAATTTGGCAGCGGAAGAGTTAAACTAAAACATGCACGTGTCAACTAATGTAAAAACTCGATATTACGAAATTTTAGTAATGAAGACTTTATGTCCTTGTAGGCCGGTGGCTGCTTAATGCTGGGTGAAAGTCATGCAGAAAGCTCCTAGAGTAGTTTTCTGCATGACTTTCACCCTGCATTAAGCTGCCACCTGTGTTAACGATCACTGACGGCACTGGATGTTCGAATAATCGAGTTTTTACTGTATATTAAAACCTCGCTAGTTCGAACACTCGTATTTACAACTATCATGCCTGGTCTTCAACGCTTTACTTTATGAATATTCATACAAGAACTAATGACATAATGAATATCAATTAGATTAATCGTTACAATAGCACACGGATACATGAATTGTTGACTGTAAACGCGTATCTATAGTATATCAAACGTATACAACAGAACCTGAACAGATCTACAGGGTCTACTCTGTTTGCAAAGACAGAGAAATCGTATTTATGGAGTAAAGTGTTAACCCTTCGCTTGCTGAATTTTAAAATACATTTCTCCTTCTTTATCCATGCCCTGTTGTATAATTACATATATCTTCACTGTATACAAGTATTTCGCTGTGCAATCGCTGCTGTGGAGTGCACTGGTTGCGCAATCAACTTGTAAATAGTGCAGACCCTGATGAGACAGCTCCTGCAGGAGCTGTCTCATCTGGGTCTTCACTATTTACAGGTAGGTATATTGACGCGAATAGCAAGCGAATGGTTAAGACAGGTGTCTAAGGAGCTTTCTGTATGCCTTTCACCCTGTATTGACCCATTACCTCATAGGTTATGTTTAGATCCTACCTCTTTAAATAAATCTACCGAAAAAGAGCATAAACTAGAGAAAAGGAAAAATTTAGAATGTTTTTAGTTGAAACCATTTTGATAAATAGAGCATTTGCTCCTTTAGGAACACTGCTCTATTTATCACAATGGTTTTAGAAAGTGGCTTTTACAGAGTCGTCAGATGTCGTCAATATGAGGGAATGGGTTAAGCAGTCGTCTGTCTAAAGAATTCCCAATTCTTCACTGTTAAGACATTCTGATCACGAGGTTTTTCTGTATTTATGTATATTGCACGTCAAAGACCTCAATAATTCGCCTTCATTAATTGAGAGAAGTTAGCCCTTTATATATGTCAAAACCCTTTACTCCACGAATATTCATGTAACAAATGATGACATCATGGATATTAATTAGATTATTAACGTATGACATTTTTGCCAAAGCAGAAACTGTGGAATCATATCTATATTATTCCAAAAGCAAACAGAGCAGACCCTGATCAGATGGCTCCTAAAGGAGCCATCTGATCTGGGTCTGCTTTGTTTGCAAATGCATAGAAAGGCGTTTTGATGGAGTGAATGGTTACTCAATCGAACCGATATTTCAACATCGCTGTACGTGGGATTCTTTAGTTGAGTCCAGTGTCGATATACCACAGGTATAGACATCACACACGTAAGTTCGATACTAAAACCTGGAGAGAAACAATTTTAGTGCCGACATGTGGTTCCAATAACATTTTCGAACAATGAAAATTATTTAAATGAAAAAACAATTGAGGAGTGATTTTTAGTAGGACTGAAGTCATCGCTGAAAAATGTTTCATCGTTTACTTCATGAATATTCATGAGATATAATAAGAAATAATGACTGTGAATATTAATTTATTATCAACCGAATTTCATAGTGATATTATGACTAAGTAAAAACGCGATACTTCGAAGATTCGAATACGTATCATTATTCATTTTTAACACAGGTGGCAGCCTAATGCAGGGTGAAAGTCACACAGAAAGCTCCTGTATAGGAGCTTTCTGTGTGACGTTCACTCTGCATTAAGCAGAGACCTGCCTACAAAGACATAAATTTTTCATTACTAAAATTTCGTATTGACGAGTTTTTACTGTATATCCTGAAAAACTAAGCTTATTCTGGAACTATCTCGTCTGGGTCTACTCTGTCTGCAAAGACTAAGGTATATGAATCTATATATGTCTTTATTTTAACCCTTTCCTTCGTATAAACGCCTTTTCGCGCATTTGCAAACAGAGTAGACCTTGATCATACTGTTCCTATAGCAGTCATCTTGTCAGGGTCTGCCCTGTTTGCCGTTGGTGTAATATATATCTGATTGGCTACAGCTTCTGCTTTGGTAAAACTTTTATACGTTAATATGCCATTTTAAAACACCCTGTGTAAATATGATATCATAAAAATTCAGCTAATAAGTATTCATGATGTCATTATTCCCTTCACGAATATTAAACAGGGAAAATGTCAACCGTTGCTAAATATTCAGGACGGAATATGCTCCATCCGTGTTAACTCATTACCTCATAGGCTATTTGAATAAATCTACCGAAAAGGAGCATTAACTAGAGAAAAGGAAAATGTTAGAATTTTGTAATTTGAAACCATTGTGATAAATAGAGCATTTGCTCCTATAGGAGGATATTTATCACAATGGTTTCAACAGGTGACTTTTACAGAGTCGTCAAAAGTCGTCAATTAGAGGGAAAGGGTTAAGCTATAGTGTCCATATGAATACATGTATAATTTGCTAGATAATTTTTAATGATAAATACGACATATCCGGATCATTGGTCTCATTTAGGAGTCCTCTAAATTGTGTATTCAGTATTTACAAATGCCAGTACACTTATTATCCGCAGTTCAAAATGTCTTAATTAAGATGGCCGATTGAAAAAGACATGTTTTGTCGTCTGCAAAATTTATCGTCTGCCACAATTTTTATTCCCCCAACGGCGGGCATATAGTAATCGCATTGTCCCTTCTTCCGTCTGTCCGTCCGTCCGTCCGTCCCAAAGTTCGTATCCCTTCTATAACTTTTTTTTTTATCTGTGAATGGATTTCAAAATAACTTTGCACACAAATGTTCACCACACAAAGACGATGTGTCGCATTCAACTCCCTGGTCCATGGGTCAAAGGTCAAGGTCATCCTTCGGGGTCGTAGGTCGGGGGCATAAGTGTTTCACAAACACACTCTTGTTATTTCTTATTCTTCCTAATTTTTGGTTAAAAAAACCAGTTACAGAAACAAACAGTTTGCATCCTAATGAGTAAGCAGATGAATACATGAAGTGTTGGCCAGAGTGGCCAATGATGAAACATCTTAGATCTACCACTGAAATCATATTAAGTTCTGACAGAAAGTGTCGTATGTTCTAAAAATACCAAAACAGCATGTGGTCACGTCTCATTATAAATATCTTAGATAAATATTCAATATTTCTTACATGAATATTCAACAGGTTAATGGTTAATGCAGGACACATCCATTCCTCTTTCATAATAAGAAACAAATGAAAAATGATATTATTGCAGATGCAGTGAGAGACTCTGATAAAATAAGATTTTATCTCAATCTTTTGATACAGTCTCACAAAACTGTGGCGGAACGGGCTAAAACGCGGCCTCAACGTCTGATAGTATCACTTATCTGCCTTAATCATAGCCAATTACTCGTATGAATTTAATATTTTTGAAACTGGATATGTTTAAACTATCAATTGGCACAATTAGCTTTTGCAAAGATTGACAGATTGATGTATGCATTCTGAAGGTCTTATGTCACGTCTGGACTGTGACAAAACAATGGGAGCGATGAAATTACGCAAAGATATGCTTAATTAATCTCGATCACGCTATGCTCGAATTTGTGATTGCCCGTGCACACAGTTTGGATCCAGATGAGACGCCGAGTAACTCGGCGTCTCAACAGGATCAACACTGTTTGATACTCTGATTACGCATCGGGAAGAAGTGTGTGAAATTATTAATTTCTGGTATTGAAGCAGACGGCAATGTTTGCAGACGACAATTGTACGGAATCCTAAAGGTTAAGGGTCGTTGACTTGATTTCGTGCGCAAGTGCGTCTTCTGTGCACAGATTTGCAGATATCACAGTTCATAAATCAATGTTCAAAGAACGGGCGAACTTGACATTGAAAAATGGATATTCTTATCAATGGTTTAGTGACAGCAGCGAGCACATCGCATGGCAGAGGAAACGTTTTTCGTGATCCGGAAATTGATAGATTTGTTGTCTGGATTGAATTAGGCAATACTGCAGTTATCTATTGTAACTGCCCTATGTACCCTGAATATTCGGACACCAATTGTTCCGACTGTACTAGCTTGTTTAATTGAAGAAATTAGTTTGGGATCAATTTTGCGACTTTGAATTAGACTAAATTTGTAGCAAATAGTAAAGATCGTGATCAAACAGCACCTTCAGGGTCCATTTGATATGGGTCTGGACGGATTTTTTAAGGGTAAATGTCCGATTATTTAACTCTTTCCTCCATAAATACGCCTTTCTACGCCTCTGTAAAATCACCCGTTGAAACCATTGTGTTAAATAGAGCATTTGCTACTATAGGAGCAAATGCTCTATTTATCACAATGGTTTCAAAGTACAAAATTCTAAAATGTTCCTTTTCTCTAGTAAATGCTCCTTTTGGGTAGATTTGTTCAAAATGGTTTGATCTAAAATAGCCTATGAGGGAATGGGTTACGGGTAAATATCCGAATATTTAAGGTAGTTACGGTAAAAATGTGTAACTCTTTGTGCACTAAAAACTTGTCACCTGCCAAAAAGCGAATTCATTGAGAACACTTTCTCCCCTTTTCTCCCCCAAAAACCTATGAAAAGAGTGTCAAACAATTTCGAAACTGATGAAAATACTGGTTCGCATTGTCATACGCATTGGAGCTTCTTGTATTACTTCTAACCTGCATTAAGCTACCGCCTGCTATTTAACTCTTTACACTATAAATACGCCTTTCTACGCCTTTGCAAACAGAGCAGGCTCAGTTCACCTCTCTCTCTCTCTCTACCTCTCTCTCTCTCTCTCTCTACCGCCTGCTATTTAACTCTTTACACTATAAATACGCCTTTCTACGCCTTTGCAAACAGAGCAGGCTCAGTTCACCCCTCTCTCTCTCTCTCTCTCTCTCTCTCTCTCTCTCTCTCTTTCAAGAAGAAACAAACAGTATGGATTCTGATGAAACGCGGAGTTACTCGGTGTCTCATCAAAAGGAGCATTTACTAGAGAACAGATAACTTTCAGAATTTTGTAGTTTGAAACCATTGTGATAAATAGAGCATTTGCTCCTATATGAGCAAATGCTCTATTTATCACAATGGTTTCATAAAGTGACTTTTATAGAAACATAGAAAGGCGTATTTATGGAGGAAAGGGTTAAATCATTAAGATGCCTTTTCACTCCTTAGCAAACAGAATAGACCCAGACCAGACAGCTCTTGTAGGAGTCGTCTAATCATGGTATGTGATGTTTGCTCTTATGCAGGACTATAGATCTGAATCTACAATTTCTCCACGGCCAAAACGTATCGTATTTTGTATGCCATTATAAAAAATTATCTAATTAACATTTATGACGTCTTTATTTTTTTACCCAATTATTCATGACGTCAAGTCTAAGCTACCATTTGTCTCCTATCTAAGTCTACTCTGTTGGCAAAGGCGTAGAAAGGCGTATTTATGGAGCAAATGGTTAAAGAGCTGGAATAATAATTTCTTTATAATGCAGCTTAAAACAGGCTTTCCTTTACTTTTTAACCATTCGCTTGCTATTCACGTCAATATACCTACCTGTAAATAGTGAAGACCCAGACGAGACAGCTCCTGCAGCAGCTGTCTCATCAGGGTCTGCACTATTTACAAGTTGATTGTGCAACCAGTGCACTCCACAGCAGTGATTGCACAGCGAAATACTTGTACACAGTGAAGATATATGTAATTATACAACAGGACATGGGTAAAGAAGGAGAAATGTGTTTTAAAATTCAGCAAGCGAAGGGTTAAAAAACAAAACAAAAACCTACAGAGTGTTAGAACAGGTTGGATATAGAGAGATGGTTGCTATTTCTTGAGATTGTGATATATATTTAAATGTTATGATCTCTTGGAATCCCGCGTATCTCTCCACTATCTGTACCCTTCCCACGCTGGATTTTCAAATGAGCTACTCCAAAATTCAAACAGATCAAGCTTACCTTGAATGTTCAGGGATTTTATAGACTGGAAGCTGTAATATGACAAACAGTGCAGACCCTGATGAGAGGGCTCCAATTGGAGCCCTCTCTTTTAGGTCTACACCGTTTGTTAAATATTCAGTAACTCGTTTCCGGCATTGAAAGGATTAAATTGACGTCTGCTTAAAAACTAAGATATCGTCTGCTGAATATATATAAAAACGGTTCACAATACGTGACATCGTGCATTATAAGTTTGAAAAGTGATGGACTCTGGACAAGGATTGAATGAATCGGGTTAAGACTTGGTTACAAAGCATTTTTTACATGTTATCCGGTCAAATTTCATTTGCGTAACACGCCAACTAATCCCTGCAAATATTGCCGTCTGCTGAAATACTGATGTAACTTGTTACATGATCAGTCAGCTTCTCTTCAAAATACACGAACAGAGTGTTCACCCTTTCCTTCATATAAACGCCTTTTCACGTATCTGCAAATAGGCTCAGATCAGACGGCTTCTATAGGAGCCGTCTGATCAGGGTCTACTCTGTTTGCTAATGGAATTTGATAGTTCCGTTTCTTTAGTTTCTAAAAAGGCCGCAATGTTCCTTATAACCCTTTTGTCCATGAATATCCAGTAGGTATTGAAATTTAGAAGATTTAATGATACTTCATCTAGAACAGGGTCAAACGACATTAATTCCATAGAACCTGTCTTAAGCGACCATCTGTAAGTCAGGTGGTAGCTTAATACTATAGGAACTGCATTACTGTTGCTCTGTATTTAACAACCACTTGCATTTCCAGATGCCTGTGCCAACTCAATATATGGCCGCCCAAGACAGGTTATACTATATTTCAAATGCCTCCATCTAAGTCACGTTGATATTTCAAACGCGTATTACAGTAGAACCTGTCTTAAGCGGCCATTCATTTGTTGAACATAGGAGTCCTAAAACGTACATATTACCGGACTAAATATTTCTAAACAGTACAAAAGCAATATATTTTCTCGCATAAACTTCATGTACAGTAAAGTCTCGCATAAATACGAGACAACAAATACGACCATTCAAAAGAAGTCTAATTCTGCATGTTAAAACATGTGGTAGCTTAATGCAGGACGAAGATTATAGAGAAAGCTCCCATAGGAGCTTTCTGAATTTATCTTGACTGCATTAAGCAACTTCCAGTATTTACAGACTCCTTTGTTAATAACATATTTGATCACATAATTGAGACTTTTTTGTCATTCAAGAAGTAAATAAACTTCGATATCGCGAACTGTAATCACTCGAAATTCGGGTTAACTCGAAGTAAAAGTAACGAGTCACTACGATTATCTAGATAAACATGTGACAGCTTAATGCAGGCGGAAATTAATGCTGAAAGCTCCTATAGCTCCTCTACTTTAGACCTGCATTAAGCTGTGAACTTGAGAAATTATTCAGATTAGAAATCGGATGGCTTGAACTTATATTACAGTAAAACATCGATTATTCGAACACTAAAATACGTATTATTATCGATCTTTAAGACAGGTGGCAACTTAATGCATGGTGAAAGTCATGCAGAAAGCTCCTCTAGGAGCTTTCTGCATGACTTTCACCATGCATTAAGCAGCCACCTGCCTAAAAGGGTCTAAATTCTTCTATAACGAAAATTCGAATAATCGAGGTTTTACTGTATCTCTAAGTTATTTGAATGGCCGCTTTAGGTTCGAGATATCGAAGTTCAACTGTATTTAATGAGCTCACTGAAATATAGAGGTTGGGAGAATAACATACGGTAATGCTTTAGACATATGTGCCTAGTGGCCCTTATTTGTGACATAGGCAATGACTATATATCCATAACAGAATGCTCCTATCAAAGCTCTCTGATCAGAGTCTGCCCTGTTTGCTTATGGAACAATGTGGATCTTATTATACAGTTTGTGTCATGTTCAAAGTTCATGATGCCATCACACAATTCAACCAATCAATACTCATAGACATTATTTCTTACACGAATATCAATTTCATTTGAATCAGATCAATATTATTCCATAAGTTTACAGAGCAGAATCAGATCAGATAGTTCCCAGTGAAGCCGTCTGGTCTAGCTCTACTCTGCTTGCAAAAGCGTCAAAATAGTCTATATCAAGTAACTCGTTAACCCTTTACTCTATAAATGCGTTTGTATTGTTTGTATATGATAACATATCTGTGTACGGGCCGGAGGCCTCCAATAAACTTTGAACTGAACTGAACTACGCATTTGCAAACAGAGTAGACCCAGATAGGAGCCGTCTCATCAGGGTCTGTTCTATTTGCTTATGGTATAATATAGATCTGATTCTACAATATAGTTCCTGCCATGGCCAAAACGCCCCGTGTCATTGTGCTATTATAACAACTAATCTAATTAACATTCATGATGTCATTATTTCTCACATGAATATTCATGGAGTAAAAGGTTAAAGACGCATAGGTAATCAGGATGCTGTTTTAAAGGTTAACGAATCAGGGCATGTAAACTGGGCTCCCCGCAGGCGACAGCATGACACGGCCCTCCCACCCGCTGTACATGTAGTTACAAGTCGTTTACGATACAATGTACACCATACGTCATAAATATTAAATATGGCGCCAAGTTTATCGTCTGTTGAGAAATGTTACATTAACATTTAACTCTTTCAAAACTATGAACCCGTTTTTATGACATTTGCAAAACGGCTTCAGAGTTACTCGGGCGTCTCATCAGGATCCTAACTGTTTCGAATTGTGGCAGTTCATTATGTGCGTGTATGTGTATGCGTGTGTGTGGGGGGAGGGGGGGGGGGTCTTGATTCTCGACGTGACCATATACGAGTGTCTATAGCATAATGTAACCCACACATCGAAAGTTAACTTCAAGACCAGTAACTACATTTTATAAATATATAAGATAGCAGTTTTCCGAAAATTGTCTGAGTTAATGTTTCCAAGATTTCTTTTTCCTGCAGACAGAGTATTAAACAGTTTAGTTCCTGATGAGACACCGAGTTACTCAAAACGTCAAGTTTGCAGGGGTCACTGCAGTTTGCAGGGGTCACTACAGTTTGCAGGGGTCACTACAGTTTGCAGGGGTCACTACAGTTTGCAGGGGTCACTACAAGTTCGCCTGGTAGAATTAAGAGGTCCAGATAAGATGCGTAAATTAAAATACTTTTAAGAATCTCCATCAAACCCTATGTTGTGACTACTCTTTAGAATCGTCTCTTCGAGATGATCCTAAAAAGTGGTCACAACATAGGGTTTGGGTGGAGAAATGATGAATTTAGTATTTAAATACATGTACGAACCTTTATTTGTTGCTCTGTACTAGATACGAACCATTATCAGTTGCCCTGTACTAGATACGAACCTTCATATGTTGCTCTGTACTAGATACGCACCTTTATATGTTGCTCTGTACTATATACGATCCTTTATCAGCATTCTGTTGCTCTGTACTAGATACGCACCTTTATATGTTGCTCTGTACTAGATACGATCCTTTATCAGCATTCTGTTGCTCTGTACTAGATACGAACCTTTATATGTTGCTCTTTACTAGATACAAACCTTTATCTTGCTCTGTACTAGATACGAGCCTTTATCTGTTGCTCTGTACAAGATACGATCATTTATCTATTGCTCTGTACTAGATACGAGCCTTTATTTGTTGCTCTGTACTAGATACGAGCTTTTATCGATTGCTCTGTACTAGATACGAACCTTTATCTGTTGCACTGTTCTAGATACGAGCCTTTATCTGTTGCTCTGTACTATATAGGAACCTTTACCTGTTGCTATGTACTAGATACGAGCCTTTACATGTTGCTCTGTACTAGATTGTAGTTAAGGCATGTTTGCACTCAATCCTCGATGTGACAAATATGTGATATACTGTATAAGTTGATAATGGATCTGGATCGTAATAGTATTACTAATAGCCATAAAGGATACTTAGCCCGGGAAGCCTGAAGCATTGTCCCGCTATCAGATGTTACACTTGCATTTGCAAATGGTTTGCATCCAAATGAGACGCCGAGTAAATCGGCGTCTCATCAGGATCCAAGCTGTTTGACACTCGGTCAAAATTGTTGGAATTGGAAGTACTCAAAATTGCACTTGATCCAAATTTAAGCAGACTCTTTTTTAACAGCGAGGTAAGAGTTAATAAAATGATCCTGGCATAAACAAGTACATCAAACAAAATGATTATTTATGTTGCGCCTTGTGATACCACGCCTATTGTCCATAATTACAACTTTATGATGTACATTGTCTAAGAATAAAATGTACGTATCAGGTTTTATAGATCTTTTATGTTAGTTCTAGTTTAAGTTTCTTTCACACTTGTTATTACACATGTTAACATCGGTCATAAAATAAAGGCTGTACCAGGGTTTACGTAAAATAACTTTTATTTAAAAGTACTTCAATAGCATTAATACATATGTCACGTGATTTTTTCCCTTCCAACTTCCGCCTTTCAAGGAGTATAGCTTAGGCTTGTATTGTTTCGAAAATATGGCTTAGACAAAAAGACGTCCTTTCGTGACTGTTAAAACAGTGTAAACCTAGACCAATCGCCTTGTTTCGAATAATCACTGATCTCCCGCCAGTCACAGTGTTTCAACAAGTCCCTGGTCTCCCACTAAGTTTCGTGTTTCAATAAATCAGTGGTCTCCCACAAGTCGAACTGTCTCAAAGAATCATTTGAACACATCATAGGCCCCCCACAAGTCACCGTGTTTCAATTAACATTGGTCTCTCATCCGTCGCCGTGTTTCAACCAGCCATTGGCCTCCCTCTAATTGCCGTGTTTCAACCAGCCATTGTTCTCCCTCTAATTGCCGTGTTTAAAATAATCATTGGTTTCCAACAAGTCGCCGTGTTTCAGTCATTCGTCGGATTTCAACAAATCATTGGTTTCCCATCAGTCGTCGTGTTTCAACCAGCTAGTGGCTTCCCAGCAGTTACCGTGTTTCAACCAATCATTGGTCTACCATAAGTCGCCATGTTTCAACCAATCGTTGTTGTCCAACAAGTCACCATATTTTAACAAACGTTCACGACTGTTTAAGCAATGTCAATCAAGATCAGTTTCCATGTTTTATTGGTCTCCCACTAATTGCCATGTTTCAATTAATAAGTGGTTTCCCACCAGCCGAAACAATCATTGGTCTCCCACTAATGGGCGTGTTTCAATAAACATTCGTCTACCAATCGTTGCCGTGTTTCGGCCAGTCATTGGTGTACTACGAGTCGTCATGTTTCAACCAATCATGGTCTCCATCAAGTCGCCGTATTTCAAGCAACCTTTAGTCACCCACTAGTCGCAGTGTTTCTACCAATCATAGACCTACAACCAATCCCCGTATGTTAACACTTATTGATCTCCCACCAGTCGCCGTGTTTGAACCAACCATAGCCCTCCCCCTAATCGCCGTTTTTCAACCAAACATTACTTTCTAACCAGTCGCCATATGTAAACAAACCATTGGTCTCCCATCAGCGGCAGTGTCTCAATCAACCATTGGTCTCTTACTTGTCGCCGTATTTATACCTATAACTGGTTTGCAACTAGTCGATCTGCATCAACCAATCATCGGTCACAACGGTCGCCGTGTTTCAACAAACCATAATTATTAGTCCCTTAAAAGTCGCCATGTTTCACCCAATCATTGGTCTCCAATAAGTCACCGACCAATTTATGTAATTAATTAAATCATTGACATTCCACCAGTCACCGTGGTTTCAAACAACCATTTTTCTCTGACCAGTTGTCGTGTTTCAACCAATAATTGGTCTCTAACCAGTCGACGTGTCAACCAATCATTGTTCGCCCAACACCCGCCATGTTTCAACTAATCATTGGTCCCACCCTTCGTCGTGTTTCAACAAAATATAATGAGTCTCCCACAGGTCGCCATTTTTCAACCAATCATTGGTCTCCAACCAATCGCCGTGTTAAAACCAAGTGTGTTTCATTCAATCATTGGTCTCCCATCAGTCGCTATGTTTCAACCAATGAATAGTGTCCAAT
Source organism: Azorinus chamasolen (assembly GCA_963576725.1). Lineage (NCBI taxonomy): Eukaryota > Metazoa > Mollusca > Bivalvia > Cardiida > Solecurtidae > Azorinus > Azorinus chamasolen. The sequence continues at coordinate 57,391,891 of OY755249.1, forward strand.
AAAAGTTATTGCCATGTTGAAACCAATTACTGGTGTCCGACCATTTGTTGTGTTTCATTCAATCATTTGTCTCCCACCAGTCGTCTTGTTTCAATCAACCATTGGTCTCCGACTAGTTGTAGTATTTCATTCAAACATTGGTCTCTCAGCAGTCGCCATGTTTCAACCAACCATTTAGCGTCCGTCCAGTCGTCGTGTTTCAACCAACCTTTGGTCTCCCACCAGTCACCGTGTTTATCCAACAATTGGTCTCCGTCCAGTCGTCGTGTTTCAACCAACCATTGGTACCCGACCAGTCGCCGTGTTTCAGCCAACCATTTAGCGTCCGTCCAGTCGTCGTGCTTCAATCAACCTTTGGTCTCCCACCAGTCACCGTGTTTATCCAACAATTGGTCTCCGTCCAGTCGTCGTGTTTCAATCAACCATTGGTACCCGACCAGTCGCCGTGTTTCAACCAACCATTGGTACCCGACCAGTCGCCGTGTTTCAGCCAACCATTTAGCGTCCGTCCAGTCGTCGTGTTTCAACCAACCTTTGGTCTCCCACCAGTCACCGTGTTTATCCAACAACTGGTCTCCGTCCAGTCGTCGTGTTTCAATCAACCATTGGTACCCGACCAGTCGCCGTGTTTCAACCAACCATTGGTACCCGACCAGTCGCCGTGTTTCAACCAACCTTTGCTCTCCCCCAGTCACCGTGTTTATCCAACAATTGGTCTCCGTCCAGTCGTCGTGTTTCAATCAACCATTGGTACCCGACCAGTCGCCGTGTTTCAACCAACCATTGGTACCCGACCAGTCGCCGTGTTTCAACCAAACTTTGGTACCCGACCAGTCGCCGTGTTTCAACCAACCATTGGTATCCGACCAGTCGCTGTGTTTCAACCAACCTTTGCTCTCCCACCAGTCACCGTGTTTATCCAACAATTGGTCTCCGTCCAGTCGACGTGTTTATCCAACAATTGGTCTCCGTCCAGTCACCGTGTTTATCCAACAATTGGTATCCGTCCAGTCATCGTGTTTATCCAACAATTGGTCTTCGACCGGTTGCCGTGTTTCAACTAAGCATATGTCTCCCACCAGTCACCGTGTTTCAACCAACCTTTGATCTTCGACCAGTCGCCGTGCTTCAACCTTTCATTGTTTTCCCACCGGTTGCTGTGTTTCAACCAATCATTGGTCTACGACAGCTGTCGTGTTTCAACTAATCACTGATCTCCTACCAGTCGAAGAGTTTCAAATAATCACCGAGTTCCAATCAGTAGCCGCTTCAATCAACCATTGGTCTCCCCATTCAAATGTGTCATCAATTTTTTGGCAATTGTTTTACCTGCATTTTACACGGACGAATGAAAAGTATGAACTCCTAATCGGTAAATATACCATAGTTATTGGTTCAAGGGGAAAAGTTTCAGTATTGTCCCATAAACCATTAAAATGCTGCAAAACAACTCTGCTAATTGTTTTTTTTATATCTCATACAGGTATATTCGTTCAAACGTTTGACAAACGGACGGCCAAATGTCAAACACCATGGATCAAGACGAGACGCCAAGTTACTTGATGTCTCATCTAGATCCAAATTGTTTTCAAATGTCAATTCGGTCGCGATCTGTAGTATAAGGATTAACCCTTGTCCTCATATAGACGTTTTAGTACGTTTTGAATACAGAGAAGATCCAGATCAGACAGTTCCTGTAGTAGCTGTCTAAGTTTCCGTCATAGCCACACATTCATTATTATTGTATGATTATAATATGAAAAAACCATTGAATATTCATACAGTTGTAACTTCTTGAATTAATATTCATGTGGTCGTATTCATGGTTAAAAGGCTATTAAATAGTGTATACCATAGGCTGGACTGATCTGGATCTACTCTGACAAGTACAGTAGAACATGTCTTAAGCGACCTGATATTATTTGGCCACATGCATCTTAAAAAGCAGGTGGTTGCTTAATGCAGGGCAAACGTAATACAGAAAGCTCCTTTGGGAGCTTTCTGTATTACGTTTGACCTGCATTAAGCTACCACCTCCCTTACATATCCACGATTAAAGCACGTTTTTCATGACTGCTCGAGACAGGTTCTGCTATACAGAGCACACATGAACTCGTAGTCACGACTGATATCAATGACAGATATGTGGTCGTACTTTTAGTTATCAATCTCCCGGATGCACCAGTAGAGCGACTTGGCAGTCATTGATTCCTCTTGTTTCAATTCAGACATGCCATTGAGATAGATACTATCGCCTTGAATAAATCAGATTTAAGTTGCTTTTTGAGAGACGAAACAACTCAGGAAATTCCTCTTCGTACTCCGGCAGGTATCGTTGACTAGGCCATAATTGGTTTATTTTAACGAGAACATCTTATATTAATTACTCGTTGTAAGTACAATCTTAATTTGACAGTTTTAGTGTCTATCTATTGTCAGAATAATCTTGGATTCCTCGGCTTAAAACGACTGTAAATTTGACTGTAAATTTCTCGTAAAATAAGATTTAAAGCTCTCTTAACCTTCAACACTCTATTGGCGAATGTGTTATAACATTGGAAAACAGTTTGGGTCCAAGTCGCGCGGCGTCTCATCAGGATCCAAACTGTTTGGCATGCTGATACTGTCTCTTAAAATTCAGAAACGGAAGAAATATATACTTTTGGAATTAAAGCAAACGAAATATTGAAGATGACAGTTACTCAGAGTGTAGAGGGTTAAAGAAGTGTAAAGAATTTTGCGCCGAATGCACGGAACAAACTTATAATAAGTACAACAGTTTGGATCAGCATTAAATACGAACGTCGCTCCAAAAATACTTTCTATATACAGTAAAACCCATATAAACCGGACGGTTAACAATTTTATATAAATATCGGACTTCTAGACAGTTGACAGCTTAATACAGGGTGAAAGTCATACAAAAAGCTCCTCTAGGAGGTTTCTGCATAACGTTCACCCTACTTTAAGCAGTCACCTGCCTAAAGTGCCTAAAGTTCTTCTCTACTTACTGTATACAGTAGAACCTCTCTAATGCGACCATTTAATGATTAAACATGGCTGTCTTTATAAGCAGGTGGTTGCTTAAAGCAGGACATAAGTAATGCAGAAAGCTCCTCTAGGAGCTTTCTACATTACTTTTGTCCTGCATTAAGCTACCACCTGCATCTAACACCCAGAATTATACCTCTCTTAGGTTATCGCATTAGCGGGTTTTTACTGTACATATGGAGCTGTAAACACAATGCGTATTGCGCCTATCAAAATCTCTTATTTCTCCGCCAACCCTATCTTGTTGCTACTTATTAGAACCACCTCTCACCTAATGAGTAGTAAGAAATTAGGGTTTTGTGGAGAATTAAAAAAGATATTGTTCTTTCCTAGATACATATAGGTATCTCATCTACCTTGTATATGCTAAATAAAAAAACGACATTCCTACACGCTCGAACCATGAAGTTCATTTTGCTGATAAAAGAGTAAAATATGTTATACTGGAGCGTAGCACTTTTGTAAGATTGATAAAAACATACATGTGATGGTTATTTTCCTTCGGAATGTTGGCCTTTCATCAATACGTATGCATTCGAGACAGTATAAGTAATCCCTATATGAGATACGTGGTTTCCAATACAGTGCATCTGGTCATGACCGAATCATTCAGTTTGACCGTATATAATTGTATTATAGTCAAATGAAAATGTTTTAATTTACTCATCTTATCTGGACGTCTGGAACTCTTTTTACGACTAAGCTATTACCTTCGCCAACATGTTGTTGTTTTTTATCAATTTTGAGACGGCGAGTTATTTGGCGGTCTCACCAGGATCTAAACTGTTTGACCTGATCGTGTCTCCCCCATCCCCCACCCCCCAAACCCCCAGAAAAAAACTTTGTAAGGATGACAGCAGTCAACAATGATAGCAGATGACATTTCTACCAGCGCACTAAAGGTCAAACGAGGACACATTAATTCCACAGCTATGACTGGAAAACTCATCTTCTGGATGAAATTCTGTAGAACACGAGATTCTACGATATTTCACGAGAGCTACAACAAAGCTAGAACCTAAGAAGACATTAGTTACAATATCGAAACTAGGTAATTCGTTGGCATTCTCTGACAACAATCAAGGATATGGAGGGAGAATAGCATGGTAGACGTGTATGTCGCACTCAATGACACGAATGAGCCAAAGACATCAGCGTCGAGCCATAAGAAGTACAGCTGAACTTCGATAGCTCGAACTCGATTAACCCGATAACTCGAAGTAAATGTTCGGTCCTATCAAATATTTACAATACAGAATTGTTGTAAAAGGTATCACTGCGCATATCTAGAAACACATGTGACAGCTTAATACAGGTAGAACGTGATGCTGAAAGATCCTATGAGAGCTTTCAGCATTACTGTAGACTTGCCTTAAGCTACCACCTGTCTTACAGACCCATAATTAGACATCTTTTTGATGGCCTCATAGGCTATTTTTAGATACAGCCTTTTTGAATAAATCTACCGAAAAGGAGCATTAACGGGAAAAGGATTTTTTGTTAGGATTTTGTAGTTTGAAACCATTGTGATAAATTGAGCGTTTGCTCCTATTGGAGCAAATGCTCAATTTATCACAATGGTTTCACAAAGTCGTCAAAAGTCGTCAATATGAGGGAATGGGTTAAAGGCGCCTCTATGACGTGACCAGGTACCCTATCTATGGGGTAATGGGTCTATTCTGTTTACAAAGGTGTTATAAAATAGAACTGTCCATAGAAGGAAATTTGAAAAAGACACATGACCGAATTCTATCAGGCGAAAATAAGATAATTTTGTGTTTCATTCTATCCGCCTCCATTTGCTATGATTTTCTGTCGCTTACCCCCCCCCCCCCCCCCCCCCCCCTCCCCCGCGCTTATCGTCACCTCCATTAAGCTTTGATCTTTGCTTGATTATTAACTTATTTATGCTAAAGTCTGTGTATATATCTATTGTAAAACATTTTTCTTATTCACCGTTGACCCCTGACCTATTAGAAACGCATTTTAACCCATCTACAAACATAATAGAGACAGGACAGCTGTCTGGTAAGGGCCTGTTCTACTTGCTTTTTGAACAATATAGATATGATTCTACAGTTTCCGACAATGCTAAACATTCCTGTGTTTTTATGACATCATTAAAAATTAAGCTAATTAATATTCATGGGTTTTTTTATTTTAATATATGAATATTCATCCGATAAGTTGTTACTATTTCGTTTTCTTGTCCTGCCATATCCCCACACGTAGATGTCAATTTTCACATCTTATCCACCATTTGTCAGTGTTTACGCTATCTGAAATCATAGACGAACTGTAACTCATGCATTTAATACTTGCACCGTTGGCCAACAATAATGTTTCCTTAAATTTGGCTCTGGTGCAATTTGACTACTTCCAAATCGATCAAACGTTTGAGAAGCTACTGACCGAGTGTCAAACAGTTTGGATCCTGATGAGATGCCGAGTTACTTGGTGTCGTATCTGGATCCCAGCTGTGTGCAAAGACGAGTTCAGTCGCAGATAGCGGAGGAAGGGTTAACCCTTTGAATGCAGGAAACGACCGCACTGTCTGTTGCAAACAGTGTAGATCCAGATCAGATGGCTCCTACAGGAACCCTCTAAACAGGACATGCACTGTTTGTCATTCGAAAGCCCCTCTTATTTTTACCCTTTCATACTGTATGGACTCAATCAACAAACTTTGAGGGACAGTTCCACTCTGAAATTCAGTGTTGCAAGGATTAATGCTGTTTTTTGTACTTTTAATACGGCAAAATGTAAATAAATCCTTTCTGGTGTCATGTAGTATAATGTGTTGTACAACATTTTTGCAATTTTCAAACGCTCGTGTGAGTTAAACAATTTTGAAATCTGCAAAAACCTGGACGTGTCAGCTGTAACATAAAGATGGAGATTAGCTTTGCCTTTAGACTTTAAAATGCAGGATATATTCATTCAATATCATCTAACAAATGAATGAACATTGTCGTTGCTTAACATTTTCAACCCGGAATTAACAGAGTGGAATAACTCTCCTGCGTGTAACTATAGAGTCTACTCAGCTTGACAGGAGTAAACTTGCTACAGTATTTTGAATGACAAACAGTGAAGACACTGATCTGGATCTACATTACATGCAAATGACAGTGCATGTCTCTCTGTTTGAAAGAACAGGGACGAAACACTCCACATTGAAAGACTCTTTTAAAGGTTTCAACATGCAAAAAACGAATTCACATTTGTCAATGCAAAATGTTTATGTCTCTGATCCATGTCAGTGATTCGATGTGTCTTCAGGATCTAAACTGTTTGGCATTGGTATCGTATTGTTGTAGAGAGTGCAAACATATTAGAGTATGTTTATATAATGGTCTCTTCTTGAATCAACACGAGGAATATGAGAGAGGGAGAGAGAGAGAGAGAGAGAGAGAGAGAGAGCGAGCGAGAGAGAGATGGAGATAGAGAGAGAGAGTGAGTGAGAGATGGAGAGAGAGGGGGGGACAGAGAGAGACAAAAACAGAGAAAGATAAGAGAGAGAGAGTGAGAGAGAGAGAGAGAGAGAGGGAGAGAGACGGAGAGAGAGAGAGGGGGAGAGGGAGATAGAGAGAGAGAGAGAGGGGGGGGGGGCTCATGCAGAACGCAACAAACCAGGGCTCTTATAGGAGTTTTCTGTAATATGTCTTGCTCTGAAATAAGCTACTGTCTTCACTGAACCCATCAGTAATCACTTCACATAGATTGTGCATCTTAAACTCCGCGCGAACTAAAACCATGCCCTACTCTCTTTAACAGTTAACACTTTGCTCCACAGAGACGCCACTGGGTCTGCTCTGTTTGCTTATGAAATAATAAGGATCTGATTCTACACAGTTTCTGTCATGGTCTAGACCGCTTGTGTTCCTACAGTAAAACCCCGCTAATGCGACCACCTAAAATAGGTATCATTATGGGTGATAGATGCAGGTGGTAGCTTAATGCAGGACAAAAGTAATGCAGAAAGCTAGAGGAGCTTTCTGCATTACTTTTGCCCTGCATTAAGCAATCACCTGCTTATAAAAACACCCATGTTTATTCATTAAGTGGTCGCATTAGAGGGGTGCTACTGTATGCGATTATAACAATTCAGCTAAAGAATGGTCACAGTGTGGTGAGTTTTCTTACATGGATATACATTACAAAGCTTTGTTTCGCAAACAGGGGAGAACCAGACCTAACGGTAATTCAATTCAAGCTAGAATAGCATGTCATAAGATGATAATTAGAGCCATTGAGATACTAAAACATCATCTATAAATCTCTCTCACACCTGTTCCTCTACTTGTGGTATTAGTTTTTATTTCTAGTAATTTTCACTCCACACAGGTGAATGAGGGGAAAAAAGAATGTACTGAAAGAGGTGCTTTAAAGTACAAAGTTTCCTAATATTTCCAAAACTACAGTAACACCTCTTGAGCGACGATCTAAACATTTCCTTCATGAGGAAGAGCTAAACATTTCATTCATTAGGAAGAGCTAGACATTTCCTTTATTAGGAAGAGCTAAACATTTCCTTCATAAGGAAGAGCTAAACATTTCCTCCATGAGGAAGAGCTAAACATTTCCTCCATGTATTGAGGAAGAGCTAAAAATGTCCTTCATGGTGAAGAGCTAAACATTTCCTCCATGAGGAAGAGCATAACATCTCCTTCACGAGGGAGAGCTTAACGTTTCATTCATGAGGAAGAGCTAAATATTTTCTCCATGAGGAAGAGCTAAATATTTCAATCATGAGGAAGAACTAAACATTTCTTCCATGAGGAAGAGCTAAACATGTCCTCCATGAGCTAAACATGTCCTCCTTGAGGAAGGGCTAAACATTTCTTCCATGAGGAAGAGCTAAACATTTCCTGCACGAGGAAGAGCTAAACATTTCCTCCATGAGGAAGGGCTAAACATGTCTTCCATGAGGAAGAGCTAAACATGTCCTCCATGAGGAAAAGCTAAACATTTCCTCCATGAGGAAGAGCTAAACATTTCCTGCACGAGGAAGAGCAAAACATTTCCTTCATCATGAGGATACGGGTACAGTAAACATAGATTATTCGAACACATATTACTATCGATCTTTAAGACAGGTGGAAGCTTAATGCAAGGTGAATGTCATACAGATTGTTCCTCTGTGAGCGTACTGCATGACTAACGCCCTGCATTAAGCACCCACCTGCCTAAAAGGGTTTAAATACTTCTACAGTAAACCTTTCCTATAGGAGCGTTCTGTTTTACTTTCACCTTGCTTTAAGCAGCCACCTGCCTTTAACACAAAATATTTTATGTAAGTTAGTGACCGTTATAGAGAGGTTTACTGTATAATGAAAGTTCGAATAATCGAGATTTTGCTGTATAATGACGTCATGGATATATATTATCAGATTAATTTTTATAATCAAAATGAACACGTGGATTTTTGGTCATGTCAGAAACTGCAGAATGATACCTATATCATTTCATTAGCAAACAGAACAGACCCTCGTCAGATAGTTCTTACTACAGTAAAACCTCTCTATAACTTTTGTCCTGCATTAAGCTACCACCTGTTTTATAAAACCCAGAGATATACTTCGTATTAGCGATAGTTTACATTTCCTCCATAAATACGCCTTTCTACGCCTTTGTAATAACCACTTCTTGAAACCATTAGAGCAATTGAAAACAATAGAGCATTTGCTCCAGGAGCAAATGCTCTATTTATCACAATGGTTCCAACTACAAAATTCTAAAATTTTACTTTTCTCTAGTTAATGCTCCTTTTCGGTAGATTCATTCAAAGTGGTTGGGTCTAAAAATAGCCTGTGGAGGAAAGTGTTAAATAAAGATAATGGTATTAAGATAAGCAGGTGGCTGCTGAATGCAGAATCAAAGTAAAGAAGAAAGCGCATTCCTCTGCATTTTCATCCTGCATTAAGCTACCACTTGCCTTAACCATTCCCCGTATACCAACGATTTCTCAGGCCTTTGCAAACGGAGTAGATCCAGACCAGATGACTCTCGTAGGAGCCGTCTCACCAGGGTCTGCTATATTTGCTTATAAAGTTATAATAAACGTGACTCCACAGTTTCTACCAATAGCATAAATACTTTTACAAGAATTCGAGACTTCTTTCGTTACCTGAATCTGTATATTAATCAATGAAAAAATGTTTTGTCATTTCAGAAACTTATACAATCACTTCTATATTTTGTGTTTTCTATTATTGTCATGTGATGCGCATGTATTGAATATCTGTATATGTAACGAGATACTACATGTATAAGTTCCTGAAAGAAATAAAATCTATAAATCTATTATTCCATTAGTAGGTAGAGCAGATCCTGAATCAGATGACTCTTACAAGAGTTGCCTGATCTGGGTCTACTCTATTTGCAAAGCCGTGAAAATAATGTCTAATATTGACCATTATAAAATTTAATATAAAAACTGATATGTATAGGATCGTTATTTCTTACATGCATATTCAGAAAGTTAATATGTAAATGACAACCCTTTAAACCCTTTACCTGTTCTAGGTTTGTTTCAAATTTCAATACCTACTGAATATGCATTAACAAAATAGCTATTAAGAAATATGGAAAATGGAACATTGTAGACATTTTAGAAAGCAAAGAAACAGATCTATCAAATTCTAATAGCAAACAGAGCAGACCCTGATCAGACGGCTCCTTTAGGAGCCGTCTGATCTGGGTCTACTCTGTTTGCAAATGCGTGAAAACAAGTTTATATGAGGGAAAGGGTAAAACCCCTTCATCTGATAAGAGACGCCTTCTGGCCCCTTTGCAGACATAGTAGACACAGATCAGATCAGGAACTGGAACCGTCTGACCAGGGTCTGCTCTATTTGCATATGGAATACTATAGATCTGATTTCACAGTTTCTGTTGCGGCCAAACATTCCTGCAGTGTGTTCATATGCCGTTTTTAAAATATCGTCTAATTAGCATTCGTAACGCCCTTTATTGGGCGAATACAGTGGAACACCTCTAAACCGGAATTCTAGTAGAGGGGAATTAAGATACTTTTAGGCAGATGACTGCTAAATGCAGGGTGAAAGTCACGCAGAAAGCTCCTAGATGAGCTTTCTTCATGACTTTCACCCTGCATTAAGCTACAACCTGTCAGCATGGCCGATATTTCTACTACATTTAGCGTCCGGTTTTACAGGGTTGTTACTGTATTCGTCATATAAATGTTTTGATGTTTAGCAGTTCAACACTTACTTCAACAATCAGCACGCTACAGGTGATGCTATAATAGTCCATGCAAACATTTTGGACCAAGATGAGACACTGATAAAACTCATTATATCATCAGGATCCAAACTGTTTGAAGCATGTATTGCATTTTTACAGGGAAATTGAATGCATCTTGGGTTTTATTTTGAAAATGAAGCTAACAGCTATGCTCGATTTATTTTTGTTGAACCCACACCAGGGACATTCCTCCGTGCCTGTAGCAACCAAATCTGAATTATCCGTTTATCAAATGTAACTTTTGTTTTATGTTTCAAACTATTTGTATATACAGTAGAGTCTGTATACAGCCATCACTGAATAAATACACTTGGAAGTGTGTCTTTGTTGTTGTTTATGTTGCTGTTTTGGTTTTAAATCAGGTGATTTCTTAACCCTTTCCCTGTTCAATATTCATGTGAGACATAATTACATCATAATCTTTTTTTCTGAATTGGTATGATGGCATAATTATGTATGTATTTGCATAGGACGTTAATTGAAGGAAATTAGTGTAGATAGCACCTTATTCAGATTTCTGTATAGCTTTTACTCAAGGAATATTCATGCAAGAAATAATGATATGAAGCATATTAATGTATTATGAGCTGAAGTTTTGGTCACGGCAGACACTGTAGCATCAGACCTATATTATTTCATTAGCAAACAGAGCAGACCCTATATAATGAGAGGTCTTCCACAGGGTTCAACTAATCTGGGTCTGCTCTATTTGCAAAAGCGTTAAAAAGGCGAGATGAGACATTGGCAGCTATACAGTTATGGCTAACTTCATACGACAGAAATTAGTTTTGGCTCTAACATACGACGAACGCAGCTGGAAGTTGCCATCGTCGTGTGTTAACCTTTAGCCTGCTATGGGCGGACGAGTGGATACCTATGCAAACAGTTTGGATCCATATGAGACGCCGAGTAACTCGGCGTCTCATCAGGATCCAAACTGTTTGACACCCTGATTGCATTTTTGTAGACAAATTGATTATAGTTTGAATTTTGAAAATGCAATAGGTGAACAATTCCGAAAAAATAATTTGCTCAGCAGGCTTAAGGTTAAACTTACAATAATTTCAGTCGTACGGACCCCTGAATTCTGACAGGCACTGAACACTACTACCAGAAAAGTCATATTTGAATCTGATCCGTGTTTACAATGTTTTTTATATTTCCACGAATGCGTAAGTAGATGGAAATGATACGACCGAGGTGATTTTAGCCAAGGCCAGCGGCCATTAGATAAAACTGGTACGCTATAAAACACAAACCAGATTTCACACCTCATTGGTGACCTGCGGGTAAATATTTACACCGTTCCGCAGCCGGCGGTATGTATGTTTATGTATTAAAACAGTAATATTGAAATGACTTGATGAAATATTGACCCGATTTGTGATAAATTTCAACATGTAGAGTGCCTGAACCGAGAGTATTCGGAATGAAGCAACATTTTGTTACATGCAATAGCATAATCGCTACCTTGTTATGTACGGTGATGTCTAAACTCTAATCTGAGAGTGTCCGACTCGTGCAAGTTTTTGTGAAACCTTCATTAAATCCGAAACAGTTTGAATCGAAATAAGACGCCGAGTTACTCGGCGTCTCTTCTGAATTGAAGTTGTTTGTAGATGTAAGTTAGGTGGCAAATAGCAGGAAAATGGTCAAATAAAATGATCTCAGATGAATTAAAATGAACTGGTTTGTGTAAACAAATTTATGAGCAAATTGAAATGAAGTAAATTGGATTGGATTTTATAAACAACTGTACGAGTTAAACGAACGAATGAATGTGCATGTTTAATGTACAGTGGGACATGTCTTAATCGACCATAGGGTAGTCCACCATTGTTTATTGGTCCAACCTGCATGTATTACAGTATGAAAGGGTAAGAATGGCGAAAGGGTTTTGAAAACAGGGAAACAGTGCAGACCCTGATCATATAGCTCTCAAAGGGGCCCCATTGTATGGGTCTACACTGTTTACAAATGACAGTGCACACACTAACACAGTCAAATAATTAATGTTCTATTGCTCTGCCTTTAAACTGGTATCGGATAAATGGGCATCAAAATATTAACAAACAATATAGATCCAGGTCAACCTATGCGTTACACGCTGCAAGTGATCAAGGTCTATTCTGATTGCAGCGGCAGTTGAAAAAATACTGTTGTTTCTTGCGATTGACAAACAGTGAGAAGCTAATATATAGGCTTACACAGTTTGTCGGTTTTCCAAATAATATGGCTTAGAGTAGAACCTGCCTTAAAGCGGACACTTTATTTATCGAATACATGCAGTAAAATCCCTCTAATGCTACCATTTAATGAATAAACATTGATGCCTTTATAAGCAGGTGGTTGCTTAATGCAGGACGAAAGTTATGCAGAAAGTTCCTATAGAAGCTTTCTGCATAACTTTCGTCCTGCATTAAACTACCACCTGTATGTGAATCATGCCCCTTTTTGCTGGTCGCATAAGGGTTTTTTTTTACTGTATAGGACTTTTAAAAAGCATGTGGTTGCTTAATGTGGGGCGAAATATATGCAGAAAGCTCCTATAGGAGATAAACAAACCCCATAGTGACAGATTGGGATAGCACCTTAACTTTACTCCATGAACACTCGGGAGAGAAATAATGACGTCATGAATCAAAAATATGTTTTATCATGACAAAAACTGTAGAATCATACCTAAATAGCATAATCAAACAGATTAGGATCAGTTCTGTTATCTCATGAAATGATATATAGATGTGATTCTACTGTTTCTGCCACGGCCTAAACATTCCTTTGTTGGTAAACCATTCTAAAATTCAGTTAATGAATATGCATTAAACCATGAAGCAAATGTTCGTTGGCATGAATGCTTTTTTTAATTCATAGGTAACCATGGGCTTGCAAGTAGTGTACTAGATATTAAATAAAGCTTATATGACATTTCTTATATGTCGTAATTATGGCGCCATACAAGGAAGAAATTAGCCTTGCTACATTAAACTTTAAGCACGTTTGCGTCGAAACCGTGATTAGTACTGATTACTTAGGCAAAACAGTTTTGATCCAGATGTGACGCAACACAAAACGGCGTCTCATTAGGATCCAAACTGTTTGTCATCTTGACCATATTTTTGCAAAAAAAAAAATGAGAGAAAGTTTATTTTAAGAATTGAAGCTGACGACAATTGTTGCAGACGAAATAATACTTAGCTAGCAAAGAGTTAAACGTTAAGCACGTTTGTGTCGAACCGTGATTAGTACTGATCACATAGGCAAACAGTTTGGATCCTGATGAGACGCCGCATAATGCGGCGTCTCATCAGGATTCAAACTGTTTGACATTTTGACCACATTGTTGTAATGAAATGAGAGAAATTTTATTTTAAGAATTAAAGCAGACGACAATTGTTGCAGACGTAAATTTACTTAACGTGCTAAGGGTTGAAGTTCATTTTCATCGAGGTTAAATATATCTATCAGTCGATATTAAGCAAATTCTTCTAAAATTCGTTGTTTGCGTAACTTTTCTTGCTGTCACAAGGAACATCTGAGTTGACGACAAAGAACTTATCGTTACCATATCGTATCCGATGTTCCGAAATCTCGCGAGAGAGCTGTGATCTTGCTACGGATAGACTGTGACTTGTAAGGACAGGGGAAATGCATTGCTTCATTTGGTTCTGTGCGCGAATATCTAAATTATCTTCACAGTCTATCGAACAACTTGATACAACATATTACCTCAGGTCCAACAAATATTTATTTCAACTAATTAATACGCTCGTTCGCTTCAAGCGTTTATAACGATGTTACCCTGTTTGTGGTGATAGTTGATATCTAGATTCAAATGAGATTCCCAGGAATTCATGGACTGATTTTTTTTTATAATTACACGTTTACAAAGTTTTGGCTGTGACAGAACTTCAGAATCAGATATTTATTATTCCATAAGCAAATAGAATAGACCCAGATGACCAATTCCTACAGGAGCTGTCTGATCTGGGTCTGCAGCAGAACCTGTCATAAGCGGCCATCAAAACAATGTCTTATCATTGGTCTGTAAGGCATGTGGTAGCTCAATGCAGGTCAGAAGTAATGCAGAAAGCTCATATAGGGGTTGTATGCATTACCTTTGCCCTGCATTAAGCAACCACCTGATTTTAAGAATCCTATGTCCAATAAATGAATGGCCGCTTAGGACAGGTTCTACTGTAATCTGTTTGAAAAAGTTTCAAAAGTACAATAAAACCTCTCTATAACGGCCACTAAATTACATCAAGTATGTTGTGTTAAAGGCAGGTGGTTGCTTAAAGCAAGGTGAAAGTAAAACAGAACGCTCCTATAGGAGCGTTCTGTTTTACTTTCACCTTGCTTTAAGCAACCACATGCCCTAAATACCAGCTAATTAGCACAATTTAGTGGCCGTTATAGAGAGGTTTTTCTGTAGTCTGTATATGGTAACGGGTTGATTTATACGTGAAAATATAGCTGACGAAGCGAAAATTGGCCCAACAAATTAAAGGTATAGTGAATCTGTAGATAGTTTGAGATACTGCGGTATTCGATATAAAGAAGAGAAACTTCACATCTAAATTGTCAAGCCTCCTTACGCTACTTGATATTTTAAGGCTAATATATCTGTCATATGCTTCAAACACTTCTTATGCCAAACTTCTTTTTCGTTGAGCATTCTTGTGGCTTAATTGGAATTTGCGAACAATTTGGATAAAGCGAACGCTTAAAATGTACTTCATACGTTATATCGAAGTAGATATACAATAAAAATTCGCAAAAGCAGGCGCTCAGAAAGATGAAGTCTAAATGTTGGGCATAAAGATGAGCGGTTTAATGTATTTCGAAAGTAACACAGGAAGTTGTTAACCCTTTCACTGCCGCAGTCGCATAAATGCGCCACGATAAATAGTACAGTCCCAGATCAGGGACTTCACTATTTGTCTCAATCTCTATTTCTATATCTGTGCTTTATTCCTTTGAAATTTGCACTTATTTATCTCATTTCCTCATTTTACTGATTGATTTAACAAACTTGGATTGCAGACGACAATTAGAAATTTGGCACCGAAAGGGCTAATCCCTTTGTGTTACTTTAGTTTTGCATTAAACATTTACTCCATCATTACACCGTTCTAAGCTTTTGCAAGCAGAGTCGTCTGATCAGGGTCTGCTTTGTTTGCTTATATTATAAATATGATTGTATAGTTTCTGTCATGACCAAACATTTCCGTGTCCATATGTGCTATTTTAACAATTAATGCAATTATTTATGATATCATTATTTCTTACATGGATATGCATAGAGCAAAGGTAAGCACGTGTTGTTGAAGTTCGTCGTGGCTGTTGTTTTAGACATGCTCTCCAGTACATACAAGTTAAACTTCGATATCTCGAACTCGGGTAACTCGAACTTCGGGATGACTCGAACATAAAGTTCGGTCCTTCCAAAATCTTACAATACAGAACTGCTCTAAAATGTATCACTACGCATATCTAGAAACACATTTCACAGCTTAATGCAGGTCTACAGTAAAGCTGAAAGCTCCTACAAGAGTGTTAATCTGGAATGTAGTCTCGCAGTAAATCATGGTCATTTTGAATTTCTATCAAAGATTCGGCTGCTTTCGCAGCCTAATGACGCCATGAATATTAATTAGATAAATTTGTTATAATAGCACATGGACACAGCGAGTTTTGGCCATGACAGACACTATATAATAATATTTATCTTATATCATAAGTAAATAGAGCAGACCCTGATCAGACGGCTCCTGTAGGAGCCGTCTGATCTGGGTCTACTCTGTTTGCAAAGGCGTAGAAACGCGTATTCATGGAGTAAAGGGCTAAAGTAAGAGCGCTCTACAACGACCATTTAACCCTTTCCCTCATATTGACGACTTTTGACGACTCTGTAAAAGTCACTTTGTGAAATCATTGTGATAAATAGAGCAATTCGCTCCTATTGGAGCAAATGCTCTATTTATCACAATGGTTTCCAACTACAAAGTTCTAAAGTTTCCTTTTCTCTATAGTTAATGCTCCTTATCGGTAGATTTACTCAAAGAGATTGTATCTAAAAATAGCCTATGAGGTAATGGGTTAAAATAAGTAAATATCTGGGTGTTTACTGCAACTGCTAGTTTACTGCAGAACGGTAAGTGCCGTATGCAGAACACTTGCAGTACGACTTTCGTTTAGCATGAAGCAATTGCCTTCCTCTTAACCCTTTCCCTGTTCAGTATTCATGACAAAATACACCATGAATATTTAGAAGCTGAATTGTTATAAGGTAAAGCTTTCAAGGAAAGATTTTGCTTTCACAAAAACTGTAGAATTAGATCTATATCATGTCAAAATCAAACCGAGTAGAATCTGATCAGAGGAGCCGTCTTATTTGGGTCTACTCTGTTTGCAAATACATGAAAAAGGCGTTTATATGAGGGAAAGTGTTAAGACACCCTTGTGTATCCATTTACGCTTTATCTCATACAGATATATTTCATGCCTTTGCAAACAGAACAGACCCAGATCAAAACAAGTCTGGTAGGAGCCCATCCAGGCAGCTGATTGGGAATCAGTTTCGACATCATTTGTTGATTTCCTACTTCTCCCATTCCCCCATGACGCCGCGCGGAGTCATGTTCAAGTGGTTTTGTAATGTACGGCCATTTAAAAAAATGTGATTTAAAAATATTATATTTGACAAATATGTAGTAAATTAGCCTCATTATTTTCGTGAAATTGCTGTACAGTAAAATCCCTCTAAACCGAAATTCTAGTAGAGAAGAATTTAGATACTTTTAGGCAGGTAGCTGCTTACTGAAGGGTGAATGGCATGCAGAAAGTTCCTACAGGAGCTTTCTGCATGACTTTCACCCTGCATTAAGCTATCACCTGTCCCCAAGGCCGATATTTACACTAAATGTAACGTCCGGTTGAGAGGGTTTTACTGTATATGGATTTTTGGGGTCGACCAATGTCTGCCTTAGTCATCGCCCGATACCAAATGAGTGTAACAGACTGGGTAGTCATGGGTATCCGACGAATGTATTTGTGTTCAAATGTATATACATGTACATGTGCACGTACATTAGTTTGGCACGCATACCTGTGCACGACACTACCCAACGAGTGTGATCATTATGTCGATATCAACCCTTTTCATGTTTTAAGCGTACATATCTGCATATGCAAATAGTGCAGAACCATATGAGACAGCCCCTAGAGGAGCTGCCTCATATGGGTCTGCACTATTTGTCATTATAACAACTTGTCCAATTTTAGAATGATTCAGCTAATTAATTATTCATAGTGGGCGGATTAACACTTGAATATTCAATATGAGAAGTGTTAAGTTGGTTACAGATACCACATGCAATCAAGTTCGGGTAACACCGAGCATAAAACAGCATCTTACTCATGTAGTATGATAACGGCGCATACTTTCGAAATATTTAAATTTGACATTCTATTATGATTTCGAGATAGATCGCAATAATTTCACGGAAACACTTGATAGATTTTCATCGTGTTTGAAGAGGTTTTCGCATCATGCATAGTAAAAAATAAATAAAAACACGTGGGGCACGGGCTAACGTCAGCGACTAATACTGCACGGATAAAATCGCTGAAGAAATTCTGTCTCGCAGGTGTCTAGGATATAATGACTGTCGACTGAAAGCGATAAAGCCTCTTGCAATAAGCAAGCTGACAAGGTGAAAAGAACCGAATGGTAATTATCTGTGTAATTGTTTTTTCTTCTGTAGAAATCTGCATTTGTTTTTATATTAAAAAGCTTTCGTCTGATTTGTGAACGATATAGGAAATGCATACGTGGTTGTTAATAGAAGGGGCGGGGGACTAGAGAGATAGATAGATAGATAGAGAGAGAGAGAGACAGACAGACAGAGAGACAGACAGAGAGACAGAGAGACAGAGAGAGACAGACAGAGAGACAGAGAGACAGACAGAGAGACACAGAGAGACAGAGAGAGACAGAGAGAGACAGAGAGGGGGAGAGGGAGAGGGCGAGAGACAGAGAGAGAGACAGAGAGACAGAGATACAGAGAGGATGAGGGGAGGGGGGCACAGACAGAGACACGGACATAGAGGCAGAGAGACAGGGACGGAGAGACAGACAGAGACAGAGAGAGAGAGAGAGAGAGAGAGAGAGAGAGAAGAGACATAGATAGACAGAGACAGACAGCCAGAGACAGACAGCCAGATATAGAAACAAAGACAGAGACAGAGAGAGAGCGGGTGTAAAAGAGAGAGAGAGACAGAGAGAGAGACAGAGAGAGAGAGACAGAGAGAGACAGAAACAGAGAGAGAGATTGAACAAAGGAGATAATGAAAGAAACTTTTACATTATTTTCCTACTGCATAGTTTCTGGCCATGGCCGAAAAGTCTTGCCCATATACAATTTAAAAATTGATCTAATCAATATTCATAATGTCATTATTTCTTACATGAATATTCATAAGGTAAATGGTTTTTAAAGAGGCTGCGATCCATGTTGCGCATATGTTTTATCTCTCAACAGGTCTACTTTTCTTCTCTTCTATCGTGTAGGCTACTTCGGATTTTATTTAGCAGTGCACCAGAATGTGAATATTTCCACTTAATTAATTCCCTCTTGCATATTCATTTAATAAATAATGGCATCCAGAGTATCTATTAGTTGAAGTTTTTATAATAGCATAATTATGCATATTGAAATTTTTGGTACTGGTATAAATTGTAGAGTCATATCTATTATAATTTCATAAGCAAACAGAGCAGACCCCGATCAGACGGATATTAGGAAAGGCATGAAATGAAAAGTGTTTATATGAAGGAAAGGGTTAAACTGTTCCATGTCATTCATCGAAACTTCGTCGAAGTCATAACATAACATCACCTTTATCCGCTTTTCTCCACGAGTTTACGGGACGAGCTGGGCGATATCTAGAGACAGTTTAGACCAACAACTGATATCTAAATAACCGAAAGTCTTATTTGGATCCAATCTGTTTGACGCTCAGAAAATACAGCGTTCTCCGTACCTGACATTATTATTACTAGTATTATTATTGTATGTATTATTGTTATCATTATTATTATCATCATCATCATCAGCAGCAGCAGCAGCAGCAGTAGCATTATAATGCAGACGGGTTCCTTTTGGGAGCTTTCTGCATTGCTGTCGTTCCGCATTAACCCATTCCCTCATATTGACGACTTTGACGTCTCTGTAAAAGTCACCTTGTGAAACCATTGTGATAAATAGAGCATTTGCTCCTATATGAGCAAATGCTCTATTTATCACAATGGTTTCAAACTACAAAATTCTAAAATTTTCCTTTTCTCTAGTTAAGCCACGTTAAGATGCTACCTTTCCTTCCATCCGAAACTTAGCGTTTGTTTTCAGGAATGACTATAGACAGGTTTTTACTGTACATATACAATAGCACATTAGGCTTTTTTTTATGAAACATTGTCAATAATATCGACTTTTATTAATGTAAAAGTATTGTTTCAAATTATATTCGAACTGGGTCCAAAGTCTTGAGTAGAAATGTCATCGAGTGTATGTTAGTAACCCTTATGTTGTTCACCCCAACATTCGCCAACAATCGTCAAACATCGGTAAAAATGAACCATTTTTATATAAACTATTGGCTGTGTCCCAGTGATTTGACAACAGATCAGAAATCGACTTGTCCGGCGTCTGACCTGCATACACGACTTGCCCGGCGTATTACCTGCATACACGACTGGTCCGGCGTCTGACGTGTATACATACACGTATTTTGCAATGTGTTGGTCTCGCTGAACATGATTACGTTTTTTCTTTCTCAAATGACAAATGTTTCAAAGTCCACTGGTTTAAAGTCCGTCAATACTGATAGAAATAGCATTGTCCTACACTCACTGACCACCACAGCATGCACCCATCTGTCGGGGAATCACACTCTCAGCACTGTGTGATTTTAGCCCCCCCCCCCCCCCCCCCAAAAAAAAAAGTAAAAAAAAAAGAAATAAAAGTAAAGTAAAGTACCTAGTTATAGTCTACTTTCAGTCCGAATGACCGCTCAGCCGACTGTACATTTACTCCCCTGGTTATTGAGTCAATGGCCTACAATATTGAGCACAGCTAACATATGGCGCAATCATGCAGCCGCAGTACCGGCGAGTGACCCTCACAGTTACCCATTTTAACCCCTGGGTGGAGAGGATATGCGGGTGGGAGACACGGAAAAGCGTCTCTCATATTTCCAGGTGGGGCCGGGATTTGAACCCCGGACCTCCAGACTGATAGTCGAGCGCGTTACCACTAGACCACCGCCACCAATAAAATAAAGTAAAAATAAAAAAAATAAAAATAAAAAAGAGATAAATAAAGAAATAAAATTAAAAAATAAAACTAAATGTGTCGTCTCTGGTTCTGTATTGTGTACTGTGTAAGTAATATAGCAGCCGTCTGATCTCGATCTACTTTGTTTGCAAAAGCGTCAAAAGTCACCTCTATCAGGTACAGTAAAACCTCTCTGTAACGGCCATTGAATTGTGTTAATTAGTTGGTAATTAGGTCAAGTGGCTGCTTAAAGCAAGGTGAAAGTTAAACAGAACGCTCCTATAGGAGCGTTCTGTTTTACCTTCACCTTGCTTTAAGCAGCCACCTGCCTTTAACACAAAATGCTTGATGTAATTTAGTGGCGGTTATAGAGAGGTTTTACTGTAAATGGCAAACTAATCATATACATGGAGTTGATCAATCATCTAGATATGTGATTTGTTTCTATACTGTAAGAAAGAGTTTATTTTTTTCAAATATATCACCAGTATTTCATACATTAGATCTCAATTACCGAGTAAATCAGATGTTGCAAAAACAGGTACTTTCGACAGTAAATTAGCCCCTCCCCGCTGTAATAAAAAATAAATGTCGGCTCAAATTTTCATATGATGCAATTTCTACTACTACCTATTCGATCAAGCTTATGAAAAACTATTGACCAAGTCTCAAACGGTTTGGATCCTGATGAGACGCCGAGTTACTCGGTGTCTCATCTGGATCCAAACTGTTTGCAAACGCGAGTGAGTTCGCGGTTAGCTGTATAAGGGTGAAGATGGTATCTGTAGGCTGAATACCCAACCCGCGCTACTATCTGAAATACAAATAGCTAGTATGGGTAGATATGATCGCGTTATTAATATCCAATACTGTTTAAGAAAATTAAACGATATTAACTGTAATCGACTGGAATCCTTTCCCCTTTTAACCCTGTACAGCAAAACCCCTCTAATGCGACCAGCAAAAAGGGGCATAATTCACAGTGACAAAGGGATGTGGTAGCTTAATGCAGCACGAAAGTTATGCAGAAAGCTCATATAGGAGCTTTCTGCATAACTTTCGTCCTGCATTAAGCAGCCGCCTGCTTATGAAGACAGCCATGTTTGTTCATTAAGTGGTCGTAATAGAGGGGTTTTACTGTACTTCACGAATATTCGTATAAGAAGTAATGTGAGTATGAATATTAATTAGTTTAATTGAATATTCATGAAGGAAATAACGACATGGTGCATATTTATCTGCTGAATATTTATAATGACATGTGTACATAGGAAGTTTTTGGCATTGGTAGAAACTATATCTATTATAATTTCATAAGCAAACAGGGCAGACTATGGTCATAGGCCCCTGCAGGGGCCGTCTGATATGGGTATACTATGATTGAAGGGGTGTTTATAAGAAGGAAAGGGTTAACCCATTAAATCATGTGCTATTTTTAGATCCAACCACTTTGAATAAATCTATCGAAAAGGAGCATTAACTAGAGAAAAAGACACTTTTAGAATTCTGTAGTTTGAAACCATTGTGATAAATAGAACATTTGCTCCTATAGGAGCAAATGCTCTATTTATCACAATGGTTTCAACAGGCGTCAATATGAGGGAATGTGTTACTATCTATAATGGCACCTGAGCAAGAAAGGGGTTTCTGCTGGTAAACGCTGCAGGGTCAGACCTATATAATTCTACAGCAAACAGAGCAGATCCGTCTTAACTGTGTCTACACTGTTTGCAAAGGCGAGTAAAGGACTAATCTTTTGAACACTAATTAGTTCTCGTCAGTAGAACGTGTTGTCTGCTTCAATTCTTAAGTACTGATATATCTATTCATTTAATTTGCAATTTTGATATTTGTATTTATCAAATTTCTGCAAAGCAATGTCGTAAAATCCTGATGAGACACTCGAGTTTGCGTCGCACCAGATAAATCTGCACCGCAACGGTTTTATCTGCACCGCACCAAGTTTAACACTGTACCGCACTAGGTTCAAAGTGTCTGCCCCTGAATTGAAAAAAAAGTATTTAAAATTGTCTTTATTTCTTAAAAATAATAGACAAAATGATGACGACCTTTGAAAACGGTTTGGATAATGAAGAGACGCTGAGTAACTCGGTCTCTGATCAGCATAAAAATGCGTGGCAATGAGACCTAAAAGAGAAATATATGTAGAAGGAAAATGTTCTTTTAGAATTGTAGCAGACGACAAGGTTTGCAGACAAATCTTGCCTAGTGTTGAAGCCTGTTAACCCATTCCCTCATATTGACGACTTTTGACGACTCTGTAAAAGTTACTTTGTGAAACCATTGTGATAAATAGAGCATTTGCTCCTATAGGAGCAAATGCTCTATTTATCACAATGGTTTCAAACTACAAAATTCTGAAAGTTTCCTTTTCTCTAGTTAATACTTCTTTTCGGTAGATTCATTCAAAGAGGTTGTAACTAGAAATAGTCTCTTAGGGAATTATATAAGTCCATATAATCCTTTATTTCATAGATGCGTTTATAACGAGTAGACTCAGATCTGACGGTTCATCAGAAGCTCATGTAAGATGCGTGAATTATATTTTTTTCAAGAATAGCTTATTTGTTTATTTCTCCATCAAACCTTATGGTGTGACCACTCTTTAGAAAAGTATCTAAATGGTATAAAGTAAACCCTCTCTATAACGACCACTAAATTATTTCAAGTATTTTGTGTTAAAGACAGGTGGCTGTTTAAAGCAAGGTGAAAGTAAAACAGAACGCTCCTATAGGAGCGTTCTGTTTTACTTTCACCTTGCTTTAAGCAGCTACTTGACCTAAATACATACTAATTAGCACAAAAAACGGCCGTTATAGAGAGGTTTTACTGTATGATACGAACCTTCATCTACTGCTCTGGAATTATATTAATCTGATTCTACACTGTCTGCAAGGGTAAAACAAAACTCCGTGTTCATGTTACATTATGAATATTAACCCATTACCTCATAGGCTATTTTTAGATCCAACCTCTTTGAATAAATCTACCGAAAAGGAGCATTAACTAGAGAAAAGGAAACTTTTAGAATTTTGTAGTTTGAAACCATTGTGGTAAATGGAGCATTTGCTCCTATAGGAGCAAATGCTCTATTTATCACAATGGTTTCACAAAGTGACTTATACAGAGTCGTCAAAAGTCGTCAATATGAGGAAATGGGTTAAAGTACTGTATAACCTGTCTTAAGCGGCCATTAATTTATTAATGAACATAGGAGTCCCTAATAGATAGCAGGTGGTTGCTTAATGCAGGACAAAAGTAATGCTGAAAGCTTTCTGCATTACTTTTGACCTGTATTAAGCTACCACCTGCCTTAGAACCCATAATTAGACATCTTTTTATGGCCGCTTAAGACAGGTGCTACTATATTGTGTATAAATACTGATGACATCATTATTTCTTATATGAATATTTATCAGGTAAAGGGTTAACTATAGTTGATGCAATAGTTTTGTTTTATGTGACATAATTACTGTGGAATGTTGTATTGGGGGAGGGCCGTAACTAATGTTGGAAGAGCTTGTGGCCCGGCCTTTTTTTTAAAGAAATGATATATGAATTAAATGTGTTTAAATGTGTTTAAAACTAATAAACTATTCTCTAAGTTTATTTTCCTCCTATCTGTTACATGATACAATGGCTGTGACAAACAGTTTCGACCCTGATGAGAGCCCCCCCCCCCCTCCCCCAATAAAAAAGATAAAACAATAACAACAAGACAAGCAAATCATTCAACAAAATCGTTTAACCCTTTACTCCATAAATACGCCTGTCCACGCCTTTGCAAAGGGAGAATACCCAGATCAGACGAATTCTGTATGAAGCGTCTGATCAGGGTCTGCTATGTTTGCTTGTGATACATGTATTACATATTAAAACCTCTCTATAACGACCACTAAATTGTGTTAATTATGTGGTATTTAGGGCATGTGACTGTTTAAAGCAATGTGAAAGTAAAACAGAACGCTCCTATAGGAGCGTTCTGTTTTACTTTCACCTTGCTTTAAGCAGCCACCTGCCTTTAAAACAAAATACTTGATGTACTTTAGTGGCCGTTATAGAGAGTTTTTACTGCATATTTATGCCATGGTCAAATATTCCTGTGCCCATGTGCTATTATAAAAATTAATCTCATTTATATTCATGAGGTAATTATTTCCTACATGAATATTCACGGCGTAAAAGGTTAAAACAAATAGTACAGCACGACACCATGCTTTATCAGGTATCTTCTTGTTGATGAAAGATTAAAAAATTATCCCGCTATGGAAATAGATTGTCTGTTTAAATCTCGTCTGCTGCATCTTTTCAAAAACGTAATCAGACAATCAGACAGTTAAGGTCCTGTTGAAACGTCGAATTAACCAATATGATCTGGATCCAAGCTGTTTGCCAGAACAAGTCAAGTTGTATTTAGCTGGATAAGTGTTCAAAAAATAAATGAGCACACGACCTACACAGTTTGAGGGGACATTAAAGAACGCGACCCGAATAGGACTTGAAAAATGACCAAGGCCGGGGAATGGATATTTCGTGATATACAGCTTGTGGACGATAATTTGTAAACAAGATGAAAACAAAAGTCACTCTCACTGTACAACGACGAAAGTCAGACAGGAGATGCCACACGCACAACACAAACTTCCGACGTAATAATGGACAACATAGCATTACATGTATATAAATAAACATGTCCTGCGAAAAAATGGGGGAAATGTTTGGAATGTTTAAAAAAAAGGGCTTTATCATCATCTTCAGACAAGATCGTTAACCCTTTATGCGACAGAAGCGTCTTCAAACACCTTTGCAAACAGAGTAAACCCAAATCAGACGGCTCCTATCGGAGCCGTCTGGTCAGGGTATACTCTATCTGCTTATGGTGATTTTATTCTGTAGTTCATGCCAAAATTTCAGAGTTTATAAGCCACTATAAAACATCAGTTAACCCTTTCCCTGATATAAACGTGTTTTCACGCATTTGCAAACAGAGTAGACCCATATCAGACGGCTCCTATAGGAGCCGTCTGATCAGGGTCTGCTCTGTTTGCTAATAGAATTTGGTAGCTCTGTTTCTTTGCTTTCTAAAATGTCTACAATGTTCCACCTTCCATATTTCTTTATAACTATTTTGTTAATGAATATTCACTAGGTATTGAAATTTGGCCTAAATACAGAACAGGGAAAGGGTTAATTAATGTTTATAAAGTCAATGTTTTCTTACCTGACTAGTCCTGGGGCAAAGGGTTAAGTTATGCGAGACTTATAAAGAACTGTTTACAACTGAATACTGTTTAAAACTTCTTTGTTTACCGTGGTATTTTTATCGCCGGTGAACTGTAAACCCCCATCGCAATAAAACGATGCGTCTTAGTGAGTCAAGTTCGTTGAAACATGGTGGAAATCATGTTTCTGTGAGGTTTTAATATCACAGATACCGAAACAAAATAATAAAAACCTTGTCTACAATTTAAAACATTTTCTTTTTCTTGTGCATTTTTTATTCAGACGTACATAGATGTTAGAGAAACATGTCTGAAACGGGGGGGAAACACCGACCCCTTACGCTCCTTACAATTCAAAAGGGCCTAGATATATATTTCATGTGTGTATATACAATATACATGGAGAGAGAGAGAGAGAGAGAGAGAGAGAGAGAGAGAGAGAGAGAGAGAGAGTAACAATCCCTGTGTGAATATATATAAAATTAGTGACTTCGTGAATATGTCCCAGCTGAATCTTTATAATAGCATATGTACACAAGATATTTGGTACATGTATTCGTAGAAACTGTAGTTATATCTATTATAATCTCAAATGCACAGAATAGACCCTGATCTGGATATGCTCTGTTTGCAAAGTCGTGAAAAGGCGTTTATATGAGGGAAAGACAGGCGATAGCTTAAGGGCGGGGAAAAGTCGTTCAGAAAGCTTCTCTGGGACTTTAACCCTGCATTAAGCAGTTGCATGAAAGTCCTAATTTCTTCTTTATTTAATGGTCGGATATGCAAGGTTGATCTGTATCAAGTCTCATCCAATTTAGTACCTCATTGTTTTTAAACCTGAAATCAACGTTACGTTTTTCTCTTCTTTTTCGGTGGGTTATATTAATTAGAACTTCTCTAAAGCGACCACTTAATGAATCAATATGATCATAGAAACGCGTTTTCACGCATTTGCAAACAGAGGAGACCCATATCTGACGGCTCCTGTAGGAGCCGTCTGATCAGGGTCTGCTCTTTTTGCTAATGGACTTTGATATAACTGTTTCTTTCTAAAATAAATGTTCCATCTTCCATATTTCATTATAACTATTTTGTCTGTGAATATTCCGTATGTATTGAAATTCGGAATAAACATAGAACAGGAAAAGGGTTAAATGCAGGCCTAAAGTCATACAGAAAGCTGATATTGTTTCTTTCTGCGTAACTGCAATAAGCTACAATCTGTCGTTAATACCTAGAAATCAAACTCGTTTTGCCGATCGCTTAAGAGAGTTCTACTGTATGTAGAAATATATATGTCAAATACTGTAATGGTTTCAAAATTGAAGTCAATTTCTTTCTTTTTTGTTTACATGTTGTTTAACTAATTCATTGCCACATGTTTTGTCTGTAATATTTGTCATCTACTTCAAATTCACTTTTGAAATTTCTTTCTTTTTAGTTTAAAAACATAATCCTTAGCGTGTCATCAGGATCTTAATTCGTTGCACACATAAACATATATTCGCCAAGTGTAGCGAAGGAATTAACCCTTTACTCCATAAATACGGCTTTCTACGCCTTTGCAAGCAGAGTAGACCCAGATCAGAGGCTCCTATAGGAGCCGTCTGATCAGGGTCTGCTCCGTTTGCTTATGCTATAACAGAGATATGATCATTCAGTTTCTGCCGTGGCCAAAAATCCTATTTCCATGTGTTATTTATCTAATTAATATTCATGATGTCATTATTTCTTACATGCATATTCATGAAATAAAGGGTTAAATATGTTATACATGTATTTATCTGCGCATGTGTGTCATATAATCACAGATTCAACAACTAAACATATTGAATTTTTTATCTGCACATATGTGTCATATAATTCTTATCTGGGTGTATATAACATGTTTTCTATACCAGATAGTTCACCCAGATCATGACAGGACAAGTAGCCCCGTGTATCTGACAAAGGGATTCAAACCTACACGTTGTATGGCGATGATGTTGGATTGGTAAACCTTGTTTCCCTTTGTTTTAACTTGATTTATTTGACAGTGTGGTCAATGACTAGTAGTAAGAACATCGAACATGACAACAATACATATAACCCACGCCATGAGCAAGCTAGTCAGAGCTCCAGATAAGATGAGTAAATTAAAATTATTTCAAGAATAACTTCTTTATTTCTCCATCAAATCCTATGTCGTGACCACTCTTTAGAATCGTCTCGAAGAGACGATTCTAAAGAGTGGTCACAACATAGGGTTTGGTGGAGAAATGATGATTTTAGTATTTGAGTACGCACCGTTATCTGTAGCTCAGACAGTAATAACCCTCCAAAGAGACCACTTTACGAATAAACATAGATGTCTTTAAAATCAGGCGGTTGCTTAATGCAGGACAAAAGTTATACAGAGAGCTCCTATAGAAGCTTTCTGTATAACTTTCAATGTGTAAGAAGCTACCACCTGTGTTTAAGACCCAAACTTAGACCTCTTTTTGGTGATCGCGTTAGACGGGTTTTACTGTATACGGTTGGTGTTCGTTTCAAATAGTGTAAATCTAGATCAGAATAGTATAGAATAGAATGTTTGTTTTAAATGGCACACCCTGTTCGTTGTGTTCTGATTGGTCAAACTCTGTCAAGGAGAATGACAGCAAGACTGACGGACGAATAGACTGGACTAAGCCACTTAAGAATTGTTCATGACATATATATTAATTAATAAACAGGAAATATTATCATGGAGGGCCGACAAACTAACAGAGACTGTAAGACATACAGAACGATTTCACAGAAAGGAGAAAAACGAAAGAACTCCAGAATACCGGCATAACACCACACAGATGAGCATAGTGCCAGCAAAAAGGACGGACAGACAGACCGTCACAAATCGAGCCACTAACAGACACGTGCCATACGGTCCTATCACCATTCTTTGAATTCTTTAGGAGCATTAATCCTTATCCTGTTCTAGAAACAATATTTGCTTAAGCTCCCATCTACTGCACAATTCGTTCACATTCGATTCGTTGCAGGTTTTGAGATATTATTGGCTGAGTGTCAAAATGTTTGGATCCTGATGAGACACCAAGTTATTCGGCGTTTCATATGGATTCAATCTGTTTGCAAACGCCAGTGCGATAAGTGATAACCCTTTCCTTCATAGAAACGTGTTTTCACGCATTTGCAAACAGAGTAGACCCAGATCAGACGGCTCCTAGAGGAGCCGTCTGATCAGGGTCTGCTCTGTTTGCTAATGGAATTTGATAGACCTGTTTCTGTAGTTACTAAAATGGCTACAATGGTCCACCTTTGATAACTATTTTGTCGATAGATATTCAGGTATTGAAATTTGGAATAAATACAGAACAGGGAAAGGGTTAATGCATTTGTACTAGATGATATGTTGTTTCAATAGAATTAACCCTTTGCATTTCGGGTAAATGGCATTTGTAAGCAGTGTAGTCCTAGATTAGAGTCAAGGAACCATCTGATCAGTGGCGGCAATGTTTGTTTAATCAAAATTGTATAGCAAATCAAATCTGTCACACTGAATGGACGCTACTGTTATACAGTGATGGACCATCCTATCTTGCAAATTCAGCATTTAAATGGTTAACCCTTTCCTTCATATAAACACGTTTTCACGCATTTGCAAACATAGTAGACCTAGATCAGACGGGTCAAATTGGAGCCGTCTGATCAGGGTCTCCTCTGTTTGCTAATGGAATTTGAAATATCTGTTTCTTTACTTTCTAAAATGGCTCCACCTTCCATATTTCGTTATAACTATTTTGTCCATGAATATTCAGTAGGTATTGAAATTTGGAATAAACATAGAACAGGGAAAGAGTTAACGATTTCGCTGCCGTATCTATAGGCGAATCTATGATCATCTTCTCACACAGTTTCGATCCAGCAGAGACGCCGACCCAGCGTCTTATCAGATTCCAAACTGTTTGATACAGTGAAATAAAATAAAAAAAAGTACTCTGGAATGAAAATTGAAGCAGACGGCAAAATTTGCAGACGAAATTTTCACAAAACGCGACAGCGAAAGAACTACGGACATGTTTGTTTAGAGAGTTTAGCTCATTCCAAGACCCTGCAGCAATCTGAATGTTATCGCGTATGAATTCATTTATTTATTTGAACTTTTATTTTTATCTTACTGACACACCTATAGAGAAGAGATAGGGCCAACTTCGTGCTTCATTTTTTTTCGCTTGACATTCCCTTGACAATATATTTTCTGACATTCTGATCTTACTTTCGCGATTTCACTGAACTGGATATTTTTTCAAACTGACATATATTGTCTCCAAAGTCCACGGACCTCGGAATACAGTAAAGCTTCTCTAAACCGGACGTTAAATTCAGTGTAAATATTGGTCTAGGAGTCAAGCAGAAAGCTCTCCTGGCAGCTTTCTGCGTGACTTTCATCCTGCATTAAATATTGGTCTTGGAGATAGGTGGCAGCTTAAAATGCTAGAATGTTCTAGGAGTTTGAATTTCATCCTGCATTAAGCAACCACCTGCCTAACAATATCTAAACTCTTCTCTACTTGAATTCCGGTTAACTCTTTTGGCACCAAATTTAAAAGTGTCGTCTGCAATAATAATTTCATATTAAATATAATTCTAAACTAAATAATAAAGGTATATTAGTAAAACGTTTGTTTTTAAAAACATGTATGCTTGGGCTAAAATAATACAGAAAACAGGGCGGCAACTGACCTGGGACTGCACTGTTTTCAATGGTGCCAACAGGCGAAATTGGCGCCCGAAAGAGTTAAGAGAGGTTTTTCTGTAAGTTCCTACGCCTGTTCGTTCGTCCCTCTCTACGTACGCCCAAATGTGTATTCGGACCAGTACAAACTACCGATCAAAATCCAGTAAAACTTCTCTAAATCGATTACCTACCTAAAAAGGCATATCCTGGCCTTAAAGGCAAGTGGTAGCTTTATGTAGTAGAATACTCTCCTACGGGAGCTTCTGGTTTACTTTCGTCCAAACTTAACCAGCCACCTGTTTTTAAATATAATGTGCATTGTACATGTACACCAATTCCTATTGGATTAAGCAGTCACCTGCTTTTAAAGACACAAATTCCTATTAAGTGATTGCCTTAGAATGGTTTTACTGTTCGCATATCTGACACGAGAGAACGGAAATTCAGACTGCCCAGTCTGTCGTCATTTACTTTCGGAACTGTATAGAAATACCCGAATAAAAGGGGATCTACACTGTTAGACACGCACATAAACATCTGCAAAATTAACCCATTACCTCATAGGCTATTTTAGATACAACCTCTTTGAATTAATCTACCGAAAAGGAACATAAAATAGAGAAAAGGAAAAATTTAAAATTTTGTAGTTTGAAGCCATTGTGATAAATAGAGCATTTGCTCCTATAGGAGCAAATGCTCTATTTATCACAATGGTTTCACAAAGTGACTTTTACAGAGTCGTCAAAAGTCGTCAAGTATCGTCTGTTAACCCTTTACCTGGTAGAGCCGCTTTAGGCGCATCTGCAAAAAGAGTAGACCCAGAGCAGATGGCTCCTGTAGGATCAAGGTCTCTCCTGTTTACCAGTGGAATCATATTGATCTGATTCTTCAGTTCTGCCATGGCCAACAGTTCTTGAGTCCATATGACATTATAAAAATATCTTATTGATATTCATGGTGCCATTTCCCCCCGGTAATTATGCATGCTCTTTATTGTGTTATCCTTGGTATAGAAAGCATGCCATGGTTTTTCACTATACATCATTTGACGAATTACTATTTATTACGATGTGATACATATTTGTGAACCATATTATGTTTTCTGTATGTTGAAATCTATCTATGATTAGTATCTATCTATCTATCTATCTATCTATCTATCTATCTATCTATCTATCTATCTATCTATCTATCTATCTATCTATCTATCTATCTATCTATCTATCTATCTATCTATCTATATATAAATATTCATGTATGAAATAATGGTATCATGAATATTAATTAGATTGTTGTAATACTACAAGGACACAGAATTAATGCTGCGCCATGGCAGAAACTATAGAATCATATCTATATATTATATCATAAGCAAACAGAGCAGACCCTGGTCAGACAGCTCCTACGGGAACCGTTTACAAAGGCGCAGAAAGGCGTATTTACATCTAGTAAATTGTTAAACATGATTTCTATATAATCCAATAAGCATTAATGGCAGACGATGATCAGACCATGATTGGCTCCTATACAGGAACGGTCCGATCTGGGTATAATCTGTTTGCAAAAGGCGTCAAAATACATCTCTATGAGGTAAAGGGTTAACCCTCTCCCTCTGTCTGTCTCTCTCTCTGTCTCTGTCGCTGTCTCTCTCTCTGTCTTTCTGTCTCTCTTTCTCTGTCTGTCTGGTATGTCTGTCTGTCTGTCTGTCTGTCTGTCCGTCCGTCCCCCTCTCTCTCTCTCTCTCTCTGTCCCTGACTCTCTCTTACTTTCTCTCTTTCTTTCGCTCTCCCTGGGTGACTCTATAGTATCCGAACCATCTAACCAACCTGGAAAGGGGCAATTGGATTTCCACTGTGTGCTATGGACAAATCAGTTCGATCCACGCAGAGTCGCGTTAAACAACAAATGTACGAGTACAAGCTTACTTATATCGTTTTTAACCCTTTGACTGGAGAATATTTATGTAAGAAATACTGACATCGTGTTTATTGATTAGCTGGCTTGTTATGATGGTACATTGTATATGATCACAGAAATTTGGCTTTAGTAGAAACTGTAGCATCTGATCTATATATGTCCTTAACCCTTTCGGCGCCAAATTTCTAATTGTCGTCTGCAATCCAAATTGGTTATTTCATTCAGTAAAATAAGGACATGAGATAAATAAATGCAAATTTCAAAGGAATAAAGCACATATATAGAAATAGAGATTGAGACAAATAGTGAAGTCCCTGATCAGACGCCGTCTTGAAAAGGCGGCGTCTGATCTGGGACTGCACTATTTGTCGTGGTACATTTATGCGACTGCGGCGGTGAAAGGGTTAAGTAAACGGAACAGACTGCGATCAAGCGGCTCCTACAGCCGTCTGATCTGAATCTACCCGGTTTGAAAATATCTCATTACGGTCTGTGTTCATATGCCATTATGAAAAAAATCTCACTAATATTCATGACGTCAGTTTTTCTTACATGAATATACAACAGGGAAAGAGTTAATATTTCTTGAATTTTCATTAGATAAACGATTAAGAAAATGGTAGTGGGTTCGATCCCCGACCGAGTCGTACCAAATACTTACCTCGTTTAGCACTTAGTGTATAAAGGCAGTGCTAGGACTAGTTGCCCCGATGTCAGTATAATGTGACTGCATTTGGATTGTTTCTATAGGGAAGCAGCTCGGGTTACATAACAAAGATTGAATGTCTGTAGTGCTGTATATCGCTTGACTCGTGTGACGTGTGCGATGTCATACGGTAAAAACTACAGGGAAAAAACAAATTACTTGCCATGCCACCTATACCTTGCATGTTATGCCACTGAAAAATAATATGTTTAACCCTTACATTACGGGGCACGAGTCGTTAACGATCTTTGCAAACAGTGTAGACCCAGATGAGAGGGCTCCTAGAAGAGCCCTCTCATCAGGGTCTGCACTGTTTGTCATGGTACACTTTTCTTTAAAACAAATCCCTAAATATTCACCATAAGCTTGACCTGTTTGAATTTTGGAATAGTCCAATTTGAAAATTCAGCGTTGTTATGGTAAAAAAAATGACAGAACTAGGAGCGCTGGCCTTTATGTTGCCACTACTGACAATATGTTGATGACGTTGTCAAGCAGTATGTATCCAGAAACAAAGTAAAGTCAATTAGTCAGAACTTGTACTTTATACAGCGAAACCTGTCTTAAGTGACCATTGATTTATTGAGTATCGGAGTCTTGAAAAGCAGATGGTTGCTTAATACAGGACAAAAGTAAAGAAGAAAGCTCCCGTGGGAAACGCATGCATTACTTTCGATCTGAATTAAGCTACCACCTGCCTTAAAGCCACACAATTAGACTTCATTTTAAAAGTGTCTTATCCCTGTTCTATGTTAGTACAAATTTCAATACCTACTGAATATTAATGGACAAAATAAAGGTAGATATAACGAAATGTGGAAGATGGAGCATTGTAGCCATTTTAGAAAGTAAAGAAATATATCTATCAAATTCCTTTAGCAAATAGAGCAGACCCTGATCAGACGAATGTTATAGGAGTCGTCTGATCTGGGTCTACTCTGTTTGCAAATGCGTGAAAACACGTTTATATGGAGGAAATGGTTAAGGCTGATTTTACTGTACTCAAATTGTATTTAAATGGAGCAAGAGGAAAATATAATATCGTATTTTGTAATTGAAGCAGAAGAATCTACCCTGATCAGACGACAATTTTCTCAACATATTTTACCCATATCCTGTCGAAAACAAAAACGATATTTACTAAAACCCTTGAACTGCTGCAGTTTTGTTATACAATAAAACCTCTCTATAACGGCCACTAAATTGTATTAATTAGTTGGTATTTAGGGCAGGTGGCTGCTTAAAGCAAGGTGAAAGTAAAACAGAACGCTCCTATAGGAGCGTTCTGTTTTACTTTCACCTTGCTTTAAGCAGCCACCTGCCTTTAACACAAAATACTTGATGTAATTTAGTGGTCGTTATAGGGAGGTTTTACTGTACTTAGTTCAAGCCTTTGAGTAAGTATTGTCTGTGTGTCAAACGGCACGGACCCTGATAGGATGTCTAGTGTATTGACCATTGTCTACCTCTTGATCCAAGTTATTAGCCAATGAAAACTGAGGTAGCAAAGGTTAAAATCAAGTTGCACTTATATATACGTCAGTGTCAGAATATGCACTTTTAGCCTTTAATATACTGAGGATGTGTTCGTCCAAATTATTGTCTTCTACTTGAGATATTCTAATGAAACAGACTTTGATATATTTGATTTCAAATATTTAATCAGTGTGTCAAACAGTTTGGATCTTGATCAGACGCTGGCTTCATCCGCGTCTCCTCTGGATCAACACTGTCACCATAGTAACCAACATGCTTAACCGTTTACCCCATGAATTATGCATGTAAAATAATTGTGAATAATAATTAGATTATTTTTATACAGGTACATGAACAGAGAAAAGTTTGACCAAGGCAGAAACTAAAGAATCAGATCTATATGATTCCATATACAAACAGAGCAGACCCTGCTCAGACGGTATAGGAGCCGTCTGATCTGGGTCTTCTCTGTTTGTCTATGGAATCTGATATGGGTCTACTCTGTTTGCAAAGGCGTAGAAAGGCGTATTTATGGAGTAAAAGGTTACGGCTGAATCAAGTTTGTAACTCGCAGAAACAAACAGAAACTCATTTTAGTGGCATATTTACTAGTGTACGTATAAATTACTTAACTCGTCAAATGCTTTGTCACTTTGTTTGCGAGTACATGTACTTTTGACGATTCATAGTATAGGGTATGATGGAGAAATGACGAATATAGTAGATGGGTACGCACCTTTATCCCATTCCCTCATATTGACGACTTTTGACGACTCTGTAAAAGTCACTTTGTTAAACCATTGTGATAAATAGAGCATTTGCTCCTATAGGAGCAAATGCTCTATTTATCACAATGGTTTCAAACTACAAAATTCTATTTTTTCCTTTTCTCTAGTTAATGCTCCTTTTCGGTAGATTTATTTAAAGAGGTAGGGTCTAGAAATAACCTACGAGGTAATGGGTTATCTGTAGCTCTGGGTAAAGTACAAATAAAAACGACCACTTTGTCGTTCCCATAGCTTTAATTTTTGACTTGTCATTCAGTTACTCATTATTTTCTCACTAATCCACTCTGATCTACTCATTCAGATGACATGCATTTTCATACGTTATCACCCGGATATTGTTTATAACTGACCCCTCAACTGAGTTCCCCATTAACCAAAACATATATAGAAGAACTTGCCTATGCTACCATTCCTTTATTGAACATATGAGTCTTTAAAAGCAGGTGGTTGCTTAATGCGTGATAAAAATAATGTAGAAAGCTACAATTAAGATTACTTTCTACCATCATTAAACAATTTCCTTCATACAAAATGAATGCAAAATACTTGGCTCCAAAACCTTTTACATTGGGTAGAGCAAAACTGAAATTTTCTCTAAAACTCATCTTATAGTTACGAACAAGGTCTAGTGGAATGAACTCATTTGTTACTCAATAAATGAATGGTTACTTCAGAAAGGTTCTACTACATGTATACAATAACACCTCTCTATAACGGCCACTAAATTACATCAAGTATTGTGTAAAAGACAGGTGGCTGCTTAAAGCAAGGTGAAAGCAAAACAGAACGCTCCTATAGGAGCGTTCTGTTTCACTTTCACCTTGCTTTAAGCAGCCACCTGTCCTAAATATCAACTATTTAACACAATTTAGTGGCCGTTATAGAGAGGTTTTACTGAACAGTCTTTGGTTAAAGAGGAACACAGTCGATGGGTAATTTTTGTACAGATAGTATCGGATTTGATGCAGAAATAAAGGAATTATTCTTGAAAATGTTTTAATTTACGTATCTTATTTGGACAAATATTTTAACCCTGAGTTTGCTGTAGAAATGATGACGACTTAACTCATTCCCATATAGGCTACTTTTAGATCCAACCTCTTTGAATAAATCTATCGAAAAGCATTAACTAGAGAAAAGGAAAATTTTAGAATTTTGTAGCTTGGAACCATTATGATAAATAGAGCATTTGCTCCTATAGGAGCAAATGCTCTATTTATCACAATGGTTTCAGTAGGTGATTTTTACAGAGGCGTAGAAAGGCGTATTTATGGAGGAAAAGGTTTAAAACTCGGATCTGTTTCATTCTTACTGACTTCCTATTTGCTCGAGTTTTTGAGAAACTATTGAAACAATCTGGATCCTGATGAGACGTCACGTTACTCCGGAACTCATCTGGATCCAAACCGTTTGCAAATGCGAGACAGGATGCGATTAGTAGGGTGTTTGGTTTAACTGTTTCCTTCATATAAACGCCTTTTCACGCAATTGCAAACAGAGTAGACCCAGATCAGACGGCCCCTATAGGAGCCGTCTGATCAGGGTCTGCTCTGTTTGATTTTGGCACGATATAGATCTGATTCTACAGTTTTTTGTCAAAGCAAAAATTTCGCTTGAAAAGTCTTCATTATAAAAAAATCTCTAAATAATATTCAGGACGTCACGTTTTCTTACATTAATATTGAACAGGGAAAGAGTCCGATATGTGCACTTTTTACTTACTTCCTTTTCGTTCAAGCTTTTGAGAAACCCATTTACCGAATATCAAACGACTGGGGTCATGAAGACACCCCGAGATACCAGGTGCCAAACGGATCCATGCTGTTTGAAAATACATGTCAGATAGGCATGGTAATGGTTGAATTTTGAACTTTCTCTCGTCTTTATATTTCATGACGAGTTATTATCTTTAAATCTTAAGTTATGCATTTTGACATATCATAGATATATCGTTTGAAAAATTAACTATAAATAACTGATAAAATCTTAATTGTAAAAATGCAACAGATAATATGAATAGCTTGTCGTCAGTTGTTGTTGATTTTTGCTGTACACACTGTGATTGTAGATGAATAGTTTATACTTTATAGACATTTTTTTTACATTAAATGCGCTTATCTGTACATATATACACATATATATCTATTGTTGGGTGCAAATCGTCGTTACTACCATTGATGGGGTGATGACCTTTTGATGATCTCTAAAACATTTTGTTTTATACTTTCTCTCGTAGTATCATACTAACCCTAGTTATAGTATAATACATGTACTAACTTTCGTAGTATCATAATATCACTCTTAGTATCATACTTTCTCTCGTATAGTATAATACTAGTCCTCGTAGTACCATACAATATATCGTAGTATCATATATCTCGTAGTATCATACTGTCTCTCGTAACATCATACAATCTCTCGGAAAAAAACTACAGTTATATACATATTAACCCTTTCGCTGCCAATGCCGGATCTGTGATTAACTATGCAAACAGTTCGGATCCGGATGAGACGCCGAGTAACTCGGCGTCTCATCAGGATCCAAACTGTTTGTTACTGTTACTATGTCCTTGAAATAAAAATGAAGAAAATAAAAAAAAATGAACATTTGTAGCAGACGACAAAGTTAGCAGACGACAGAGTTTGGCAGCGAAAGGGTTAAAAGTTTATTCCATCGATGTCTATTCTAACGCCTTTGCAAACAGAGTAGATCCAGATAAGGCGGCTTATGTATGAGCCGTCAGGGTCTGCTCTGTTTGCTAACTGAATGATATAGACCTGATTCTACAGTTTGTTTCCTGGCTAAATTGTCATAGTCCATGACGCCACTATAAAAATGAATCTACTCAATATCCACACGTTCCTTGTATCTTATAACCCCATTTTCTCATACTGACACATTTTCACGCATCTGTATAAGTCACGTTT
The DNA here is from genome assembly GCA_963576725.1 of Azorinus chamasolen. Lineage (NCBI taxonomy): Eukaryota > Metazoa > Mollusca > Bivalvia > Cardiida > Solecurtidae > Azorinus > Azorinus chamasolen. Next base: position 57,430,326 of record OY755249.1, read on the forward strand.
TGAAACCATTGTGATATATAGAGCATTTGCTCCATAGGAGCAAATGCTCTATTTATCACAAAGGTTTCAAAACTAATCAATTCTAAAATTTCCTTTTCTCTAGTAAATGCTCCTTTTCAGTAGATTTATTCAAGGAGGTTGGGTCTAAAAATAGCCTATGGGATAATGGATATTCATGGAGTAAATGGTTTGAAAAAAGAGTTTCACTGTACATCGTCCATGTTATTTAAGAAAAGCAAATGTTAACCCTTTCTTTTATATAATACATATTCATGCAACTACAACGCATAAATTTGCTAACAGATTACAGCCAGATCAGACGGTTCCTATAGCAGCCGTCTGATCACAATCTGTTCTGTTTGTGTATGGCATGATATAGATCAGATTCTACAGTCTTTGTCAGATCAAGAAAATCCCTTGAAATTTTTACATTATGAAAATTCACTTAATAAATATTCATGATGTCATTTTTTCTTACATATTTTATCAGCGAACGGGTTTACGACCCCTCATAATAAGGGAAGAACACGTGCGTATAATCTATAATACTTGTATATCGGTATCTTAATATACCAAGTACGCCCAATAACCAAAAATCAAATCTGAATTTCTGTTGTGTTTATTTTTTATTGGTAAATGATCCGAGATTTATTTTCAAGATTGTGATTTTTTTGTCACATAAACACACGGATAGCATTAACCCTTCGAAAGCCGCAAACGAATGCACACTCATTTGCAAACAGTGTAGATCCAGATCAGAAGTCTCCTAGGGGAGCCCTCTGGCCAGGGTCTGCCCTGTTTGTTGTTAACCCCCCCCCCCAATCAAATTTAAACCTTTCTTACTGAATTGGCTCTACACTGATGGGTCATTCCACTTTGAATATTCGGCATTGAACCCTTTACACCAGGAATAGTCATGTAAAAAATAATGACATCTTGAATATTTATAAGCTGATATTTTATAATATATAAATTTTATCGTGAGAATCTTTTGCTTTGACAAAAATCTGTATAATCATTTTTAAATCATGCTATAAGCAAATAGAGCAGACCCTAATCAGATGGATCCTACAGGAGCCGTCTGATCTGGATCCACTCTGTTTGCAAATGCGTGAAAAGGCGTTTTATTAGGAAAAGGAATAACCAACAAGTTAAATGAAGTAGGCGATAATTAGACCATACCATGCGTGCACCAAAAACTGCAATGACTTAAAAAAAAAACACATTTGAAAACTATAAATCTATTTTGGTAGGGAAAACAAGTCTGATGGAGAGAGAAACACTGACAGAATGACTGGAATGAAACAGAAACACTGACAGAATGACTGGAATGAACCAGAAATACGGACAGAAGACAGCAAGACATAAAAGAAAACAAAATAATGGGATAGAGAGAATCAAAGAATGAGAAAAAATGAGAAAAACAGTAGGAGAAGGAAAGAACAGAATGCAAGATTGAGAAAAGTGAGATACACGCATACAGCTAGAAACAGATGAATAATAAGGAGTAGCCAGTGGAGCAGAGTAAACATATGAACATCTTACAGACTTATACAGTAAACTCCCTCTAAACCGGAATTCTAGGAGAGAAGAATTTAGATACTTTTCGGCAGGTGGCTGCTTAATCACAATGCAGGGTGGGAGTCATGCAGAAAGCTCATCTAGGAGCTTTCTGCATGACTCTCATACTGCATTAAGCTGCAACCTGTCTCCAAGACCGATATTTTACTAAATCTAACGTCCGCTTTAGAGGGTTTTACTGTAGACTGATAGACAGACGCACAGACAAATAAACAGACAGACTACTTACAGCCAGCGAATCGCTTGTACACCGTACAAACACCAGATTATTACCACTAATCCTAAAACGAAACGAATCACAAATCCGGGTAAATTCCTTAGAACGTGCATTTTCGGACTTTCACGGTGAGTAACTAAACCTCAAAATCTAACTAAAACTCTCAAGAGTGGGTCAATCACTCGCGGCATACTCGAAAAATTAAATCCATGACCAGGAATTGAGTAAAATCCACATCGCTTTATTCTTTAAAATATTTTCTTAATATTTCACATGATAGTTGTTACATTGTACACATTTCACTCTGTCCTCTAAGATAGATTTACATTTTCTACAATCTAACGCTGGTCGTTTGAGGACAGTATTCACTTCCAATCCAACTTCCACGTGCATTTCACAATCCACTACATTCTGTCTTTATCCCCTCTTTAAATTAATGACTTGTTTCACACTGGAACTGTAACGTGCTTGTAATGCAATATCAACAGGTTCGTTGATGTCGAATCCACCACTCCTTTCTGGATTTATCCCGCGAAATTCAAGCCATATTTTAAAATATGTAATAAATATATATCTCTATATACATATAAACACCAAGTCTATTCCTGTCAACAATTATATCTAGTGGTGATAATAGTGAAGTACAAATTCACATTAGCCAAAATGCTTTTTTTTCATTCACTCAACACCGATCATCCGTTGAAAATTCGAATGTAATGTATCCACACATTCTCTTCTATTAATTAACATCGTACTTTCTCATTTCGCCAATGTCACCAAAGCAATTCCAGTTCAAACGCGGTTATCTTGAAATAACAAAATTATGAAAATAAATGTAGCGGCTCTTATCAGCTGATTCTATTAATCAAGCGGAGGAATTCCCGTGTTTGAGAAGTACAACCCAGCGTACTGTTTAACGCTGTTCAACTATTTCACCGTGAAAACTTTCAAATAGTCATTCAGCAGTCCGATCCCCCCATTTCACTTGTACACCACGCCTACCCGTCACCGCGCATGACTGGGTTTACACTTGAATAAACACGATCAGTGTGAATATGCAAATTAGCTTTCACGGGGCGTAAACGGTTGTTCTCAATTCGGTGACATTTGACGTGTGACGTACACTATATAGAGAGTGACAACGACTGATACTCGGGGGTGAAATTAAATCAAACACACCACACTGCTGAAACTGGCGAACACTGCAGTCGTATATATATATATATACACGATACAAAATTTACCTAGGCCTACAGTGCTGATGTATTTAACAGGCATTCGTTCCCTAGTAATCAACTATACAGCGAATTTCACTAGCGCAGTTTACGACTTTCTTAACTCTTTGCACGCTAAGTAGCTGCCGAGAGCAAATCTGTCGTCTTTTACATTTCAAAAGTGATTATTTCACACTTTTATTTTTTCAAAAATACCGTCAACGTGACAAACAGTTCGGATCCTGATGAGACCCCGAGTTACTCGGCGTCTCATCTGGATCCTAACTATTTGCACGGGCTTTCATCGATTCGCCACTAGCGTTGAAATGGTTAAGAAATACGTCTTCAACCCTTTTGATATTTTAACGATAGTTAACACTGAAATCGTAATCAACTATCCGGGAAGTCTCTAGACATTCCCGATCAGAGGAAAATCCGTCATGATTAATGGATAACAATTGCCGAGGCAGGGAAATGCAGCGACTTGAATGATGATCAACAGAACTTCTGTACGAAGTTTGGTGAATAACGAAGGATTTCTCAGATTTTCCCTGTAATTCTTTAAGTCATTAAACAACAATCAGTCGCTTACAGCGGTTATCAATAATACGCCAAATCATTTTCCCAGATCAATTGGGAATTATTTTCAAGAGTTTGTCAGTCTGATGCTTCCGCATGTGCGTCACACAGTGATCAACCCGTACCGCTGGAGAAACCGGGGTTGCGTCCGCGGAGACTGAACTCGCCATATGCGTTGACAACAGAACCTGTCTCGAGCGGCCATCGAAAATGAGTTCTAATCATGGGTCTTTAAGGCAGGTGGTAGCTTAATGCAGGTCAAAAGTAATACAGAAAGCATTACTTTTGCCCTGCAATAAGCAACAACATGTTTTTTAAAGATTTTTATGTTCAATAAATGCCGCTTAGGACAGTTTCTACTGTAGATAAATATTGCTCACTATTCAATATAAAGCACACGTGCTGCTCGTGCATAATATATACATATACGGTGAAGTCTCGCTAACACGATCATTCAAAAGAAGTCTAATTCTGGAGTTTTAAAATATATGGTAGCTTAATGCAGGACAAAAGTTAAACAGCTAATTGTGGGTCTGTAATGCAGGTGGTAGCTTAATGCAGATCAAAAGTAATGCAGAAAGCATCTACAGGAGCTTTCTCCATTACTTTTTCCCTACATTCAGCAACCACTTGCATTTAAGACTAATATTTTCAATAAATAAATGGTCGCTTGGGACAGGTTCTTGTATGCTTTACACAGTAAAGAAATTGTACTACATGTATATAGGATTCAAGAAGTAATAGCTCATATAATAGCCAGACAAAGGTTGAGTTAAGGCTAGGACATATAAAAGTGAGTACAAATGTGAGTACAAATATGTGCAAAATCTGTATACAGTAGAATCTGCCTTAAGCGGCCACCAAAAGAGGTCTAATTAGAGGTATGTAAGGCAGGTGGTAGCTTTATATATGTCGAAAGTAACACAGAAAGGTCCTGTAGTTTACTGCATTACTTTCCACTGCATTAAGCAACCACCTCCTTTTAAGACTCATATTTTCAACAAGTTAAAGGCCGCTTAGGACAGGTTATGCTGTATGCCAAAAGTAATCTGTCAGCAGTGGAGAACATGATCTGTGTATTAATTTATTCTATAGCATAGGCTGTTTAACCCTTTCCTCCATAAATACGCCCTTCTACGCCTCTGTAAAAGTCACTTTATGAAACCATTGTGATAAATAGAGCATTTGCTCCAATAGGAACAAATGCTCTATTGATCACAATGGTTTCAAACTACTAAATTCTAAAAGTTTCCTTTTCTCTAGTTAATGCTCCTTTTCGGTAGATTTATTCAAAGTGGATGGATCTAAAAATAGCCAATGACGTAATGGGTTAAGACACGTACAATATAAACTTTCTATAACGGCCATTAACATTAGGTCTGAATCATTTATTTAGGACAGGCGGTAGTTTAATGCAGTACGAAAGTTATTCAGAAAACTCCCCTGAAGGCTTTATACATTACTTTCGCCCTGCATTAAGCAACCACCTGTTTTTATCGACCCCGTATATATTCATTATATGGTTCTACTATAGAAAAGTTCACATATAAAATAATCCTCGAAATACAATGTAAAATAATCCTAAAACACAGCAAGCTTGGTTAAAATATAATTGCAGAAAAAGATAAAGAACCAAACTTTAGATGAGGAGCAATTTCGAATGTGTACTGTTGAGCTGCCATCTTGTTTAGTTTAACTGTGATTTTGTATAAAGTAGAACCTTTAAGCGGTCATAAAAAGGGGGTTCTATTTATGGTTATGTAAGACAGGTGTTAGCTTGATGCAGGTCAACAGTATTGATTTTATCCTGCATTAAGCAACCACCTGCTGCTTAAGACTCCTGTGTTTATAAATGAATGGCTGCTTAGGACAGGTTCTACTATAGTTGAGTTGCCAGTTTGTATAATTAAGCTGGAATTTCGTATAGTTAACCCATTCCCTCATATTGACGACTTTTGACGACTCTGTAAAAGTCACTTTGTGAAACCATTGTGATGAATAGAGCATTTGCTCCTATAGGAGCAAATGCTCTATTTATCACAATGGTTTCAAACTACAAATTTCTAAACGTTTCCTTTCCTCTAGTTAATGTTCCTTTTCGGTAGATTTATTTAAAGAGGTTGTATCTAAAAAATAGCCTATGAGGTAAAGGGTTAAGTTACCTTTAACTAAGTTCTCACTCGGACCACCTCGGCTATTTCTATCGAACTCTGACGGAATACGGCGAGTAGTTACGATTGTTAAGTTCTAAAGCGTTACAATATAACTATGGTTAGACATTAGGAACAAGAACATTGTAAATATATTGGCATTTGGAATCGTCTAGAAAATATTTTTGAAATGGCCAACTGAACCAGAAAATTCGAATCGCATTGAAAACTTGAAGCCAAAAATAGAAACTGAAAACGTGATTAAATTTTGAAAACAATGCATGAAATCTGAAATCAGTCTTTGAAGTTTGAATTAAATTATAAGGTAACAATCGGCATTGAAATAGTTTGTTTGCTTGGACTGTGCGAGATGGGGAACATATTTTTTTTTAAAGTTTTTGATTTTGAAATCAGATAGACATTAAAAATTGGCATGCGACTTGAAGGTGCCAACGCTTTAAATAAAAAAAAAAACATCGAATAACTTTTAATTTGCTTCAGAGATACGTCATTTAATGTACACGTATGTATTTGCAAACAAAGTAGACCCAGACCAGACAGCTCCTTAACGCATTACCTCATAGGCTATTTGTAGATCCAACCTCTTTGAATAAATCTACCGAAAAGGAGCATTAACTAGAGAAAAGGAATTTGTTTAGAATTTTGTAGTTTGAAACCATTGTGATAGATAGAGCATTTGCTCCTATAGGAGCGAATGCTCTATTTATCATAATGGTTTCACAAAGTGACTTTAACAGAGTCGTCGAAAGTCGTCAATATGTGGGAATGGGTTAAAGAACCGTCTGATGAGAGTCTGCACTGTTTGCTGATGAAATAACATAGATCTTATTTTTAAGTTTCTACCATGGCCAAAAAATTTAGTGTTCACGTGACGGCATAAAAATATCTAATATACATTGTATATTAATGATCTGTATCATTTCTTAAATGAATATTCATCGAGTAAACGACAAAAGCAATACACGAACCCATTCTTGACACTTGAAGCGTGTTGTCAAGTCTACAATGTAGGAGAAGAATGAAATAAGATTTGAAAGTTTGAGCAAGGCTTCAGAACTGGAACAATATTACCACGACTGGTATTTGCAAACAGGTTGGATCCAACAGGGATGCCGAGTAACTCGGTGTTTCATCACGACCCAAGCTGTTTGACAACTGGTCAACACTTCCTCAAAAGTTTTATTGAATATGATGTACAGTAGAACCTGTCTTAAGCGGCCATTGATTTATTGAACACAATTATGAGTCTTAAAAAAAGCAGGTGGTTGCTTAATGCAGGACAAAACTGAACCATACGGGTAATTATTTTTTTCACCGTGTACATTTGTTGGCACGAGATAGGGTGATTGTTTGTTGTTGGAAAGTCTTGTTCAGTAACCACTTCCAATTAAATACACAATCGTCTGATAACGTCACCAATTCAATTGACCATTGCTACGGCAATAACCACTGCACGAAGTGCGGAACTGCACCACGACAACTGACGAGTAGCAGCGACACACCCATCGACATGCCAGAAGAAGGGAGATACAGTACACCCTCTCCAAACCGGTATTCTAGTAGAGAAGAATTCAGAGGAGCTTTCTGCATGATTTTGACCCTTCATTTTAAGCTGTCATTTGTCTCCAATACCGATATTTATGCTAAATTGAACGCCCATTTTAGAGAGGTGACTGCAACGGGTGGATCTGTGATTGCCTTTGTAGACAGTAGGATCCAGATGAGAAATCGGGGTCTCATATGGATCTAGGCTATTTGACACACCACTTACGTTTAACCCATTACCTAATAGGCTATTTTTAGATACAACCTCTTTGAATAAATCTACCGAAAATGAGCATTAACTAGAGAAAAGGAAATTTTTTAGAATTTTGTAGTTTGAAACCATTGTGATAAATAGAGCATTTGCTCCTATAGGAGCAAATGCTCTATTTATCACAATGGTTTCACAATGTGACATTTACAGACACGTTAAAAGTCGTCAATATGAGGGAATGGGTTAAGAAAAGAAATTGATGGATAATCCATTTTGAAACTTAAAGCAGACGACATTGATACAGATCGTGAAACGAAAAGGTATGGCGCCAAAAAGAATTAATAGCAGAAGTGGGCAAATTGAGGGACACAACGCAACAGACCTGAACCTGTGAACCATACGTCGTTGTGGCTGTTTTTGGTTTACATTGTTTGCAAACATCCGGATGTTTTCTTTTCACGTGGCGACCGTCATATGATGCTATTCAGTGGTATGTATATTAATATAGAAGACCTATTTAAAGCCACCAGCTTCTTATTTGAACAGGAATCTTAAAAACACGTGACTGTCATGACAGCATTTATGAAGAAACCCCCTTTTGGAGACTCCCTGTATTACTTTTTGGCCTTCATTAAACTACAATATGTCCTTAAGACCCAATACTAGGTGTATTTTATGGTCACTTAAGACAGGGTTTACAGTAAGTCGCGATTCTTTCGTGGATTTATTGCGACACCACCGAGATTGCCGGAAACCAACGAATAGTTACGATTGCAATCATGGTTGTTTCCAGACTTTCTACATGCTTATGAATCCCAATTTATATTATGTAGAGATAAATAAAAATGCATAGACCTATCCTAGTTACCAACGATGGTTTTTGACGTTACGTCTATATCAAAGTTGGCTGTTTCTGTATTTGCAATAAAATGCAATAAAGACACAAACGAACAAATGATCACAAACAAAAGCAACAGACAACAAAAACATCATTTAACAAATAATTATAAACGTCTTAGTTTAAGGGCCACCCTTGAAACAGGTTGTATTAATGTACAGTATGGTTCGACCAGAGATAGAACAAAGATCACTTCAAATTCGACAGAGTTTTAGAGAGATTACTGAGCGAGTGTAAATCAACTTGGATAATGATGAGACACCGAGGTACTCGGCGTCTCATCTGGATCCAGACTGTTTGCAAATCCGAGCCAGGTCACAAATAGCGAGAAATGCAGCTTAAGACTATTCATTGTAATGGTTATACAGTAGAATCTCTCTATAAAGGTCACTTAATTACATCAAGTATTTTGTGTTAAAGGCAGGTGGCTGCTTAAAGTAAAGTAAAAATAAAACAGAACGCTCCTATAGGAGCGTTCTGTTTGACTTTCACCTTGCTTTAAGCAACCACCAGCCCTAAATACCAACTAATTAACACAATTCAGTGGCCGTTATAGAGAGGTTTTACTGTATTGAAAAGAAGAATTTGACAGACAGCCAATGCAAACAAACATGTCTGGTTATTGACAGTGTGTGGACATAATGCTCCATGATTACGTTATCGGAGAACGATGAAGAGATACGCATGTTGCATTTTCTGTGCGCCATCAAAAGACCGACTTTGATGCAATTTTTATGCAATTATTCTATCCATCTTTTGATCTCTGTGTATCAGGGATCTTAGTTAGTAAACTCCATGCTGGGACCCCTAGTAGAAACACGTTTGGCTAAATGAGCTGCTCTACCGATACTTCAGAATTATGAAGTGAATCCTCTGATACCGGAAATGAATAATTCGCCACCGAAGTGTTCGCCCTCAACGTTGAGTTAATGCCTCGGCCATCAGGCGTCACAACACACGATCCAAGCCCGCCCATCAGGCGTCACAACACACGATCCAAGCCCGCCCATCGGTTATATCTCGGAGGATACGAAACTATGCAATTTGACGTTGAGGTTTTGTTTGCTTAAGATAGCGAATGCGAAATTAATTTCTCTGTGTCTGACTCCACGCGCCGAAAGGAAAATATTGTACTTGGCCTCCACAATTACATTTACCCACAGAGTTTTAAAAGTATTTTATTAATCGTTGTAAAGAATCAAACAAGGGCTGTAAAGGATCAAAAGATGAGAGTGTTAGTGACGAAATAATGGCCAGGGCTATCTAAATAAGAAGTAGACCGGGTGAAGGTGATATTCTAACAAAACTAGGGTCGATTAAGATTATTTTAATGTCATAACCTTCAAACATAACATTGATGGCTTTGATATACAGCAAGACCTCTCTATCGTGACCTCCTCATGAACAAGCATGGATGGCAATAAGTGCATGTAGTTGCTTAATGCAGGATAAAAGTAATTCGGAAAGATACTATGGGAGATTTCTGCATTTAGCAACCTTCTGCCTTTCAGTAGTAGTAGTAGTGGTAGTAGCAGCAGCAGCAGCAGTAGTAGTAGTAGTAGTAGTAATAGTAGCAGAGGTAGTAGTAGAAGTAGTAGTTGTAGCAGTAGAAGTAGTAGTAGTAATAGTAGTAGTAGTAGTAGCAGTAGAAATAGTAGTAGTAATAGTAGTAGTAGTAGTAGCAGCAGCAGCAGCAGTAGTAGTAGAAGTAGTAGAAGTAGAAGTAGTAGTATCATCAGCAGTAGAAGTAGTAATACATTTAGTAGTGGCGGAAGTAGTAGTAGTACTAACAGCAGTTATAACTGCAGCAGTAGCAGCAGCAGTAGTAGTAGTAGTAATACAAGTAGTAGTAGTAATAGTAGTAGTAGTAATATTAGTAGTAGTTATCGTCGTAATAGTAGTAGTAATAGTAGTAGTAATAGTCGTCGTAATAGTAGTAGTTATTATAGTAGTGGAAATAGCAGCAGTAGCAGCAGCAGCAGCAGTAGTAGTAGTAGAAGTAGGAGGAGGAGGAGTAATAGTAGGAGTAATAGAAGTAGAAGTAGTAGTAGTAGTTGTAGTTGTAGTTGTAGTAGTAGTTGTAGTTGTAGTTGTAGTTGTAATTGTAGTTGTAGTTGTAGTAGTAGTAATAGTAATAGAAGCAGAAAAGGTCATAATAGAATTAGAAAATTTATGTGTATATTTTACAAGGTTATCCAAAGTTAACTTCAAAACTAAGTTCTTTTACTATAAGTAAACATTCTGTTCTCTTGAATGTTGACTTGGCAAAACTGTCTTCATGTAATCTGTTTTATCACAGATCATGACTTTCTCTGTCATATATGGACCTTACCTTGTGCCAATGTAGACGACCCGAAAGCAGTTCAAGAAAGGGAGCGGTGCCATTTACACGTTTTACAAGCATGCTTTGCATATTTTCGTCTTGATTCCATTTTAAGCGTTTGGACTAACTATACTCGGTGATTTAGTCCCTATTAGTTTGGACCCTGATGAGACGCCGATTTACTCGGCGTTTCAATTCGGTCGTCGGATTTGATTGAAAATGACATCAACAGTTCACCTTTAGTTTATTTAAAGGTTAAACGACAGGAGTGTCATTCCTATTGGAGAGGTGTCTGCGTGTCTGTCTGTATAGTCTACTATTGTTTCAACGACACGTGCCGCAGTTCTAACTGGTCTGCCCTCCCATAACTACTCGGATTAACCATTTACTCCATAGATGCGACTTTTAATGCATTTGTTAACAGAGCAGACACATATGATCAGATCTAAGAGCCGTCTGATCAGGATCTGTTCTGTTTGGTTATAAATGTGATTATACAGTAAAACCTCTTTATAACGGCCACTAAAGTGTGTTAATTAGTTGGTATTTAGGGCAGGTGACTGCTTTGAGCAACCACCTGCCTTTAACACAAAATACTTGATGTAATTTAGTGGCGGTTATGTAGAGAGGTTTTACTGTATAAGTAAACCCTGTCTTAAGCGGCCATTCATTTATTGAGTCTTAAGAGTAGGTTGTTCCGTAATGCACGACACAGGTAATGCGGAAATGTCCTATAGGAGCTTTCTGCATTGCTTTTGACTTGCATTAAGCTACCACATGCCTTACAGCCCCATAATTAGACCCCCTTTTGACCACTCAAGACAGGTTCTACTGTATACCTGATTCTTTAATTTCTGTCATGGTCATAGCTAACCTTTTGTTCAGCGAATATATATTCATGATGTCATCAATTCTTATGAATATTCATCAGGTAATGGGTTAAATTATATTCCCGATGAAATTCCTCGTCTAGGTCGAAATGAATAGAAATGTGATCAGCTAGATCGATAATTGATATAATTCTACGCACAGTTGAACTTCGATATCTCGAACTTCAAGGGACCATACAAATCATTTCGAGATAACAGATGTTCGAGTTATCCGATTTCTAATCTGAAACAATTTCTCAAGTTCACAGCTTAATGCAGGTCTAAAGTAATGCTGAAAACTCCTAAAGGAGCACTTGGCATTACTTCGACCTTATCGAGTTATCCCGTGGTTCGAGTTATCCGAGTTCGAGATATCGAAGTCACACTGCATATTGATGGTCCCTAGGTCGGCTGTAACCCACCCCATCAAATAAACCACTTCTGTCATATTTGCAAACAATGTAAAACTAGATACAGACCTGCTTCTGAAGTTTCAGTCTCAGCCAAAAGTTTCCTAGTTACTGTGGAATTGTAAAGTGTCCATAATTATTCATCCAGTGCCAAAGTTTTCCCTTAAATAATTAATAAACATTTATGCATGAATTGATCACTTCGTGAAAATTCATTAACATAATTGTTATAATATAAACATTTAATAGGATTGTGTCGGGTTAGAGACAAAAAATGTGGGATCAGATCTATATAATTCCGTAAGCATACAGAGCAGACCCTGATCAGAAGTCTTCTACAGGTGTAGATGTATGGTTGGATGGATTTAGCCAATGATCGCTTGGTGTAGATGTATGGTTGGATTGATTTAGCCAATGATATCTAGGTGTAGATGTATAGTTGGAATGATCTCTAGGTGTAGATGTATGGTTGGATGGATTTAGCCAATGATCTCTAGGTGTAGATGCATGGTTGGATGGATTTAGCCGATGATCTCTAGGTGTAGATGTATGGTTGGATGGATTTAGCCAATGATCTCTAGGTGTTGATGTATGGATTTAGCCAATGATCTCTAGGTGTAGATGTATGGTTGGATGTATTTAGCCAATGATCTCTAGGTGTAGATGTATGGTTGGATGAATTTAGCCAATGATCTCTTGGTGTAGATGTATGGTTGGATTGATTTAGCCAATGATATCTAGTGTATATATGTATAGTTGGAATGATCTCTAGGTGTAGATGTATGGCTGGATGGATTTAGCCGATGATCTCTAGGTGTAGATGTATGGTTGGATGTATTTAGTCAATGTTCTCTAGGTGTAGATGTATGGTTGGATGAATTTAGCCAATTATTTCTAGGTGTAGATGTATAGTTGGAATGATCTCTAGGTGTAGATGTATGGATTTAGCCAATGAAATCTAGGTGTAGATGTATGGTTTGATGGATTTAGCCAATGATCTCTAGGTGTTGATGTATGGATTTAGCCAATGAAATCTAGGTGTAGATGTGTGGTTGGATGGATTTAGCCAATGATCTCTAGGTGCAGATGTATGGTAACTTTTACAAACACGTTGGATCTAGCCAATACTCTGTTTGTAGATTTGTGGTAGACCTCGCAAACACTTCGGATCTAGTCAAGACGATGACTTACTTGGAGTCTAGTCTTGATCCTGGCTGTTTTACTCACTTACCTTCTTAATTAATCCTTTACCTCATGAATATTCATGTAAAATTAATGACATCATGAATATTCATTAGCTGCATTTTTGTAATGACATATGTACATAGGATGCTTTGGTATTGATAGAAACTGTAGATTCAGATCAACTCATAAGCAAACAGGGCATACCCTGATCTGGATCTACTCTGTTTGCAAAGACGTAAAAAGGCGTATTTGTGGAGTAAAGGGTTAAGAAATCGGAGAATAAAGCAGACGGCACGTTTTGTAGAATTTCCCAGCGTATGAAGATATAACAAAAGAGGAAACAACTCTAGAATAAGAATCACTCTTTTGAACGCCAAGTTACTTTTGTCTGCTTTAATTCTTTCTCTGCAAATGTTGCATCTGTGATTGCCTATGCAAACAGTTTGGATCCAGATGAGACGCCGAGTAACTCGGCGTCTCATCAGGATCCAAACTGTTTGTTACTGTTACTGGATTTTTAAACAAAAATGAAGGAAACTAAAGAAGTGAAAATTGTAGCAGACGACAAAGTTTGCAGACGACAAATGTTTTGGCAGCGAAAGAGTTAACTTGTTGCCTGCTCGGATCTAAAAGTACATTTGTTGTGCATACTGTTTAAAAAACAAATCAATATAGGAGTATCCAACAGTTTGGATCCTGATGAGATGCCGAGTTACCTGGAATCTCATATAGACCCAAACTATTTCGAGGGCTTGGTGCAAAACTATTCTAACTCCTTCACTAAAGTGAAGGAGTTAGAATAGTTTTCCACCAAGCCCTCGATTTGCAAAGACGTTTTAGGACATTAAACAAAGAGGAAGAAAATTGCAAAACGAGATCTGAATCATTTTCAGGCCAAATATTTATCACTTGAGTTACAACATTCGATTTAGTTTTCGCCGATTTTTACTAGATTCCCACTTTACAATCCAATAGCGACAGTTTACACGCTTTATGAGGTCATTACTTTTAATTGTCTTAACCCTTTGCCTGTCAAAAAAGACGTTTGATCAATTTTTGATCTGATGCATTTTTTAGTCAATTTCGGTCTGTTAAACTATTTGAGAAACTACCGACACGTTATCAAACAGTTTACTGATCGAGTGTCAAATAGTTTGGATCCTGATGAGATGCCGAGTTACTCGGCGTCTCATCTGGATCCAAACTGTTTGCAAATACCAGCCAGGAGGCAGGTAAAGGTGTGAAAATGTAATCTGCTTGAATTTTAGTGTTTAATTTTAACAGAATGTTATCATGATTCAATATGTTTTTAATAAACCTTTATCCGGCTTATCGCATCCAGACCTGCATTTGCAAACCGTTTTGATGAAATCAAGTAAATCGATGTCTCATCAGGATCCAAACTGTTTGACACTCAATAAATAGTCAAAACTCGGAAATAAACAAAATTGTGACAGTTCTGAGTTTCAGCAGACTTCTTTATACAGCATGACAAAGGTTAACCCTTTACTCAATGAATATTCATGTAAGAAATAATGACATCATGAATATTAATTATATCAACTGTTATAACAGCAGATGGAAACTGGAATTTTCGATCACGACAGAAACTGTAGAATCATACCTATATTAAGCAAACAGAGCAGACCTTGATCAGACGGCTCCTATACAGAGCAGACCTTGATCAGACGATTCCTATAGGAGCCATCTAATCAGGGTCTACTCTGGTTGCTTTTGACATGATGTAGATATGATTTTATCATTTTTGTCAGAGTAAAAGATCCCCGTGAACAGTTTATATTATAAAAATCACGCTGTCATTATTTCTTACATGAATACAGAACAGAGAAATATGTTAATAGGGACATACAATGTAGATCCAAACCAGAGGGCGCCTGGAATAGCCATCTAATCAGATCCAAACCAAAGGGGCGCCTAGAATAGCTCTCTAATCAGATCCAAACCAGAGGGCGCCTGGAATAGGCATTTAATCAGATCCAAACGGGAGGGCACCTGGAATAGCCCTCCAATCAGATCCAAACCAGAGAGCGCCTGGAATAGCCCTCTAATCAGATCCAAATCAGAGGGCACTTGGGATAGCCCTCCGATCAGATCCAAACCAGAGGGCACCTGGGATAGCCCTCCGATCAGATCCAAACCAGAGGGCGCTTGGGATAGCCCTCCGATCAGATCAAAACCAGAGGGCGCCTGGGATAGCCCTCCGATCAGATCCAAACCAGCGGGCACCTGGAATAGCCCTCTAATCAGATCCAAACCAGAGGTCGCCTGGAATAGCCCTCTAATCAGATCCAAACCAGAGGGCGCCTGGAATAGCCCTCTAACCAGCATCTGCACTGTTTACTTCACAAATCATTATGCAAATATTACATTAGCATAAATTACAATCACACAGCATACATAATTATGTGGACGAGTTTACGAGGACAGTATACAATATGACCTCACCGGGTTTATATATCCTGATTAAAAATACTTGACTCACTAAAGACGGAATTGGGCGTAAAATAGTACCCTACCATCGCGTGCAGACAACAGTTATATCCATCTGGCATATGTCTTGTAATTTGCAAACAATGAGTGTCCCATGCGTGATAAAAATCTGTCTTCTGCCACGTTGCATAATACCAGATCACATTTGCAACAATAGTGTCATATTTGTGTCAGTAAAATTTGCAGTTGCACGGATCCCGTATGAATACATTCAAAACCTTGATAAGTGATATTCTTTCACTATGAGTTAAAGAGATGTGTCTCGCATTTGAAAAAGAAGTTCGAATGTGAATTATCTAATTAGATATTATCATTTCGGCTGATAAGGAAAAATATTTTGTCTTTGATACAGGCATTAACACATTATCTCCTAGTAACGCATTTTTGCGCATCTATAAAAGTCACTTAATGAAACCATTGCTCCTATAGGAGCAAATGCTCTAATTATCACAATGGTTTCAAACTACAAAATTCTAAATTTTTCCTTTCTTCTAGTTAATGCTCCTTTTTGGTAGATACATTTAAAGAGGTTGGGTCTAAAAATAGCATAGAAGAGACTTCACGCCTTTGCAAACAGAGAAGACCCAGATCAGACAACTGTTGTTAGAGTAATCTGATCAGGATCTGCTCTGGTTGCAAATATAATTATATAGATATGCGTCTAAAGTTTCTGAATATTCCTGTGTTCATATTCAGCAAATAAATAGTCATGATGTCAATATTTCTGACACGAATATTCATCAGGTAAAGATATACATGTAAGTAGAATACACTAAAGATGGCGTACAATAAGCCTACTTGTATTTGTTTCTTTGATAGGCGAATTGATTTCTGTCTGTGTTAGTCCTGTGTCTGATTGACACATTATCCCCTAGTGACGCATATTTGCGCATCTATAAAGGTCACTTTATGAAACCATTGTGATAAACACAGCATTAGGAGCAAATGCTCTATTTATCACAATGGTTTCAAGCTACAAAATTCTAATATTTTCCTTTCCTCTAGTTAATGCTCCTTTTTGGTAGATACATTCAAAGAGGTTAGGTCTAAAAATAGCCTAGGAGAGAATGAGTTAGTGAACAGAGGAATGTTTTACCATGGCAGAAACTGTAGAATCATATCTCTATTATTTCATAAGCAAACAGAGCAGACAGCGAATATGACTGTCTGATCTGGATCTATTCTGTTTGAAAATGTTTCTCTATTAGGTAAAGGGTTAAACAGATGTCATCTCGTCATACTGACCTGTGTGTACGCATATAGTAGGACCATCCTCCAAGACTATTTTAAAGTATTTTTAGACCCAACCTCTTTGAATTAATCTACCGAAAAGGAGCATTAACTAGAGAAACGGAAAACTTTAGTAGATTTTTTTGTAGTTTTCAAACCATTGTGATAAATAGAGCATTTGCTCCTATAGGAGCAAATGCTCTATTTATCACAATGGTTTATAAATGTGACCTTTACTGAGGCGCACAAAAAGCGTCACTAGGAGCGAATGTGTTAAGCGGCCATAAAAAAGAGGTCTAATTATGGGTCTGTATGACAGGAGGTGGTAGCTTAATGCAGGACAGAAGTAATGCAGAAAGCTCCTGTAGGATCTTTCTGCATTACCTTTGCCTTGCATTAAGTAGCCACCGTTTTAAGGCCCCTAGGTTCAATAAACTAATAGCCGCTGAAGCCGTTACCTGTTATAACACGAGTTTGGATCCTGAAGAGACATAGAGTAACGGTTCAAAGCGCCAATTCATAATTATGTTTGCAAACAGTTTGGATCCAGTTGAGACGCCGAATAACTCCACGTTTCACCATGTTCTGTCTGGCATTCTGAGTCGTTGAAATGAAATGGAAACGAGAATGTGTTTGTGAAACGTTTATGCCCCGACCTTTGACCCTGAAGGATGACCTAGACCTTTGACCCATGGACCAGAGAGTTGAACGCGACACATCGTCTTTGTGTGGTGAACATTTGTGCCAGGTTATTTCGAAAGTTATAGAATGGACACGAAATTTGGGACAGGCGGACGGATGGAAGGACGGACAATGCGATTACTATATGCCGGACGTTGGGGGCATAAAAAGTTTGCTTCGAAATCGGTCGACGAAAATCCACACAGCATGCTAAAGCTTCATAATGACCGAGGATGGTGTCAATTTATCGAGTTTCAGATCCAAATCATGTCAACTGTCTGACCCCCCCCCCCTCCCACTGACAGTGAGTGACGTCACTCTCTGAAGATACAATTAACCATTTCCCTGTTCTATATTTAATCCAAATTTCTTCAGGAACAGTTTGATCTGGGTCTGCACTATTTGCCTAAGTTTGTCTGTCAAACACGTAACGCATCCCCAAAGTTCTAATTCATTAGTGGTGCTATTGTAGACCACACATTTCAAAGCTGGAGCATTTCAAAAATACAAATGTACACACATGATACATTGTCTTTTTTATTTCATCGAACAAACAATGTTTCCTAGCAACCATATTTTTAAGCTAAAAACAGATTTTAACAAAATTATTACTCCACAATAAAACAAGTGATAGATGAATGAGAGAGTGAACAGAGATGATACATAAGAAAAGCAGATAAATGATGTCCACGACATCGACAATGATGAAAATACTGATGAAGATGATGATGACAATGAGGATGAAAATCAAGATAATGATGATTATATTGATGACGTTGACAACAGTGATGATGATAAGAGTGATGAGTACAGTGATAGCTGTGGAGAAAATGATGGGATTAAGAAGAAATTTACAATAACCACTACAGAACTCAAGATAATCACCATGGCAACGTTTGCACGAGACACTCACCGAGACATTAACTCATTACCTCATAAGCTACTTTAGACCAAACTTCTTTGAATAAAACTATCGAAAAGGAGAATTAATTATAGAAAAGGAAATTAGAATTTTAGAATTGTGTACACGGCCACTAAATTGTGTTAGTCATTTGGCATTTAGGGCAGGTGGCTGCTTAAAGCAAGGTGAAAGCAAAACAGAACGCTCTTAAAGGAGCGTTCTGTTTTACTTTCATCTTGCTTTAAGCAGCCACCTGCCTCTAACACAAAATGCTTGATGTACTTTAATGGCTGTTATAGAGAGGTTTTACATGTAGTTCTGAAACCATTGTGATAAAAAGAGCAGTTGCTCTTTTTATCACAATGGTTTCAAAAAGTTTTTTTTTTTACAGAGGCGTCAATATGAGGGAATGTGTTAAGACACAGATGCCCACCTTTAACACTTTACTCCATAGAAATGGGTTTTCACACCTTTCCAAACAGAGCAGATTCCGATCAGACGGCTCCTCTAGGAACAGTCTGATTAGAATCTGCTCTGTTTGCTTACGGAAGACATAGATCTGATTCTACTGTTACTGCCATGACAAAACGTTCCCGTGTTCATATAAACATTCATCTAAGTAACAATCATCATGTCATTATTTCTTACATGAATATTCATGGTATAAAGGGTTAAGTCTGACTGTGTAACTATGGCAACGGTCATACCGTCAGTGTTACAGTGTCAGTATCAAATCAATACCCACAGGAGTGCATGGTCACTCACTGATCAACCACAGTACAAAATAGTCACGTAGTTAATTTCATGACTCTAAGTCAAATACTTTTGGAGTTATGTTTGACACAAAAAATGTAAGAGGAATGAACGAACCAAGATACATTCCAATGCTACTGAAAGTTTCCCTCAAATTCTTCACAGAAAGCAAACAAAAGCACAGTTTCAAAAAGTTTAACTGCAGATCATATCTACAATATTTCATTTATAGCAAATGCAAGAACGTGAATAGACAGCTCTTACAGGAGCCATCTGATATGGGTCTTCTCTGTTTGCAAAGGTGTTAATTGTTGTCTCTACCAGGTAAAGGGTTAACCCATTACCTCATAGGCTATTTTTAGATCCAACCACTTTGAATAAATCTACCGAAAAGGAGCATTAACTAGAGAAAAGGATTTTTTATAGAATTTTGTTGTTTGAAACCATTGTGATAAATAGAGCATTTGCTCCTACTGGAGCAAATGCTCTATTTATCACAATGGTTTCAACAGACGACTTTTACACAGGCGTAGAAAGGCGTATTTATGGAGGAAAGGGTTAAACATACACAGTAAGATTTCTCTTGAGTGGCTGTCACAGATTGTACTGTAGTTTGTCAGGGTCTTCACTATTAACCCATTACCTCATAGGCTATTTTTAGACCTAGGCCATTTTTTAGACCTATCCTCTTTAAATAATCTACTGAAAAGGAACATTTACTAGAGAAAAGGAAAAAAATAGAAATACTTAACAGTATAGTTTTTAAACCATTGTGATAATAGAACATTTGCTCCATACGTTTCAAAAAATGACTAATACAGTGGCGTCAATATGAGGGATTGGGTTAACT
This sequence comes from Azorinus chamasolen, assembly GCA_963576725.1. Classification (NCBI taxonomy): domain Eukaryota; kingdom Metazoa; phylum Mollusca; class Bivalvia; order Cardiida; family Solecurtidae; genus Azorinus; species Azorinus chamasolen. The sequence continues at coordinate 57,450,455 of OY755249.1, forward strand.
TCTGTACACTAGCAACATAATATGGTTTGCATCTCAGTGTCTCATCTGGATCAAATCAGCTGGACACTTTAATAAAGGTTTCTGTCTTTCATCACCAAAATCATCATCATCATCATCATCAGAAAGCTGCAGTGTTAGAGTATTAAGGAAGTTCATATAAACAAGAGGGCCATGATGGCCCTTAATCGCTCACCTGTTCGTAACAGATTAATGATTTCAATGACAGATTGCATAATTTGAAAAATCTTGGTAGAAAACCATCAGATGATGCTACATACTAAATATAAAGAGTCTAGACCTTAAAGATTTTCCTATGAAAAACTGTTAAGACCCAGGGCGGGGTCAATTTTGATCCGGGGTTCATAATTTGAAAATCTTGGTAGAGGACTATTAGATAATGCAACATACCAAATATCTAAGGTCTATGCCTTACAAGTTCAGAGAAGATTTTTAAAAACTTTCCTATAAAAAACTGATATGCCCCTGGGCGGGGAACTTTTCAACCCAGGGGACATAATTTGAACAATCTTGGTAGAAAACTATTAGATAGCGCTACATACCAAATATTAAAGGTCTCTGCCTTACAGTTTTGGAGAAGAAGATTCTTAAAGCTTTTCATATGAAAAACTGATAAGCCCCAGGGCGGGGCCATTTTTGACCCAGGGGTAATAATTTGAATAATCTTGGTAGAAAACCATTAGATGATGCTACATACCAAATATCAAGGGCCTAGACCTTACAGTTCTGGAGGAGAAGATTTTTAAAGATTTTCCTATGAAAAACTGATAAGCCCTTGGGCGGGGCCATTTTTGGTCCGGGGGTCATATTTTGATTAATCTTAGTAGAGGACGATTAAATAATACTACATACCAAATATCAAAGGTCTATACCTTATAATTTTAGAGAAGAATATATTTAAAGATTTTCCTATGAAAAACTGATAAGCCCCGGGGCGGGGCCATATTTGCCCCAGGGGTCATAATTTGAACAATCTTAGTAGAGGACCATTACATCATGCTACATACCAAATATCAAAGGTCTATGCCTTACAGTTTCAGAGAAGATGATTTCTTCAAGATTTTCCTATGAAAAACTGATAAGCCCTGGGGCGGGGCCATTTTTGTCCTGGGGGTCATAATTTGAACAATCTTAGTAGAGGACCATTAGATGATGCTACATACCAAATACCAAAGGTCTATGCCTTACATTTTCAGAGCAGAAGATTTTTAAAGATTTTCCTATGAACAACTGATAAGCCCCAGGGCGGGGCCATTTTTGGCCCAGGGGTCATAATTTGAACAATCTTAGTAGAGGACCATTAGATGATGCTACATACCAAATACCAAAGGTCTATGCCTGACAGTTTCAGAGAAGAAGATTTTTAAAGATTTTCCTATGAAAAACTGATAAGCCCGGGGGCGGGGCCATTTTTGGCCCAGGGGTCATAATTTGAACAATCTTAGTAGAGGACCATTAGATGATGCTACATACCAAATATCAAAGGTCTATGCCTTACAGTTTCAGAGAAGAAGATTTTTAAAGATTTTCCTATGAAAAACTGATAAGCCCTGGGGCGGGGCCATTTTTGGCCCGGGGGACATAATTTGAACAATCTTTGTAGAGGACCATTACATCATACTACATACCAAATATCAAAGCTCTTGGCTTTGTAGTTCCAGAGAAGAAGATGTTTAAGTAAATTGTTGACGCCCGCACGTACGCACAACGCACATACGCACAACGCACGACGACGGACGCCGGACATAGGATCATCCCAATAGCTCACCTTGGCACTTTGTGCCAGGTGAGCTAAAAATGTATACTCAATACAATTTATTGCCAAGAATTAACAATTACAGTAAAACCCCGCTAATGCGACCACTTATTGAATAAACATGGGTGCCTTTATAAGCAGGTGGTTGCTTAATGCAGGACAAAAGTAATGCAGAAAGCTCCTCTAGGAGCTTTCTGCATTACTTTTGTCCTGCATTAAGCTACCACCTGCATCTACCACCCAGAATTATACCTCTTTTAGGTGGTCGCATTAGCGGAACTTTACTGTATCATGCTGTGTAACCCTTACAGTGTGCGACACAGGTCACTAATGACCTTTGCAAACAGTGTAGACCCAGATGAGAGGGTTCTTAGAGGAGCCCTATCATCAGGGTCTGCACTGTTTGTCATGTTACACTTTCCTTTAGAAACCCCCCCCCCCCTAAATATTCACCATAAGCTCGACCTTTTTGAATTTTGGAATAGTCCATTTGAACATTTAGCATTGAAAAGATTAAAGGATTGTCTGCAATTATCTTTACATTATACGTTTTCCCCCAAACTATTAGCTAAAATGTAAATCCTGATAAGACATTAACCCTTTAATATATGTATGTAAACAGCTTCTACTGATTTTGCAAACAGAGCAGGTCCAGATTATACAGCTACTGTAGGTGTCATCTGACCAGCAGGGTCTGTTCTGTTTGCCTATGGAACTATATAGGTTTAATTCTACAGTTCTTGCCACAGTCACATAACCCTGTATTCAATCACCATTATACAATTCAAGCTGATTAATATTTATGATGCAATATTTTTTAAATATTCATGAGGGAAAGGGTTAATAATGTGGCATATGAATCCAGACTGTTTGCGTACAGACTGTATTTAGTAGGATAAGGGCCTGGAAAAAAACATGTTAAGGGAGATAACTCATTTAGAAAGAAATTTTTTGATGCATGTTAGTCTCCCTTCTTTTTTAGAAGAGCCATGCGAGCTGATCACTAGAATAGAAATGGGCAATCAGCCTTAGATCTAAAACTTGGAAAAAACAAAACATGTGTCCATTCTTGTAACAAATATCACTTATGCAATTCATGTTAGTTATACAATAATAGCACTGTATAACATCCACTCGCAATAGCACTTAATATGCTCAATGGATGCTTACTAAAAATGTCCTTCACCAGACTTTCAAATCAGTATCAATGCTACTCTTTAACTAATTCCCTAATGAACAATTATACATGAATTAGCCACTTCAAGAATATTCATTAACTTAATTTCATCATGAAAATTTTTCAAGAAAATTCTGACCGAGGACTGAAACTATGATCAGATCTAACTAATGACATAAGCAAATAGAGCAGATCCTGAGGAGGCAGCTCCTACAACAGCTGTCCGAATCTGGATCTGCTCTATTTGCTAAAGTGTTAAATGGCATTATGATGAGGGAAAGGGTGGTGGCTTAATACATGATGAAAATCATGCAGAAAGCTGCCACAGATTTATTTTTTAACTAAAAGGGGTCTTACTGTAATCACATCCCTTGCAACAACATTGTTAACCAATTTCCTCATTGGCTATTTTTAGATCCAATCTCTTTGAATAAATCTACCAAAAAGGAGCATTTACTAGAGAGAAGGACAATTTTAGAATGATGTTATTTTTGAAACCATTGTGATAAATAGAGCATTTGCTCCTATGGAGCAAATGCTCTATTTATCACAATGGTTTCAAATAGTGACCCTTTCAGAGGCGTCAAAATGTGGGAATGGGTTGAGGGGATATAGCATCTCTGCTTTATGTCCGTCCATTGACATGTTCAAAGTCTCTTCATGTAGAACAAGTATGCACGGTCTGACTGATCACGTGCTACAGTTTCCTCTGTATTGTGTTCAAAACATGTCAATGACCAGACAGAACTGCTTCATCCCTTTGACATCTTTGCTGTGAGGAGATAATAAATAATCAGATAAATCTAATGATTCTAGAGTAGTCTGGGTCTACAGAAAAATATGGTACTACATTACAGTAGAACCCCTCAAATGCGACTACTTAATGAACAACCATGGGTGTCTTTATAAGCAGGTGGTTGCTTAATGCAGGACAAAAGTAATGCAGAAAGCTCCTCAAGGAGCTTTCTGCATGACTTTTGTCCTGCATTAAGCTACCACCTGCATCTAGCACCCAGAATTATACCTCTTTTAGGTGGTCGCATTAGCGGGATTTTACTGTAGAAACAAAATAACTTGACATCTCATCAGGATCCAAATGACATTTGGAAAGACCTGAAAAAAACAACTGATGACAGCTGATAACAGTAACATTAACTCTTTACTCCATAAATACGCATTTTAACACCTTTGTAAACAGAGTAGACCCAGATCAGATGGCTCCTGTAGGAGCTGTCTGGTCAGGATCTGCACTCTTTGCTTATGAGATGATATAGATATTATTCCACAGTTGTTCATGGCAAAAATATCCTGATTTCATCTGCCATTGTAAGAATTATTCTAATTATATCATGTCATAAGCAAACAGAGCAGATCCTGATCAGATGGCTCCTATAGGAGCCATCTGATCTGGGTCTACTCCATTAGAAAATGCATAATATGGCGTTAAGTGAAAAGCTCTAGAAAGAGCTTTCTGTCTGACATGTTCAGCACTACCCCTTCCCCTGTTGAATATTGATGTAATTTATAATGACATTATGAATATTTATTAGCCGGGTATTTTATAATGGCATATGTACATAGAATGTTTCGTAAAAAAACAGAGTAGACCCAGATCAGACAGATCATGTAGGAGCCATCTGATCAGGGTCTGCCAGTTTTCTTTTGAATATAGATTTGATGCTACAGCTTCTGCTATGGTTTGGTTTGCGTTGCTTTAACATAGGCTATTTTTAGATCCAACCACTTTGAATAAATCTACTGAAAAGGAGTATTTACTAGAGAAAAGGAAAAGTTTAGAATTTGTAATTTGAAACCACTGTGATAAATAGAGCATTTGCTCCTATAGGAGCAAATGGTCTATTTATCACAATGGTTTCATAAAGTTACTATTACAGAGGCATAGAAAGGCGTATTAATGGAGGAGAGAGTTAACAGTATTTGTCATATCACGACGTCCAGCTAATTACAGGTGGAGGAAAGCCCTAGAGGATCCTCTGTGCACAGAATAAATTGCATTGTTTCATGCACAGAAGAACATCCGGGTAGAATCACCTACCTAGCGCAAGCCAGCTGGAAGGCTTCCTTACATGAAAAATCCAAATTCCCAGACCGGGATTCAAACCATATCGGTGATGGGCTAAGCAAATGTCAGTCAGTTTTGCTAAGGTGAAAACTCAATTGTTCATGACGTCATTATAAAATTCAAGCAATTAATAGTCATACCTTACTTATCTCTTACATTTATATTCATGAGTGAAAGGCATACCATGGAGAAGTGGGTTAACCCTTTCCTCCATAAATATGCCTTTCTACACCTCTGTAAAAGTCACTTAATGAAACCATTGTGATAAATAGAGCATTTGCTCCATAGAAGCAAATGCTCTATTTATCACAATGGTTTCTAAACTACACAATTCTGAAATTTTCCTTTTCTCCAGTAAATGCTCCTTTTGGGTAGATTTATTCAAAGAGATTGGGTATAAAAATAGCCTATAAAGGAATGGGTTAATACAATCTAGTTGCACCAATAAAGGGAGGTAATTTACACTAGACAACAGAGAAACAATTTTGATGATAAATATGCTTTCCTTTACCTCTGTTGTTTCTTATCCCTTTACACCATGAATATTCATGTAAGAAATAATGACATTATGAGTATTAATTAAATTAATTCTTAAAATAGCACATGGACACAGGGAATTTCGGCCATAGTAGCAAACAGAGCTGACCCTGATTAGACGGCTCCAATAGGAGCCATCTGATCTAGATCTACTCTGTTTGCAAAAGTGTCAAAAGGCGTATTGATGGAGTAAAGGGTTAACAGAATTCATATAACTGTGATTTGACAGAATTCTTACAATGGAAAAGATGAAAAGGGGAAAATCCAAGGGCATACAAATGGAGGTAACTACTGAAGTTAGATAGAAGTGGTAATCTCTGCAGAGTACTTTTTGAAAGTGAGCTGTCTTGAACTGATAACAAGCTTTGCCATAAAACTTGTGTGATTCAGTTGGTTCACATCATGAAAAGTACCTCATCTACAAGCTCCTATCCCTACAACAAAATAAATATAACCTTTTCTATTCAAGGGCTAGGAGGTAAATACTTTTCCTATTTTTACAAAACAGTCACCAGGTATCTTATACATGTAACATGACACTCTTTAACCCTTTCCTCCATGAATATTCATGTAATAAATAATGATACCATGAATATCAATCAGATGTATTCTTATAATGGCGTATGAACACAGAAATTTTGGATCATGGCAGAATCTGTAGAATCATATCCATATTATGTCATCAGCAAACAGAGCAGACCCTGATCAGACGGCTCCTAAAGGAGCCGTCTGATCTGGATCTACTCTGTTTGCAAAAGGTGTAATTATGGAGTAAAGGGTTAAGGGAGATAATAATTATGACACTCTTTAAGGGAGATCATCCAAATCAAACAGAAGTATTCAACGTGATTCCCTCTCCAACCATCTGTCTATTACAAGGAGTATCAAAGGGAGGTAATATGAGTAGAACAAAGGGAGATGATTAATCATTCTGTTGATCTAGATGAGACTCTTTAGCAAGAAGGACACATGGACACTATATTCATCTGAATTATGCAGCATTGTCTACACTTCATTTCTTGCTGTGCTTTCCCGGCGGCTCTTTCACAGTTCCTATGTTTTGGTAGATTTGGCGATCATCTGGGGGCAATCTGAAATAGCAACCAGTGTAATGTAGTACAACAAGGTCTCCTTAACTCTTTTCTTAACCCTTTCCTTCAAATGATCACCTTTTCAAGCATTTGCAAACAGAGTAGACCCATATCAGACGGCTCCTGTAGGAGCCATTTGATTAGGGTCTACTCTGTTTGCTTGAGAATCTATAATAGATTTGACCGTTTACTTGTGGAATTATATTAAGGTCTGGTTCTACAGTTTTTGAAACCAAAATTAATTCCCTTGTTCACTGGCCATTATAAAAATTAAAATAATGAATATTCATCGCATTATTAACTATATAAATATTTACGAGGTAAAGTTTAAAATAAGAGATTCATGTTTTAAACATACTGCAACAAATATACAGACCAATTCACACATCACATTTATTTGCAGCGACAGACCAGGGTCCATGCTTATAAAGCTTTTAGTTGAGTCTGAGTTTCGTTCTCAAGCTTTTGATTGGTCAGATTTGAGTTCTCAAGCTTTTGATTGGTCAGATTTGAGCCAAAGGCTCAAATCTGACCAATCAAAAACTTGAGAACGAACTCAGACTCAACTAAAATTTTTATAAGCATGGACCCTGGTTGTGTAAATTTCTATTGCCAATTCTACTGGGAAGCTGGTAATTTGATAAATGTTCACCATGTACTTACTTTGGCAACTCTTTATTCTTTTTTATCACCTGTTCATGATGTGGCAAGGGCATTAGAGTGGGCGGGGCTAACCCACGGGACAGTGAGTTCCGACCATCAGCTGCGTAGCGAATGTTCGTGTATTCCCTTCCGCTTACTTGACTTTGCTGTAATAGAAAGCCTGGTTTTTAACACTTAACTCTTGATAACTTCACAAATATTAATTAACTTAATTTTTATATGATGACATTTTCTCCATGGTCAAGATATGATACTACAGTATCTACCATGGTCAATATATGATACTACAGTACAGTGATGTCTCGTTAATCCGGAAATGTTCGTTCCCGGCAAAATTTCCGGATTAACGGATTTTCCGGATTAACGAATCACCGTCATATGCTGCAAAATATCAACTCAATCATAAACCTTGTATATGTATATGTACACATTTACTTTCGCATCAAGAAGTCTTTTCTTGTAACGTTCATGTGTGCATATGCCCGTAATAATCGCAAGTCATATCAAATTAATTGCCCTGTTTGGCATTCTAAATGCTTTTTGCACCCTATCCATAAGTGTCAGTTCTCTCATTTGAGTAATACAATGTGGATTACCGAATTTGCCTGCAGGCAAATTTTGTAAAATCGACGTAGATGTCCATATTTGACATGACTGGTTTCCCGAATATTCCATCTGCATACATGTACTTGTAAGGCGGAAGTCAGGAACCAGCCAGCTCATGCGTGAGTTTGAATCTTAGGGAAAACATAGCAGGAATTCCCAATTAATATAGCCTTGTAATTTCTGAATTAGCAAATAATTTAAGGTTTAACGATGGCGGCGCGGTTTTAACGTAACAAGTTAATTGGGCAAGTGTTCATCTCATTAAGGAACATTAAAGAACATTAAAGAATATCAAACCAATTAAACAGTTTGCACACAGTCGGGGGTTGTTTTACCCATGCCCGTAATTGTAAACACAAGAATTCGAACCTCCGCGGTGCACTATTGTTAAGTGTCAGGGATGGGCAATTAAGCCCCGGGGCTACGGACCCGGCCGGATTAACGAGTCACAAATACAGGTAAATACATAGATTGGTTACCGGAAATCTATATCCGGTTCCAGAACGTGAATTTCCGGATGTAACTAGTCAATCTACTGCACAAAAATTCGTTCCTCTCGACTTTCGTCCGGATCGTGAGTTTTCCTGACAAACGAATTCCGGATTAACGAGACATCACTGTATCTACCATGGTCAAGATATGATACTACAGTATCTACCATGGTCAAGATATGATACTACAGTATCTACCATGGTCAAGATATGATGTCAAGATATGATACTACAGTATCTACCATGGTGAAGATATGATACTACAGTATCTACCATGGTCAAGATATGATGTCAAGATATGATACTACAGTATCTACCATGGTGAATATATGATACTACAGTATCTACCATGGTCAAGATATGATGTCAAGATATGATACTACAGTATCTACCATGGTGAAGATATGATACTACAGTATCTACCATGGTCAAGATATGATACTACAGTATCTACCATGGTGAAGATATGATACTACAGTATCTACCATGGTCAAGATATGATGTCAAGATATGATACTACAGTATCTACCATGGTGAAGATAAGATACTACAGTATCTACCATGGTCAATATATTATTCTACAGTATCTACCATGGTCAATATATTATTCTACAGTATCTACATGTACCATGGTCAAGATAAGATACTACAGTATCTACCATGACAGTTAAATCCTCAAGGAAATTCAATTCATGAATACTGAATGGACTGTATAACAATGATGGACAAATCCACATTGTAAATTGAACCCTTCGCTTGCTGAATTTTAAAATACATTTCTCCTCCTTTACCCATGCCCTGTTGTATAATTACATATATCTTCACTGTGTACACGTATTTCGCTGCGCAAATACTGCTATGGAGTGCACTGGTTGCACAATCAACTTGTAAATAGTGCAGACCCTGATGAGACAGCTCCTGCAGGAGCTGTCTCATCTGGGTCTTCACTATTTACAGGTAGGTATATTGACGTGATTAGCAAGCGAAGGGTTAATAAAGGGTTGATTACTGATGCATACACAGCAGCATATTTCTGTTAACCCATTCCCTTATATGTTATTTTTAGACCCAACCTCTTTGAAGAAACAGCATTTAAACTTGTCCTTCAACCCCTATTCTGCTGAAAAAATAAGGTCTATTCAAAGTGATAATTACAAGTTTCACTCACTTCCTACTTGTTTAAGCTTATATCAGGGTCCAAGTTTATAAAACCTCTGAGTCTGTGATCATTCTCAAGTATCTGATTGGTCAGAATCTGACCAATCAGATGCTTGAGAATGATCTCAGACTCAAGCAAAAAGTTTTATAATCTCTGGAAACTACTGTGAGTGTCAAACAGTTTAGATCCTGATGATATGCCGAGTTACTCTACATTTCTTCTGGATCCAAGCTGTTTGCAAATGTCAGTCTGGCTGTGCTTAGCATGATAGGGGCTAAACTATGCTACTGACCTGTTCAGCCTCCCACCTCTTGTGTTCGGTTTCTATGAAGTGATGTATGGCAAAGTAGACAAACTTGTACTGGGCCTCAGTCTGCACCATGCCAGATCGCATTGACCGTACCATCAGTATCGTCTTCTGGATGTCAATTTCACAGTCCATTCCTGTCCAAAACAATTTAATGTCACAGAGTTAAATCTTGAAAGGGTTAACGCTTTCTCTAAGGAATATTTATGCGATATACAAGTATAATATCATGAATATTTATTGGCTGAATGTTTAAAATGTTGAATGTAAACAACTAAACATGAATTTTTGGCTCTGGCATAAACTGTAACTATAACGGCCTCTAAATTGTGTTAATTAGTTGGTATTTAGGGCAGATGACTGATTCAAGCAAGTTGAAAGTAAAACAGAACGCTCCTATAGGAGCGTTCTGTTTTACTTTCACCTTGCTTTTAGCAGCAACCTGCCTTTAACACAAAATACTTGATGTAATTTAGTGGCCATTATAGAGAGGTTTAACTGTACAATATAAGATCTATATAAGTCTATATACAACAGTGCAAGACCCTGATCAGACGACTCCTACAGGAGCCATCTGATCCAGGTTATCTCTGCAAAGGTGTAAAAAGGTATCTACGGGGTAAGCGTAAAGGAATAGGAGAAATTTTCTTTGCGGACTGGACACACCAATGACAAATTCTGTATATGATTAACCCTTTCCCTGTTCAGTATTTATGTAAGAAATAATGATATCATGAATATTTCATCATGTAAACTTTTCAAACAAATTTTTTGCTTTGACAAAAACTGTAGAATCAGATCTAAATCATGTCGAAAGCAAACAGAGCAGACCCTGATCAGATGGCTCTTATAGGAGCCGTCTGATCTGGGTCTACTCTGTTTGCAAATGTGTGAAAATGTAAGACGGAAAGGGTTAAATACTTTGAGCTGAACGAGGTCAGGGGTAAAACTATTTCTCCAGTCTTACCGTATGTTTTGATCTGGTTCAAAATCATATCTATCACTATGAATGTCCCAGTTCTTCCAATACCAGCACTGAAATAGAAAACAGCAGAACGGTAAAACCTCTCTACAACAACTCATTAAGTCTTTTCACCATGAATATTCATGTATCAAGATATAATGACATCATATCATGAATATTTATTAGCTGAACTTTTAAAATAGCAAATGTACACGGAGTGTTTTGGTACTGGTAGAAACTGTAGTCAGATCTATTATAATTTCATAAGCAAACAGAGCAGGCACCTGATGAAACATGAATATTTATTAGCTGAATTTTCATAATAGGTTTTTGTATTAGTAGGATCATATCTAATATAATTTTACAAGAGTCTGATCTGGGTTTAATTGTTTGTGGGAAAAGGTCAGAGCTCCAGATAAGATGCATAAATTTAAACATTTTCAAGAATACCTCCTTTATTTCTCCACAAAATCCTATACTGTGACCATGCTTTAGAATCGTCTCGAAGAGACGATTCTAAAGAGTGTTCACAGTATAGGGTTTGGTGGAGAAATGACGATTTTAGTATTTGGGTACGCACCTTTATCTGTAGCTCTGAAAGGTGTATATAAGAAGGAAAGGGTTAAGGAAACGAGACCCAGATCAGACAGCTCCCATCCATAGGAGCTGTCTGATCTGGGTCTACTCTGTTTGCAAATGCATGAAAAGGCCTTTATATAAAGGAAAGGGTTAACACTTTCCCTGTTGAATATTAATGTAAGAAATAATGATGTCATGAACATTTATTAGCTGAATTTTTTAACCCTTTCCTCCATAAATACGCCTTTCTACGCAATTGTAAAAATCACCTATTGAAACCATTGTGATAAATAGAGCATTTGCTCCTATAGGAGCAAATGCTCTATTTATCACAATGGTTTCAAACTACAAAATTCTTAAATTTTCCTTTTCTCTAGTTAATGCTCCTTTTCGGTACATCTATTCAAAGAGGTTGGATCTAAAAATAGCCTATGAGGTAATGGGTTAATGGCAGACCCTGATGAAATTGATGGAATAATATCTTGCTCATAATAACAGAACTCATTTTTACCACTTAGTTACTTTACAAAGTTGTCATAAGAAATAACATCAATTTATCACAGAATTGAGACCATAGCAGATCCCCGAGACATAGACAGAGAGTCTGCAGTCGTCATAGACTAAACTTATATACATGTAGTATTTTACAATCACACTCACAGACACACCAGCAAAATTCTGTACTAAGTTTATAGTTAACCTTTTACCCCTGTAAGAAATAATTTATGCATATAAATTAAAAGTTCTGGTCCTGGTAAAAACTGCAGATCTATAAAATTTCTCATATGACAGTGTTTGTACATACCTGCAGTGTACTACCACAGGGCCAGTCTGTGGTATGCTTTCTTGCTTGTTGTTGACGACATTCAGGAAGTCCAGAACACAGGCGGGGTCAGATGGTACACCGTAGTCAGGCCATGTCATGAAATGAAACTGGTAAACTTTACGCACAGGCTCAACCTGGAAATAAGAGAGAAACTAGTTCCAAAGAATGTGATGAGAGATTGGGCAAGTAGACCCTTTCTTTCATATAATTCATGCCATTGCAAACAGACTAGACACACATCAAACAGCTCCTGTAGGAGCCATCTGTTCAGGGTCTACTCTGTTTGCTTATGGAAATTTAAAGATCTCTGATTGTGCAGTTTACACAACAGTGATTTTCCCCCCTTTTTTCATGTTCCATTCTATTGCTTCTATTCTAGTATATTCATGAGGTGAAGAAATTTTTAATCTGATCTGGGTCTACTTGGTTTGCAAGGCTAATTTACGAAGTAATGGGTTAAAGAAAACTATGAAACAATTAAACGGTTAATGAAACTAGAAATAATTGAGTGATAGAGAGTAACTAGAACTGTAAGTTAATCCATTACCTCAAAGGCTATTTTTAGACCCAACCTCTTTGAATAAATCTACCGAAAAGGAGCATTAACTAGACAAAAGGATTTTTTTTTTAGAATTTTGCAGTTTGAAACCATTGTGATAAATAGAGCATTTGCTCCTATAGGAGCAAATGCTCTATTTATCACAATGGTTTCAACAAGTGACTTTTGCTGCGGCGTCAAAAGGTATATTTATGCGGGAATGGGTTAAACGATAAGTGAAGTATCATCCCTTTACTTCATGAATATTCATGTAAGAAATGATTACATCATGAATATTAATTAGACTAATTGTAATAACAGCACACTCATGGACAAGACTATTTGGTTATGACAGAACCCATAGAATCATATCTATATTATGTCATAAGAAAACAGAGCAGACCCTGATCAGATGGCTCCTATGGGAGCCATCTGATCTGGGTCTACTCTGTTTGCAAAAGGCGTATTTATGGAGTAAAGTGTTAAAGAAAACTAGGAAAACTCTTTCCTATGTTTTTCCACCTAACTTTATGATTCGGTTAACTCTTGTCCCTGTCAGAAATAATCACATCATGAACATTAAATAACGGAAGTTTTATAATGACATACGTACATATTAATTTTTGGTATCGGTAGAAACTGTACAAATCTATGACAATTTTCTAGCAAACAGAGCAGACCCTGATCTGAGTCTACCCTGTTTAAGGTGTAAAAAAACCCATTTGTATGAAAGAAAAAGGTAAGTACATCTTGAACTGTGTTTTCTTTGGTCTTATAAAATAAAGGCATGCCGCAATCAGTCAGTAACAAATCTTTTTTTTCTAAATCTTAGTCAGACAGCCCTTTACAATATGACAACAAACTGCAGACTTACCCGTCCATCATCATTTTCTCGATGTACATCAAATTCACGAGTGAAAAAATCTTTTTCCTGCTTTTCATCGACAAATTTCACGACGATTGTTCCCTTGTATACTGGCAGCCGTCTTTCTTTCCAGTCCGCCCTCTCTGACTGCTGCTGCACATTGGGCCAGTATCGAACAGCTTTGATCTGAAAAAATGACAAACGATGGTCTTTGTAACTGGAAATTGCTGGGCTTCAAGCAAGGTACTGTATGTAGAGTTTCACCCTTTAGTGAATGTTAATGCATGACATAGCTCATATTCAAGTAAGAAATAATGTATGTACATGTACTGTACAGAAACACGTTGAAGAAACCATTTAATAAGCAGAAACTAATGCCATACAAAGCATATAGAAAGCAAGTGGTTGCTACATGCAGGTAGAAAGTTATGTGGAAAGCTCTTGTGGTAGCTTTCTGCCTTACATTAACACATTATCCCCTAATGACGCATTTTTGCGCATCTATAAAAGTCACTTTATGAAACCATTGTGATAAATCTATTTATCACAATGGTTTCAAACTACAAAATTCTAAATATTTCCTTTCCTCTAGTTAATGCTCCTTTTCGGTAGATACATTAAAAGAGGTTAGGTCTAAAAATAGCCTAGGAGAGAATGAGTTAAGCAACCACCTGCATTTAAAAACACTTAATTCATTAAATGGTCGCTTGAGAGTAGCTAACTCTTCCCCTGTTCTGTATTTAGGCCAATTTTCAGTACCTACTGAAAATTCATTAACAAAATAGTTGTAAAGAAATATGGAAGGTGGAACATTGTAGACATTTTAGAAAGTAAAGAAACAGATCTATCAAATTCCATTAGCAAACAAAGCAGACCTTGATCAGACGGCTCCTCTAGGAGCCGTCTGATCTGGGTCTACTCTGTTTGCAAATGCATCAAAACACATATGAGGGAAAGGGTTAAACTGGACAAGTATTAATCAATGGCACATGAATAAGAAAAGTTTCTGCCCTGGTAAAAATGGTATAATCAGATCTATATTATTCCATAAGCAAACAAGAGAGTCGTCACGGGTGACAAATGCCCCCAAAGTGTTTGACACCGAAATGCATTTTGGCGGAAAAACAATACAATGTAATGCAGGTGTAACATGAAATTTTGATGCTGTTAAAAATGACACAGGAGTCAGTTCTTAACATTAGAAACAGAACCTTTGACGATTATGATAGCTAAGAAAAGAGCCAAGGGTCAAAACTTAGTTAAAAAGGACCCTAAGTCATTCTCAACGTTAAAAAGGACCCTGGGTTGATTGTCAACGTTTAAGGTATAGGAGATATGCTCTGGACAAGCTTTTTGTATCTGGTAAGGTATAGGAGATATGCTCCGGACTGTAAAATTGAGGTCAAAGGTCAAAGTCAGTGATCTGAAAATGGTACACGACTCTCCGCCATCCCAAGATGAACTCACAAACCAAATTTGGAATCCGTAGCTGGTAAAGTATAGGAGATATACTCCGGACAAGCTTTTTGCAGCTGGTAAGGTATAAGCTTTTTGTAAAATCGAGGTCAAAGGTCAAGATCACAGTGACCTGAAAATGATACGCGACACTCCGTCATCCCAAGATGAACTCACATACCAAATGTTGGATCCGTAGCTGGTTAAGGTATAGGAGATATGCTCCAGACAAGCTTTTTGTAAAATCGAGGTCAAAGGTCAAGGTCACAGTGACCTGAAAATGGTACGCGACACTCCGCCATCTCAAGGTGATCTCACACACCAAATTTGGAATCCGTATCTGGTAAGGTATAGGAGATATGCTCTGGACAAGCTTTTTGTAAAATCGGTCAAAGGTCAAGGTCAAGGTCCAGTGATCTGAAAATGGTATGCGACACTCCTCCATCCCAATATGAACTCACACACCAAATTTGGAATCCTTAGCTGGTAAGGTATAGTTGATATACTCCGGACAAGCTTTTTGTCGCTGGTAAGGTATAAGCTTTTTTTAAAATCGAGGTCAAAGGTCAAGGTCAAGGTCAAGGTCACAGTGACCTGGAAATGGTACACGACACTCCGTCATCCAAAGATGAACTCACACACCAAATTTGGAATCTGTAGCTGGTAAGGTAAAGGAGATATGCTCTGGACAAGCTTTTTGTAAAATCGGTCAAAGGTCATGGTCAAGGTCACAGTGATTTGAAAATGGTACGCGACACTCCTCCATCCCAAGATGAACTCACACACCAAATTTGGAATCCTTAGCTGGTAAGGAATAGGAGATATACTCCGGACAAGCTTTTTGTAGCTGGAAATTATATAACCTTTTTTTTAAATCGAGGTCAAAGGTCAAGGTCAAGGTCACAGTGACCTGGAAACGGTACGCGACACTCCGCCATCCCAAGATGAACTCACACACCAAATTTGGAATCTGTAGCTGGTAAGGTAAAGGAGATATGCTCCGGACAAGCTTTTTGTAAAATCGGTCAAAGGTCATGGTCAAGGTCACAGTGATCTGAAAATGGTACGCGACACTCCTCCATCCCAAGATGAACTCACACACCAAATTTGGAATCCTTAGCTGGTAAGGTATAGGAGATATACTCCGGACAAGCTTTTTGTAGTTGGTAAGGTATAAGCTTTTTTTAAAATTGAGGTCAAAGGTCAAGGTCAAGGTCACAGTGACCTGGAAATGGTACGCGACACTCCGCCATCCCAAGATGAACTCACACACCAAATTTGGAATCGGTAGCTGGTAAGGTAAAGGAGATATGCACCGGACAAGCTTTTTGCAAAATCAAGGTAAAAGGTCAAGGTCAAGGTCACAGTGACATGAAAATGGTACGCACGGTGCGATCACTATATGCCGCCAAAGCGTAGCTTTGGGGGCATAAAAATAAATCTAATTAATATTCATGATGTCATAATTTTTTACACAAATATTCATGGAGTAAAAGATTAATTAGAATCATTGCTATAATACATAGATAGATAGATTTATATTGGAAAAAAGTGACATGGCAATAACAACAAGGACCATCAAACAAAATGCCATGCAATGTGCACTAATACCAAGGATAACACGAAAAAGGAAAAACAAACATTTTCCTTATTTCTATCATGGTCCTACAACATGGACACAGAATGTTTTACTCAAGGCAGAAGTGTAGAATCATATCTTTATCAACCATAAGCAAACAGAGCAGAACCTGAATAGATGGGTTCTACAGCAGCTGTCTCATCTGAGTCTACTCTGTTTGCAAAGGCGTAGAAAGGTGTACTGATGGAGTAACGTGTTAACCCTTTCCCTGATATAAACGCGTTTTCACGCATCTACAAACAGCGTAGACCCAGATCAGACTGCTCCTATAGGAGCCGTCTGATCAGGGTCTGCTCTGTTTGCTAATGGAATTTGATAGACCAGTTTCTTACTTTCCAAAATAGCTACTATGTTCCACCTTACATATTTTATTATAACTATTTTGTCCATGAATATTCAGTAGGTATTGAAATTTGTAATAAACATAGAACAGGGAAAGGGTTAAAGAGTATTTTTTTATGGGTTACATTATTTGATTCTCTATTATCTTCATTAAATTAAATTGAGTCTTTCAAAATACAGAAATAATAATATTAAACAAATACTGGGTCTTCTCTCTTTGCAAAAGTGTGGAAAGATGTTTTTATGAGGTAAAGGATTAAATTAAACTAATAAAAATATGAAATATGTCCTCTGCTACATATTTCTTTTTTTTTCAATTCTCTTAACCATATACTCCACACACACACTTTTGTAAACAGAGTAGACCAAGATCAGATGACTCCTGTCAGAGCTGTCTGATCAGGGCCTGCATTGTTTGCTTAAGGAATAATATAGACATGATTCTACACTTTCTGCAAATGGCAAAACTTTTCTGTTTATTATATACCATTTTAAAAATTTACCTAACTGATATCCATGCAGTCATTTATTTTTTACATAAAGATTCACGGAGTAAATGGTTAAAATACAAGAAAGATTACCAATCTATTTTTTATCTAAATGAGATGGCTATTTACTCGACATTTGTATAAAAAAATTATAAACTATAAACAGATTAAACAAGAGCACCGCATGCAGATGCCAACGCTCGTCTATCGTGACATTTTAAGGTCCATAAAGGGGCATAATTTTGTAAAAAGCCTTACAGAGTTATGACCCCTTGTCAGATTATTGACCTTGTGATGGTGAACAGGTGTGATTAGTACTGAAGTAACAGCCAATGTTAAAGTTTCCGGATGACGACGACAACAACGTGGACGTCAGAGTTACGTCAATGGCTCTTATTTTTTTCTTCGAAAAACAGACAAGCTAAAAATGCTGCCATTCTAATTTCAAGCTTATTACCAACCTTTCCTCTTTCCACCTCTTTGGTTGTCATGACAATAACACGACAGTTTTCTTGCCAGATCATTCTCCAGAAATCAACAACTGTGCTCTGTAGACATCCCTGGGTGGCGATGTAACACTTCTTTGGCTCAATATTCTCATCCTCTGCCTGTGAAAACATCCATATTGCCTCTTAAATACATGTACACTGATAAACAAAAGTAAAGTCTCTCTATTTTCCATTACCTCATAAACTATTTTTAGATACATCCTTTTTTAATACATGTACCAAAAAGGAGCAAAAAGGTAAATTTTAGAATTGTGTAGTTTTGAAACTATTGTGATAATAGAGCATTTGCTCCTATGGAGCAAATGCTCTATTTATCACAATGGTTTCAATAAGTGACTTATACAGAGGCGTAAATAGTGTAAATATGAGAAAATGGGTTAACCACTTAGCTCATAGATTTAACATCCTTTAATGCCTTAGCAAACAGCGTAAGCCCAGATCAGATGGCTCCTATAGGAGCTGTTCAGACAAAGCATGCTCTGTTTGCTTATAGAATAATACAGAACTGATTCTGCAGTTTCTGCCCTAGGCAAAGTCTCCTGTCTTCATAATTTATGCCATTATAAAATTCATCTACTTAGTAATAAATATTCATGATATCATTATTTCTTACGAGGTCCTCCCACTTCGTCTAAACCCATTTCGTCTAAAAGTCAAATTCCCATTTAGTCTAAAGGTATAAACTTGGCCAATTCCCATTTCGTCTAAAGAAATCCCATTTGGTCTAAACAACTAAAAAGATATATTTAGGGATAACCATTTCTTACATGAATATACATCAGGTAAAGAGTTAATGTCGAATGAAGGCAAAGCATAAGTTTCATCCTGCATTAAGCAATCACTTGTAACCTGCATTAACCCATTACTCAATGAATATTTATATAAGAAGTAATGCCATCATGAATATTAATTAGATTGTTATAATAGCACATGGACACAGAGGAATTGTTTGACCATGGCAGAAACTGTGGAATCATATCTATTTCACCATAAGCAAATAGAGCAGACCTTGATCAGACAGCTCCTACAGGAGCCATCTGACCTGGGTCTACTCTGTTTGCAGAGGCGTAGAAAGGAGTATTTATTGAGTAAAGCTTTAGATTGTCACAAATCTTGAAGACCTATAATAATACATATTTGACCATTCAATCAGTGAGATTTTACTGTATATGCAAAGATTTTACAACGACTAGTGACATATGGTGTAGATTTTGATGCCTGATCTAGGTATATACTTTAATTACCCAGTGACAGTTTCATATTGTGACTCAGTCTAAATACACCAGGATCCATGCTTATAAAGCTTTTTAGTTGAGCCTGACTTTGTTCTGAAGCTTTTGATTGGTCAGATTTGAGCCAAAGGCTCAAATCTGACCAATCAAACACGTGAGAACGAAATCAGACTAATCTGTTTGATCCTGATTAGCATTTTGCAATAGAACTGATAGGAAAAATCAACTATGACACATCTACTTTGTAAATACTTATAAATGTAAAACAATGTAGTTACAAGAGTCTTGTACTAAATCCATGACAAGAGAGTTGAAAAATATGAAAATAAATTAATTCAAAGATAAGTACTATTGTAACATATACTGTACAACCCCTATAAAGTGACCACTTTATTAATAAACATAAGTCTTTAAAGGCAGGAGGTTGCTTAATGCAGGATGAAAGTTATGCAGAAAGCTCCTTCAGGAGCTTTCTGCATAACTTTCACCTGCATTAAGCTACAACCTGTCTTTAAGACTCGCAATTATACATCTATTTTTGATGGTCACCACATTGGGATTTTACTGTACACAATTTATGAAGATACATTTCATTATGGTCAATGTATTTTTAGGTTTGACACCATGAATACATCATATATATCACTTGATCAAATCTGTATTCTAGGGAAGACAAGACTGTAAACAGATTGTAGATAAAGAGCCATAAATTAATGTCACAATCAATGCACATGTAAAATAACAACATTAACCCATGTCCTGCTATCCATGATATGACTGGCAATTACAAACAGCTTGGATCTAGTTCAGACACTCAGATACTCAGCCTTTCATCAGGATCCATGCTGTTTGACACTTGATCAATAGATTCTCAAAAGCTTGATCCAATCGGAACTGGTCAAAATGCATCAGATCCAAATTAAGAAGGAATTAGTTTTTCACTGCGGGGTAAGGTTTGGGTGAACGTGAGATTCTTCACACAAACACTTGGCATCAAGAGGGAAAGTCAGTTGGCACTTAATCAGACACAATGAATTTTATTTTTGAAAAGAAATGGACAAAATTCAAAATGAGCACTTTCAACACTGAATTGTCAAATGGACTATTCTAAAATTTAAACAGATCAAGCTTACCAAGAATATTCAGGGTTTTTTATTAAAGAAAAGGGTAATATGACAAACAGGGCATACCCTCGAGGGATGGACTCTGTTTGCAAAGGATATAAGTGACGTGTTTCACACGCTGAAAGGGTTGACCCTTTCTTTCATATAAAAGCATATTCACACATTTGCAAACAGATTGACCAATATCAGATGGCTCCTACAGTGCCTGTGGTATAATATAGATCTGATTCTACAGTTTCTGTCTAGGAAGTAATAAACAATGTAGAATCTGAATCCAATTAGGGGATGAAGCACTAAGAGTTTAAGATCCAAGTAAGTCTTGTACAAACATTTTCTACCATGAAACAAAAAGTTTAACCCGTTTAGAGGAGGAAATGCTCTCTTTATCACAATGGTTTCAAAACTGCACAATTCTCAAATTTTCCTTTTGTTTAGGTAAATGTTTCTTTTCAGTAGAGTTATTCAATGAGGCTGTGTCTAAAAATAGCCTATGAGGGAAAGGGTTATTATGTACAGTAGAATCCCGCTAATGCGACCACTTAATGCGACCACTTAAACAAACATGGCTGTTTTCATAAGCAGGTGGTTGCTTAATGCAGGACGAAAGTTATGCAGAAAGCTCCTATAGGAGCTTTCTGCATAACTTTCGTCCTGCATTAAGCAACCACCTGCCCTTGCCACCCAGAATTATGCCCCTTTTTGGTGGTCGTATTAGCGGGGTTTTACTGTATCTATATAGAATAGAGCGTTAAATAGATCAATACTTACTGTGATCATGTTTGCGTTAATGTAATCAGTTCCAACGGCATCTGGATCCCCGTCCTTCAGGTATACTCGAGTATGATCAACTGAAAATGATATTTCACTGAAGATATTAACCCTTCAAAACAAGTGTACTGGCATTTACAGTGTAAACCCAGATCCTAGAGGAACCCTCTGATCAGGGTCTGCACTGTTTGTCATTTAAAATCCTCTAGCAAATTTAAGTTCTTCATATTGAATGGAGCAAATGCTATAGGAGCAAATGCTCTATTTATCACAATGGTTTCAAGAAGTGGTTATTACAGAGGCGTAGAAAGGCGTATTAATGGAGGAAAGGGTTAAGCAACCATCTACTTTGAAAGATCACTATGTTTATTCAATATGTGGAGCATCTGCTGTATATCAAATGGGTAAAACTTATTGTATCTAAATGTATGTTCAAGTTTCTGTTCTTACAAATCTATATACTCACATGGCAGTATGTTCTTGTATCTATTTTTAGCCTTGTTTTCTTGGCGCATGCCCTCTTTCCTGCTATATAAATGCCGCACTTCTTGCTGTTGAAGATGCTGAAATAAAAGAGGTTTGAACACATTGAATATGGGAACTTGGTTGACAGAGTTGACCCAAGTAAGAGCACTGCTAATTAACAGAGTAGACTAAGTCAGAGCACTGCTAGTTGACAGAGTTGACCCAAGTCAGAGCACTGCTAATTAACAGAGTAGACCCAAGTCAGAGCACTGCTAGTTGACAGAGTTGACCCAAGTCAGAGCACCGCTAGTTGACAGAGTTGACCCAAGTTAGAGCACTGCTAGTTGACAGAGTTGACCCAGGTCAGAGCACTGCTAACTGACAGAGTTGACCCAAGTCAGAGCACTGCTAATTGACAGAGCAGACCAAGTCAGAGCATTGCTAGTTGACCCAAGTCAGATCACTGGTAATTAACAGAGTAGACCCAAGTCAGAACACTGCTAGTTGACAGAGTTGACCCAAGTCAGAACACTGCTAATTGACAAGGTAGACCAAGTCAAAGTACTGCTAATTGACAGAGCAGACCAAGTCAGAGCATTGCTAGTTGACCCAAGTTTGAGCACTACTAGTTAACAGAGTTGACCCAAGTCAGAGCATTGCTAGTTGACCCAAGTCAGAGCACTGCTAGTTGACAATAGTTGACCCAGGTCAGAGCACTGCTAGTCAACAGAGTTGACCCAAGTCAGAACATTGTTAGTTGTCCCAAGTCCAAGCACTGCTAGTTGACCCATGTCAGAGCACTGCTAGTTGACAGAGTTGACCCAGGTCAGAGTTGACCCAGGTCAGAGCACTGCTAGTTGACCAAAGTCAGAGCCTTGCTAGTTGACCCAAGTCAGAGCACTGCTAGTTAACAGAGTTGACCCAGGTCAGAGCACTGCTAGTTGACAGAACTGACCCAAGTCAGAGTGCCGTTAGTTGACAATAGTTGACCCAGGTCAGAGCATTGCTAGTTGACCCAAGTCAGAGCACTGCTAGTTGACAGAGTTGACCCAAGTCAGAGCGCTGCTAGTTGACAATAGTTGACCCAGGTCAGAGCACTGCTAATTGACCCAAATCAGAGCACTGCTAGTTGATAGAGTTGACCCATGTCAGAGCACTGCTAGTGTTTACTCTTTCATACTAAAAGGGTAAGGAAAAGGGTTATAATAAAACATTATTTGCGATCATTTTATTCTTTATCCGGCTAAGCACCACTTGGCTTGCATTTGCAAACAGCTTGAATCATAAAGTGAAGGAGTTAGAATAGTTTTGCACCAAGCCCTCGATATGAAGTAAAGGGTTAAGTAGAATATACAGCAGATTAGTGGTTGTGCTGATATCATAATTAACCTTTTCCTTCATATAATTGCCCTTTCACACCTTTGCAAACAGAGTAGTCACATATAAGACATCACCTATAGGTACCGTCTGATCAGGGTCTGCTCTGTTTGCTTACGATATGATATAGATACAGGAGCCATCTGATCAGAGTCTGCTCTGTTTGCTTACAATATAATATAGATACAGGAGCCATCTGATCAGAGTCTGCTCTGTTTGCTTACAATATGATATAGATACAGGAGCCATCTGATCAGGGTCTGCTCTGTTTGTTTACGATATGATATAGATACAGGAGCCATCTGATCAGGGTCTGCTCTGTTTGCTTTTGAAATCGTAATAGATCTGACACTACAGTTACTAATACCTGATGTTCAGGTGTACATAATTATACCATTATAAAAATTCAGCTAAAACTATTCATGATGTCACTTGGTTATTTTTTACATGAATATTGAACAGGGAAAGGGTTATGCAAAGATAAGAGTAATCCTGCTAGGAAAATCCTTTCCTGAACCATGCAATTTGGTTGTGTAAGTTGATTATGCTTTCATTTCTATTAAAATCAGAGAATCAAACAGTTTGGATCCTGATGAAATGCGGAGTTACTGGGTGTCTTATATAGATCCAAACAATTGAAAAAGGGCATCCATCACCAGTTCTCCCCATAGATTCTTGCTTACTTCATAAATACCCCTTTCTACCCCTTTGTAAACACAGTAGACCCAGATCGGTCTGCTCTGTTTGCTTATGATATAATATAGATATGATTTTAAAGTTTCTGCCACGGCCAAAGATTTCTGTGTCCATGTGCTTTTATAACAATTATTCTAATTAATATTCATGATGTAATTATTTCTTATATGAATATTCATGGAGTAAAGGGTTAAAACAATTTCTGCACTCAGCCCTTCTTAACCCTTTCCCTGTTCTATGTTTATTTCATATTTCGATACCTACTGAATATTCATAGGCAAAATAGTTGTAAGGAAATATTGAAGGTGGAACTTTGTAGCGATTTTATAAAGTAAAGAAACAGATCTTTAAAATCCTATTAGCAAACAGAGTAGACCCTGATCAGACGGCTCCTCTAGGAGCCGTCTGATCTGGGTCTACTCTGTTTGCAAATGCGTGAAAACACGTTTATATGAGGGAAAGGGTAAAATGAGTAAGACCATCTGTCAAAACAAATATTTCCTTATACTTAGTCATCTACGTAATTAGTATAAGCATGCACAAATGAAACAAGGAACTTCCTCTTTGTCTATTACTCCTCTAAGTCTGAATACACTGCATGTTTACACCCTTTGCCTGTTCAGTATTCATGTCAGAATTAACTAGAACTATCACTAAAGGTGATGGAATACCCTTGCTCAGCTGCCTTGATCACAAATCAAAAGTTGTGCCATGGTCAGACAGATGGACGGACAGACCAACCGACCGACCAACACACTGACTCCTACATACCCCCTCTCAAACTTTGTTTGCGGGGTATAATAACAAATAACATGAATATCTATTAGCTGAATTTTTATAATGTGAACTCTTCAAGGGAATGTTTTTGCTTTGACAAGAATTGTAGAATCAAATCTAAACTAGAACTGTAAGCCAAAGGCTAACAAATACCCCCCACATGTCTGCTTGTCAGAACACCTATCATCAATCTGAACATATGTACATACTGAAACATGAAGAGATTTAAAAACAATACATGGCCCAACCCAATTTGTGTAACAAAAATGAAGAATAATTCAGAGAAGTAAGACCCTTTCATGAGGTTTTTGTCAAATCCAAAGTTCTAAAGCTAGGTACCTTTTCAGAAAAACATTAAGTTCAAGGACCATAACTCTGACAAAAATTATTCAACCAGACTGATATTTGAACTTAAGCTGTACCTCATCTAGATTTAGCTTTATGTCAAATATGAAGTTAATATCTCCACCCACTTCCAAAGAAAGACCGGAAAATTGAAAATTTGACAACAAATTAAAGTTCAAGGGCCATAACTCTGGCAAAAATTATTCAACCAGACTGAGATTAGGAATTAAGCTGTAAATCATCTAGATTTAGCTTTATGTCAAATATGAAGTTAATATCTGCAACCACTTCCAAAAAAAGTCTGGAAAATCCCAAATATGAAGAAAAAAATAAAGTTCAAGGGCAATAACTCTGGAAATAATTATTCAACCAGACTTAGATTGTATCATAAGCTGTAACTTATCTAGATTTAGCTTTGTACTAAATATAGAGTTGATATCTCGAGTCACTTCCATAAAAAGTCTAGAAAACCAGAAAACATTGGTAGGGGACTAAAAAGGGGAGATAACTCCTGAAGTAGTGGTCCGATCATAATGGAAATATGCGGTGCACAGGTTTATATGGTCATATGGATATACATGAACTTTCAACAAAATTGAAGCAAAACTGTAGAAGAAGAAGGCCGGACAAAGGATGGACGGACAGACAGACGGACAACCTGATTCCAGTATACCCCCCCCCCCCCCCCCCAAAAAAAAACTTCGTTGTGGGGGTATAATTATGTCAAAAGCAAACAGAGCAGACCGTATAGGAGCCATCTGATCAGGATCTACTCTGTTTGCAAATGCATGAAAATAAGTTAATATGAAGGAAAGGGTTAAGTAAATTGTCTTCTGCAAAAACTGTAATCTACAAAATTGTTAACGCAAACTTGTTATCGCATTTGTTCAGGATTTAACCCTTCGCTTGCTATTCACGTCAATATACCTACCTGTAAATGTCTCATCAGGGTCTGCACTATTTACAAGTTGATTGCGCAACCAGTGCACTCCACAGTAGTGACTGCACAGCGAAATACTTGTACACAGTGAAGATATATGTAATTATACAACAGGGCATGGGTAAAGAAGGAGAAATGAATTTTAAAATTCAGCAAGCGAAGGGTAATCTGTTGAATATTTTTGCAACAAATAATGACATCAATAATATTGATTAGATGAACTTGTTTTAGAACACAAGACATTTTGGCAACAATAGAATCAAATATTTATTATACCATATAAAGCAAACAGAGCAGACCGTGAACAGATAGCTCCCACAGGAGCCGTCTGAACTGGGTCTGCACTGTTTCCAAAGGCATGAAAAAGTGTTTATATGAAGGATCATTCAACATCATGGGCTAATGTGTGATGATCTTTGCAAACATTTTAGATCCATTTGAGATGCTGAGTAGATCAGTATCTTATCAGGATCTAAACTGCTTTTGACACTGAGTCTTTGACACTGAGTCTTTTACAGACAGACAGATAAATAGTTTATTAACGTGTCATATGTTAATATATACAATGATTAACAGTGTTATACACCTTTAACATTAACATCCAGCTGCATCGCGACTTACATGACACCATACAATATACATAAAAAACATTTACATACAGTAATAGATAAAATATATAAAGGCAGAATATAATATAATTTAAGACCTTAAAATCTATAATAAAAACATCTTTTTTTCAAGTAAAAGAAATCACATGAATCTGAAAATTTAAAATCAATACATATTCTTAACTTTTGTGAAACATGTGATTTCCTTGAATTTCTATACAAAGATTTTCCTGCGTTTAAACATCCTTGCTATCAAAGTTCCAAGTGAGAACTGCATTTCCATCGACTGCATTCTTTTACACAGAACTGAATAAACACATACTGCTCTGAGCATTGGATCAGACAACGGTATTTGTAGATGCCAGTGGTATAGTGTGCAACAGTTAACCTTGTACCTCATTAATATTCATGTAAGATATAATGACTGTATTTAACCCTTTACTCCATGAATATTCATTTAAGAAATTATGAAATCATGAATATTAATTAAACTAATTTTTTTTATAATGAACAAAGCACATTTTGGCTCAGACAGAAACTTTAGAATTAGATCAATATAAATACCATAAGCAAACAGAGCAGACCCTGATCAGACAGATAGGAACCGTCTGATCTGGGTCTACTCAGTTTGCAAAAGTGAAGACTAAATGGTTAATATAAATTAGCTGAATTTTTATTGAAGTATACATTATGAATACAGGAACATTTGTCACGGGACAAACTTGATATTCAGATGGTTTCTACTGCAATTAACCCTGAAAGTATGAGAACCAAGTATACAAGACATTTGCAAACAGAGTAGATCAAGATCAAAGGGCTGTTGAGGGAGCCCTTTGATCAGAGTCTGTACTGTTTGTCATAAAAATCATTTTCTTTAGAGATACATTTTAATACATATTTTGTTTAACTCTTTGCATGCTAGCGGTGGAGTCTCCCATCATTTATGACCTATGCAGACAGTTTGGATCCAGATCAGGCCCCACAAAACGTGGGTCCTGATCTGAGATCCATACAGTTTGTCACTCAGTCTCCACTACTGCAAAAAAACAATCAGAAAGAAATTTAATAGTTTTAAAACTACTGCAGATGACAATTGAGTAGCAGTCGGCAAATGAGTGGACAATAAAATTACTTAGCATACAAAGATTTAATTAATATTCAAGAAAGGAAGAAATTATTCAGAAGGTTAAAAGTTAATGGGACCCTACATATGAGCTGAACCCAAATTAGAATGCATTTCAAAATCTCTAAAAACCAACCAGGAAGTCATTTTTTGTCCGACACAAAACAAACATTTGTTATCTGCTGAGGAAAAACACACACACAATCTTTCACTCTCTGAATGCTAATGTTAAATTTGTGATAACCTGCTCTAACTACCCTAAGTATTTCAAACAGACACAATTAGGCAAATAGTGCAGACCAAGTTCTTAAGGCTCCTGTAGGAGTCATTTGACCAGGGTCTACACTGCTTGCTACAATTCAAGTTTATATACAAATGGTGTCAATTAAAGTATTTAGTGTATATACTGGTGCAGAGGCGAAATTTGGTGTTCAAACACATCATGAAGGGGCCTTAGCTATGCCTTTGCAAACAGAGCAGACCCAGATCAGATAGCTCGTACAGGAGTCATCTGATCAGGGAATGGGTCTAAAATAGCCTATGAGGGAATGGGTCTAAAATAGCCTATGAGGGAATGGGTTAAGAGTAATAATTTTTTATTAGAGTGAGCAGATAGTTTGAATCAATTGAATCATGAGGAGATGGAAAAAACCCTTTCCATCAAGTAAAAGCTTTTTTGCCTATGCAGAGTAGACCCAGATCAGACGGCTTCTGTAGGAGCCATGCAATCAGAGTCTGCTCTGTTTTTTTATGAATTTATATAGATCTGGGTCCATGCTTATAAAGCTTTTAGTTGAGTCTGAGTTTCGTTCTCAGGCTTTTGATTGGTCAGATTTGAGTTCTCAAGCTTTTGATTGGTCAGATTTGAGCCAAAGGCTCAAATCTGACCAATCAAAAGCTTGAGAACGATCTCAGACTCAACTAAAAGCTTTATAAGCATGGACCCAGATCAAAACAAAAACTTCCCTTGAAAATTATACTTTATAAAAACTAGTTAAGGAGTATTCATCAAGTGCCAACATTTTCAAGAGGGAACGGTTTTACCTCTCATGTGCTCATCTTGATCTGAAGTTTTTCATTTGAAGCATGAAATTTATTTATATGAAAATTGTGCAGAATACAACTTGGAGAAGACTGAAGCTTGAGCTCTATTGACGAATTTGAATAGTTTTATATTCATGTTTTAAGTGTTCTTACACAAAAATGTAAATGCAGGAAGATCTATTACAGTCTATTACAATGGTGTACACATATTCTTCCTGGTCATCAAAGACGTTTTCTGAAAGCATTTTGTAAACAGATAGGTCCATATGATAAACTACTCACACCTTGCATGCTATGCCTCAAAAAAGTATATGAAAAAGTTATTTTTTATAAAGGCTAAACCAACATGCAAACTTTTTCATTGGTGTCTGAAACAACCCCGACAAGTATCCCATATGAGCTAGATTTATGCCATATACATTAGAACTTTGAACTTTAACCCTTTACTCCTTAGATAAAGCCTTTCTATGCCATTGTAAACAGAGTAGCCCCAAATCAGACATCTCCTGTAGGAACCATCTGATTGGGATCTGCTTATTTTGCTTATAATATAATATAGATATGGATCTACAGTTTCTGCCATGGCGAAATATTCCTGTGTCCATTTGCTATTTTAACAATCAATCTAATTAATATTCATTATGTCAGTATTTCTTGCATGAATATTCTTGGAGTAAAGGCTTAATCTTTTGATGAAATTTGATGTAAGAAATAATGACGTCATTGATATTAACCCTTTCCCTCATATAAACATGTTAGACCCAGATCAGACGGTAGAAAATAGAGTCAGATCTAATATAATTTCATAAGCAAACAGAACAGACCCTGATCAGATGGCTCCTACAGGAGCCATCTGATCTGGGTCTACTCTGTCTGCAAAGGTGCCAAAAGGTGTCTCTATGGAGTAAAGGCTGAAAATGCATTTATATGTGGGAAAGGGTTAAAACAATCTAAATTCATTAGCATGAGGAAAGTTTGAAAATTTGTTTTGCACTAACAAAGCTTACCTCAAACTCGTCCCAGAATCCACCTTTATGTTTTCCCTCCTCATTTTTGTTGGATGTGTCTTTTGTCAGCTGTTTTACACGATTTTCAATTCCCGATGCTGCAATTCTAGTGGCATTAAATGGCTGAAAAATTTATAGTATACATGTGATATATGTATTCCAAAGAACAGAGATGCAACCCTTACAAAGAAATAGATCTACTTGTATGCTTTTCATACATGTAAGCGCAGACCCTGGTCAGATTGCTCCTATAGGAGCAGACTGATCTGGGTCTATTCTGTTTGTAAAGGTGCGAAAAAGCATCTCTCTGGAGTAATGGGTTAACCCATTCCCGCATAGGCATTTTTAGATCCAACCAAAAAAGGAGCTTTTACTAGAGAAAAGAATTTTTTTAGAATTGTGTAGATTTGAAACCATTGTGATAAATAGAGCATTTGCTCCTGTGGAGCAAATGCTCTATTTATCACAAAGGTTTTACATAATGACTTTTACAGAAGCGTCAAAAGGTATCAATATGAGGGAATGGGTTAATACAGAATACTGTCAGCAAAAGCTGTTTGATGTTATAACACGCTGCATTCAGTACAGCGCTACAGATAAATGTGCGTACTCAAATACTAAAATCGTCATTTCTCCACCAAACCCTATACTGCGACCAATCTTTAGAATCGCCTCAAAGAGACGATTCTAAAGAATGGTCACAGTATAGGGTTTGGTGGAGAAATGAAGAAGTTATTCTTAAAAAATAATTTGATTTACATAACTTATCTGGATCTCTGCAGTAGATTCTCTCTAAAGCAGTAACTTCAGAAATGAACAGAACAAATATTAACCATTTACGCCATCAATATTCATGTCAAATAATCTTGACTGTATCAATATTAATTAGCCGTTTTTTATGATGACATTGTGAATGAAGAAATTTTAATCATGGTAGAAATCGTAGAAACAGATCTATTATGTTATTTCATATGCAAACAGAAGAGGAACAGTCTGATCTGGGTCTACTTTATTTGCATAGGTGACAAAAGGCATCTCGATGGAGTAATGGTTTTTAAACTCAAATCTGTCATAAAGACCAAAAATTAAACTTCTTTTGTGTGACTATATTCCATGAATATTCATGAAACAAATAATGACATCACTAATATTAATTAGCTGAATTTTTATAACAGCATCATGAACACAGACATTTTAGGCCATCTGTAGAATCAGATCTATATAATTCAACAAGCAAACAGAGCAGACTCTGATCAGATGGCTCCTATAGGAGCAGTCTGTTCTGGGTCTATTCTGTTTGGATACATGTTAAAAGGCATATCAATTGAGTTTAAGAGTAAACAGGCACACTTCTAATGCTAAAAATATGTACAGGTCTAAAATGTTTTTTAAGCTACAATACTCACATGCCGCAGGTGAACAACCGTTCCAGACGTTTCCACCATTGGGTTTTTCTTGTAATGCTCCACCAAGTCTGCCAAACTGTCAAGCTGCTCACCACCTCCAACATCAAACTTACCATTCTAGATGGAATGAAAAGATAAATACAGTAAAACCTCTCTATAACGGCCACTAAATTGTGTGAATTAGTTGGTATTTAGGGCAGGTGGCTGCTTAAAGCAAGGTGAAAGTAAAACAGAACGCTCCCTTCTTTATGACTATTATCACATCAAGGTTGTTAATCTGGGAAAGTTTTAAGCGAATCTTATATAGAGAAGAACATTTCAAAGATCCATAATTCTGGTTAAAATGGTTGGAGCAAAATTCCCTTCTTCACTACCATCTTCACATCAAGGTTGTTCTTCTGTAAAGTTTGAAACAATTCCTACCAATGGTGCATGAGGAGTTTGATATACAATAATTTGCAGGTAGGATGTACGGTAGTGGGGATGGGTAAGATTACCAGACATACAAGACCTTTCACTTTTCATTATAGCCAGTGGTTTAGGTCTCTAACAGTCTTCAAGCAGGAACTTTTCTTGCAATAGAGTGGAAACAATGTTTCCACTGTTTGTTGTATGTGGATAAATTTTGTTTAGGTAAAACTGACTTTTTCCGGACACCCTTTTTATTCAGAGATGCTTGAGAAATCACAAGAAGGAAGCAGAGTAAACATAATACAGGAATAATACAGAACTGCCCCATTCCAATGTTTTTTTCTTACACAGACACTGACTATAGATTAAATCAAAATGGTACATAACTCTGACATCAAATAACTTGATGAAAGCCTTTGTCCAGGGTCCATGCTTATAAAGCTTTTAAGTTGAGTCTGAGTTTGTTCTCAAGCTTTTGATGTCAAACACTTGAGAACAAACTCAGACTCAACTAAAAAGTTTTAAAAGCATGGATACAGAATTTGGGTGTTGCTTGCAATGAGGCAATCTCTGTGAGTTTTGGTCTTCAAGTCTTGACTGACACAAATGGTTTTGCATATAAACATTGAAGCTGATGTATACTATAGATAAAAAGATGTGAATTTAGATACTAAAATCATAATTTCTCCACCATACTCCACCCAAATTGTCTTGAAGAGGTGATTCTAAAGAGTGATCACAACAGGATTTGATGGTGAAATAATGTAACTTCCTTAGAAAAGGGGTTTAATCACAAATAACATATCTTGCACAGACCTAAGGTTGATGCATTACATTTTTTCAGGAAATATCAAAGACTCCCAGTCTCAGTGCTATACCTGTCTGCGTATTTTGACGTGTGTTACTTTGTCTTCACACTTTACAGAGAGGACAAAGTCTCCAGGTTTGCTCTGTGATTCTCGTACCAGGTAACTGCCATACTTTCCCTTCTCCATCAGCTGTTTCTCTGCCTCCTTGCCAGATATATGTCCATGGAACCATCTGTGGAGAAATGAAATACAGTAGAACCTCTTCAAAGTCACCACTTAACCCTTTACTCCATGAATATTCATGTAAGAAATAATGACATCATAAATATTAATTAGATTAAACTTTTCTAATGTTATTTGGACAGAGGATGTTTTGGCTATGGCAGAAACTGCTGCATCATATCATTTCATAAGCAAACAGAGCAGACCCCGATCAGACAGCTCCTATAGGAGCTGTCTGATCTGGGTCTACTCTGTTTGCAAAGGTGTAAAAAGGTGTATATATTTATGGAGTAAATGATTAATGAACATTGTTTAACACATCACTTGATGAATAATCATGCATGACTCTGTCATTAACCCATTACCTCATAGGCTATTTTTAGATCCATCCTCTTTGAATAAATCTATCGAAAAGGAGCAGTTACTAGAGAAAAGGAACAAATTAGGAAAACATGTTATTTAAAGAAATTCATCAAAGTTTAAACTCCTGTGATGACCTACTTATGCAATGGACCGGAACAATTCATACAACTTTCATGGAGGGTCACCTGCAGATAATTCTGGTAAAATTTGGTGAAAATCCAGTCTGACAGTGGTAAAGGCAAATACATGTATGTTTTTTAATAAATTGTTGACAACACATGGTGAACAACACACGATGGACAATGATGGACACAGGGCACAAGTAATGGGTTCAAAATAATCTTTTGACAAGGGAGAAATTCGTAACTTGTGGGCTAACTAGATGAAAAAGACATTCAAGAAAGTGAGGTAAATGAATCTGAATAATAATTCAATCAAGATGTTTACTAAATCATTCTGAAATATATATACAAGTATTGGTAGTTGATAAAAACTTCTGAATCTGATTCAAAACACTACCTCTCAGTTGTAGGGTCCTCAGAGTTGACGGGATATTTCAGCTCGATGATGTCACCATTGCGTTCCTTCAGCTGTCCCATGTTCTCCATGTAATATTGCACGAGTTCTGCCAACGTGGCAAACTTTTCTCCACCATACAAGTCATAGTAGTCATCTGTGTTCTGAATCTTTATATGAGTTACCTCCCCATTGCGTCTGAAATGACATAAAAAATGACGGAGTGAAATACAGTATGACTTATCTATACAGAAAAACAGATGTGTACTCTAATACTAAACTCATCCTTTCTCCACCAAACCCTATGTTGTGACCACTGTTTAACTCTTTGCACAACTTTGCACGCTAAGTAATTTTTCGTCTTCAACAGTTGTCGTTTGCTTCAATTCTTAAAATAAACTTTCTCTCATGTTTTTCAAAAATATGGTCAAGATGACAAACAGTTTGGATCCTGATGAGACGACACATTATGCAGCGTCTCATCTGGATCCAAACTGTTTGCATAAGTAATCACAGTTTCGTCGCTAGCGTGCAAAGAGTTAAAATCATCTCTTCGGTGGAGAAATAAAATACGGTAGTTGTCACAGGTCAAGATAAGATGCGTAAATTATAACATTTTCAAGAATAGCTCCTTTATTTCTCCACCAAACCCAATATTGTGACCACTCATGAGGAAATACTTCATAATGATCTATTCGAGCTTGTGTGATCTATTTACTAAATGTAATGGACAAGAACAATTTATACAACTTTCATGGAGGGTTATCGGAAAATAATTCCTGTGAAATCTGATTTAACCCTTTCTCTCATATATAAACGTGTTTTCACGCATTTGCAAACAGAGTAGACCCAGATCAGACGGCTCCTAGAGGAGCCGTCTGATCAGGGTCTAGTCTGTTTGCTATTAGAATTTGATAGATCTGTTTCTTTACTTTCTAAAATGTCTACAATGTTCCACCTTCAATATTTCATTATAACTATTTTCTCCATGAATATTTAGTAGGTATTGAAATTTGGACTAAATATAGAACAGGAAAAGGGTTAACTCTTTCCCATTGAATATTCAAGTAAGAAATCATGACATGAATATTCATCAGCTGAATTCTTTTAATGGCATAAAATTAATACAAATGAATTTTTGGTATTGGTAGAAACTAGAGTCAGACCTATTATAATATCATAAGCAAACACTCTGATCAGAATGTTCCTGTACAGACGGCTCCTACAGGAGCCATCTGATCTGGGTTTACTCTGTTCGCCCCATACTTCATTCTCTGTGTTGTTATATTTTCTGGTCCTTCGAGATAATTAGTTTTGATGTTATTAGTTTTGAAAATTGAATACAACTCATGAACAGACTCAATAAAACCAAGTCTGCAATGTTCTCTTTTTGCATTTCTATTTTTGCTTTTGAAGGATCACCCATTTTCAGAATTTATATGAAGGAATGGGTTAAAGAAATTGGTCATTAAAATCTATTGTAAGCTCTTGTGACTTACTTATGCAACAGAATGATTAACACACTCTGACAAAGGGTCAACTGCAAATCATTCCTGTGAACTTTGGTGAAAATCCAGTCAATGCTTTAGGGAGATATAAATGTTGTTTCAAGAAATTTTTGATGACAGAGGATGACGGGGTGATCCCAATCGTTCACCTTTGCATATTGTGCCAGGTAAGCTAAAAACTGGAGAAAATCCATTTTAACCCTATCCCCATGAATAACAACATGTTTTCATGCATTTGCAAACAGAGAAGACCCAGATCAGACCGTTCCCATAGCCCTTTCCCTCATATAAACATGTTTTCACGCATTTACAAACAGAGTAGACCCAGATCCTATAGGAGCCATCTGATCTGGGTCTGCTCTGTTTGCTGTTAGATTTTGATAGATCGGTTTCTTGAGTTTCTAAAATGGCTACAATGTTCCACCTTCCATATTAACTATTTTATCCATGAATATCAAAATTTGAAATAAACATAGAACAGGGAAAAGGTTAAGATCCACCTGATCAGGGTCTTCTCTGTTTGCTTATGAAATTCTAATAGATCCGACTCTACAGTTTCTACCAATACTAAGAATGCCTGTGTACATTATGCCATCATAAAACATCTGCTAATGAATATTCATTGTGTGATAATTTCTTACATGAATATGCAACAGATACGTAAGGGTTAAGAAAGTGCAGCAGACAACAAATTTTGCAGACAAATATTAACCCTTTCCTCCATAGGCTATTTTTAGACTCTAAACCTCTTTGAATGAATCTACCCAAAAGGAGCATTTACTAGAGAAAATTAAATTTTTAGAATTTTGTAGTTTAAAACCATTGTGATAAATAGAGCATTTGCTCCTATAGGAGCAAATGCTCTATTTATCACAATGGTTTCAAGAAGTGGTTATTACAGAGGCGTAGAAAGGCGTATTTATGGAGGAAAGGGTTAAATTAGCATGCAAAGTGAACAACTCTGGTTTGAAAGAAAGAAAAGATAATACCTATAAACGTTAAGGAAGAAAACCATAGTTTTATCTCAAGATCTCAATATGCATTCTACTTTTTTTCTTCTTAACCCTTTCCTTGTTGAATATTCATGTCTGAATAGCTGATTTTTTATAATGTAAACAGGATATTTTTTTATTTGGCAGGAGCTGTAGAGTCAGATCTATTATAAACTTTTTGGTTGAGTCTGAGCTTGTTCTCAAGCTTTTGATTGGTCAGATTTGAGCCAAAGGCTCAAATCTGACCAATCAAAAACTTGAGAACGAACCCAGACTCAACTAAAATGTTTTATAAGCATGGAACCAGATCTATTATAATTTCAGAAGCAAACTCTGATTAGACCAGGCTCCTATAGGAGCAGTCTGATCTGGGTCTACTCTGTTTGCAAAGGATTGAAAATGCATTTACAGTAAAACCCCTCTAAACCGGAATTCTAGTAGAAAAGAATTTAGATACTTTTAAGCAGGTGGCTGCTTCATGCAGGGTGAAAGTCATGCAGAAAGCTCCTCTAGGAGCTTTCTGCATGACTTTCACCCTGCATGAAGCTGCCACCTGTCTCCAAGACCGATATTTATACCAAATTTTAATGTCCGGTTTAGAGGGGGTTTATTGTTTATGGAGTAAAGTGTTCGGAAAGACACACCGGCCTCAATTAATGCACTCAACATTTATTTTTCTTAAACCGGAAATGCAAACCAACAGCAACTAAAACAAAACTTTAAATAACAACATGCCATACTTCAACTATGAAATGACTCCTTACTACTACAGCTTCCCAATGTAAATACCTATTCCCCGCCCCTTCAAAAGTGGCCCACAGTACTTTTCAGTCCCTTTTATTTATATCTGAGCAGAGGACATTTTCCCTCTAACCCTAACGACTATCCATCAGCATTTCATCCTCTTTTTGTACTTTATACTGATCTCTTAACCCTTTCCTTCGCATAAACATAAATCACCCCTTTGTAAACAGAGTAGAACCAGGTCAGAGGGCTCCTTTAGGAGCTGTCTGATCACGGTTGGCTCTGTTTGTTCATGAAATTATAATAGACCTGACTCTACAGTTTCTACTAATACCAACAAGAGCTGTCCGCAAGACAGCACACTCCACTTTCTTTAGTGCTGGATAGCATAGTGGAAGTCTTAGTCGGAAAGGGGAGATAACTATAGCAAAATTAATTTTATGGTTACCTGCCCTTGCGAAATGGGTTCCCCTTGTGATAGTAAACATGCATACCAAATGTGAACCAAAATATCTTTGATAGTTTCTGAGAAATGGGCCATAACAAAATGGTTAACCAACACCGACGCCGATGAGAGGTAAATGACAATACCTCCACCTTTTGGAAAAAGTGGAGCTAACAAGAGCTGTCACAGGACAGCGCGCTCGACTATTCTCAGAATTATTAGTGCAAAAATTCTTGAGAGTGAACTAAAATAGTGTCCAATGATAATATATAAGCAAGTAATCAAAGTCTCAGTAAAATATCTTTAATAGTATTCAGGATGTAGGATCTCTTTGAACTCTTTAATGAAAAAAAGGCAATAATTTCTGTTAAAATGCTTGACAGAGTAATGTACTCTTGCCTACAGATGAAGCATGTGATGGTGAACAAGTGTTCCAAGTTTCAAAGCTTTATCTCAAAGGGTTATGTTAAATAAGTGGACTTTAACAAAAACCTTAACCAAAAATTCTAAGTTAAAAAGGGCCATAATTCTGTCAAAATGATTGACAAGAGTTATGTACTCTTGTCTACAGATGAAGCTTGTGGTGGTGAACAAGTGTTCCAAGTTTCAAAGCTTTATTCAAAAGGTTAAAGGCAAAAAGTGGACTTTAACAAAAACCTTAACCAAGGTGTGAACGCAGACACCGACGCCGACCCCGGGGCGAGTAGGATAGCTCCACTATTCTTCGAATAGTCAAGCTAAAAATTCATATAAACATAATTACAAGCGTACCATTATAAAAATCCAGCCAATAAATATTCATGATGTCATTGTTTCTTATATGAATATGCAACAGGGAAAGGGTTAACCCTTCTCTTGCTGAATTTTAAAAATTAATACATTTTTCCTTCTTTACCCATGTCCTGTTATATAATTACACATAATCTTCACTGTCTACAAATATTTCTCTGTACAATCAATGCTGTGGAGTGCACTGGTTGCATGTGGTCAACTTGTATGTAGTGCAGGCCCTAATGAGACAGCTCCTGCAGGAGCTGTTTCATCAAGGTCTTCACTATTTACAGGTAGGTATATTGATGTGAACAGAAAGAGAAGGGTTAATTGAAGGTTAAGAACTTGAGACACTAGCTGTCAGATATCAGAGTGTGTGACTCAAGCTATCCAAATATAAGTGTTGAAGTTTCAAAGTGGATTGGCCCATCATTGTCAAGTGGTAGAGTTCATTCAGAATGAAAGGTTTAAACATGTATGCTGGTAAATTCTGAATGACAAACAGTACAGACCATGCTCTGAGAAGCCCTCAGACCTCTGATCTGAGTCTATGCTGTTTGCAAATACCATTTATATTAAAGCCCCTCTAAACATGAATTCTAGTAGAGAAGAATTTAGATACTTTTAGACAGGTGGATGGATGCTTAATGCAGAGTGAAAGTCATGCAGAAAGCTCCTATAGAAGCCCTGCATTAAGCTGCCACTTGTCTCCATGAAAGACCAATATTTATACTAAATTGGGTTAAACCTGATAGGATAATTACATGTACAGCAAGTTGAAAGCCCAAATCATTATTCATTGTATGTATATGACTTATCATTATATACTTCACAAAAGGATGAAGCATCACTTTGTGCCCTCTCTTATTCAAAAGGATACACTTAAGCCCATATTTGTTTCCTGTTTTCCTATACACCACCTATAGAACAACTTTGTTTCCTGTCTTCTAATTCCAACAAACAAATGTTATTGTGTTTGGGTATATGTCACTGATTCAACAGTAACAAACGAGCAAGGTAAAGCCCTACATGTATCTACGGAGACCAGCCAAGATTACAGTAAAATCCCTGTAAACTAGAATTCTAGTACAGAAGAATTTAAATACTTTTAGGCAGGTGACTGCTTAATGCAAGATGAAAGTCGGGCAGAAAGTTCCTAGAGGAACTTTCTGCATGACTTTTACCCTGCATTAAGCTGCCAGCTGTCTGCATGCAAGACTAAACTTTATATTAAATTAAATGTCCGATTTAGAACAGTTTAACTGTATAAGAATCCACCATGAGTATTCATGTAGGATATGAATATCTCACCCGAGGGTCAGAAAATCAACTAGGCATGACGCTGTGCTGACTGCCTGGGTGATTTTCTCATCCTGAGGGTGAGATATTCATTCCAATATGAAATAACAAATGGAGGATTATTTTGCTGTGTTTTTTTTTAACTAACTATCAATTGATCTGGTCGTCTTGTATGATTTTTTTTCTCAGTTATCTGACTGCTTATTTCACTGAAAGTTTCATAATTTCAAAGTACTCAGCATAATAATGTTAGGTATATATGTAAGTACATGGTGTATGTACCGATAAATAAAATTATCCATCGCCAATTCCTTTTTCTTAAAATAGCAAGCTAGAAGTACTTGTCGGCCTTGACAATGCACAATAATTTTAACCATCTATTTAAGTGTGTGTGATGTGACCCTTTGACAAAAAAAAATGATAAAACAAAACAAAATACTACATGTAAATTTGTTTGTTTGTTTGTGTTGATTTACGCCATTTCTGCGCACTATGGGGTAATTGAACGCCCCAGAGAGAGAGGGGAGAGGATACAGAGAAACCCAGACAAACTACATGTATACACTTCCAACACATTCCTCTAACTGATAACAAACAACTTATCTTTATCATATCTGAGTTAACTCATTACCTCATAGGCTATTTTTAGATACAACCTCTGAATAAATCTACCGAAAAGGAGCATTAACTAGAGAAAAGGAAATGTTTTAGAATTTTGTAGTTTGAAACCATTGTGGTAAATAGAGCATTTGCTCCTATAGGAGCAAATGCTCTATTTATCACAATGATTTCACAAAGTGACTTCTATATTTCGTCAATATGAGGGAATGGGTTAAAACCATCAGCAAATGAAAAGACTGATGGCAAAAACTTTCGGTGATGTCACATGACATGTAAGATGCACTTCAAACACAACACCTGACATGTAAAATCCCTATCTTCAAAGGGCGAAGGTGGGAGGAAAGTCTGATTCAAGGTTTTTAACTCTTTTCCTGTTAAACATTCATGCAAGACAAAATGATATAACGATAATAATTATTTTTCCAGCTGAATT
The DNA here is from genome assembly GCA_963576725.1 of Azorinus chamasolen. Classification (NCBI taxonomy): domain Eukaryota; kingdom Metazoa; phylum Mollusca; class Bivalvia; order Cardiida; family Solecurtidae; genus Azorinus; species Azorinus chamasolen. The sequence continues at coordinate 57,490,594 of OY755249.1, forward strand.
CTTATAATGGCATTTATACACAGGTTGTCTTGGTATTGGTAGAAATAGCAGATCTTGAGTCAGATCTATATATTAAATATCATGAGCAAACGGAGCAGACCCTGATCAGATGGCTCATAAATCAATAGGAGCCCTTTTCAAATCAAGGCCTACTCTGTTTGCAAAGGCATAGAAAGACCTGTTTATGGTGTAAAGGTCTTAGATTAACCCTTTATCTGATGAATATACATGTAAGACGAACTGATATCATAAATATTAATTAGATGAATTTTTATAACAGAATAATGGACAGGTTTTGGCCATGGCAAAAACTTTATATATCTCATAAGCAAACAGAGCAGAGCCTGATCAGACGGTTCCTACAGGAGGTAATGGGTTAGTCAGGATTAACCCTTTCCCTCATATAAATAGCTTTTCATGCATTTACAAACAGAGTAGACCCAGATCTGATGTAGGAGTGGTATGATCAGGGTCTGCTCTGTTTGTTTATGAAATTATTAAGATCTGATTCTACACTTTCTGCTAAAGTCAAAAACCTGTTGATTAATAATGCTGTAAAATAATTCTGCTCATTAATATTCATTATTTCTTACATGAATATTAACCCTTTCCCTCATATACATGTAAACACCTTTTCATGCATTTGCAAACAGAGTAGACCCAGATCAAAAGTCTGATCAGGGTCTGCTCTGTTTGCTAAAGGAATTTGACAGATCTGTTTCTTAGTTTAAATTGGCTACAATAGTCCACCTTCCATATTTCATTATAACTAATTTGTAGAGGTGTCATCAATGGAAATTTCAATAAAATTACATTAACCCTTTGCTTGCTATTCATGTCAATATACCTACCTGTAAATAGTGAAGACCCAGATGAGACAGCTCCTGCAGGAGCTGTCTCATCAGGGTCTGCACTATTTACAAATTGATTGTGTAACCAGTGCACTCCACAGCAGTGATTGCACAGCGAAATACTTGTACACAGTGAAGACATATGTTAAATTATACAACAGGGCATGGGTAAAGAAGAGAAATGTATTTAAAAATTCAGCAAGGGTTAAAGAATACTGTATATCCTTTGGGACTGCAACACTTCCATGTTATTTATACATTATTTTTCAAACTGTAAACTAGTAAGTTGAAGTAACTCAAATTCTCATGGCAAAAAGTGCAGGCCCAGATTGAGACAGCACCTTCAGAAGAAAGTATGTAAGAAGTTACCAAACCATTAGAAATATAGCCTGTGGAAAGGTGTTTATTTGTCCTCCATTTGTATAGATACATGCATTTTGAAACCAGTATCGATATAGTATCGACTGACGCGAATGATATATATTGATATCGTTCCTATCAATGACACCTCTACTAATTTGTCCATGAATATTCAGAAGGTATTGAAATATGGAATAATTATAGAACAGGGAAAGAGTTAAGTTCATGAATTAAGCATCAACCTTAGTTTTCCCTGTTCGATATTCATGACATCATGAATATTAATCAGAGGAATTTGTATAATGAAATAATTATATACACTGGATTTGTTGGGTTTTAGTAAAAATTGTTGTCAGGTCCATCATTAACCCTTTCCTCCATAAATATGCCTTTCTACAAGTCATCTGTTGAAATTATTGTGATAAATAGAGCATTGGCTCCTATAGGAGCAAACGCTCTATTTATCACAATGGTTTCAAATTACAAAATTCTAATAGAGCATTTGAGCAAATCTATTTATCACAATGGTTTAAAAATTACTCAATTCTGAAGTTTGCCTTTTCTCTAGTAAATGCTCCTTTTCGGTAGATTAATTCAAAGAGGTTGGGTCTTAATATAGTCTAGGAGGGAATGAGTTAATGGTGTAACCATAAAGGGTTTAGTCACTGGATGATTTCCGATGATTGGTCCGGTTGAAAAAAGTCTGTACCTGACTGATAGAGTGAAGTCCCCTTTGTTGCTTGTACTGGGTCGAGCCAGGAAGCTACCATCAACGCCGCGACTATGCAGCAAGCTCTCTGCCTCTTGCCCCGTTATATTCGGATGAAACCATCTGGAAAAAAACAAAAACAAATGTTTGTATTCAGTTTGAGTTCATGTACTAAGGTGTTTAAATGTTTTTCCTTTACTCCGTAAATATGCCTTTCTATGACTTTGCAAACAGAGAACACCCAGTTCAGACTGCTCCTGTAGGAGCTATCTGATCAGGGTCTGCTCTGTTTGCAAATACATGAAGACATGAAGAAAAGAGTTAATGTTATTGCAATAGTGGTGCAACGGTATACCGGTATATTACGATACATTTTTCGCTCCATTTGTGTACCGCGTTACTAAATCTCTGTATCATGATATGTTCTTCAATATTAGAGCACTCAATATCAATACTACAATGAATGATTGTACATGTACCCATTCCCTAATACTGACTGACACCTTCTGACAATTCTAGAGAAGTCATTTTTTTGAAACCATTGTGGCAAATAGATGCTCTATTTGTCACAATGGTTTCAAAACAGCACAATTCTAAAATTGTACTTTTTTCTAGTAAATGCTCCTTTTCTGCATACATGTATAATGGGTTTTAAGGGTTATAAGACGTATGAAGGTTTTCTAAATTTAGAATGTTGAAATTTAACCCTTTACCTGTTGAATATCCATTCAAGAAGTAAAGAAATAATGAATATTATAATTATAATGACACATAAACATGATATTTTGGCTCTAGCAGAAACAGTAAACATAGATCTATATTATACCGCAAGAAAACAGAGCAGACTATGATCAGACTGCTTCTATAGGAGCCGAATGATCTGTGTATACTCTGTCTGCAATGGTGTGAAAACTTTTTAGGTAAGGTTTCAACTGCATACTAATCAGAGCTACAGATAATGGTGCGTACCCAAATACTAAAATCGTCATTTCTCCACCAAACCCTATACTGTGACCACTATTTAGAATCGTCTCTTTGAGACGATTCTAAAGAGAGGTCACAGTATAGGGTTCGGTGGAGAAGTAAAGGAGCTATTCTTGAAAATGTTTAAATTTACGCGTCTTATCATTCTGGACCTCTGTTAATGTGCAATTGTGATTACCAAGACTGGATACAGATGAGACTCTAGGTGACTGCATCTCATCAGGATCCAACACAGGAGCCATCTGATCAGGATCTACTCTGTTTGCCATGATGGATTGATACAGATCTGATTGTACACTTTCTGCTATAGTCAAACCTTCCTTTGTTCACGTGTCTATATAAAAATAAATCTAATCAATATTCAGATGCAATTATTTTCTTTCATGGATTAAAAAAGAAAGAGAAGAAAATCTACATAGAAAATACAAGCAGACGACAATTTATGGAAACAATGTTCAATTTACTAAAGGTCAAGGAGAGTTTGTATAACTCTGCCTAAACAGGACTTACCGGTATACATCCTTGATCTTAACTTTTCAGCGCGGAAACAAGTCACTAATATCTTTGCAAACAGTGTAGACATGGATGAGATGGATCATGGCTCCAAAAGGAGCCTTCCCATCAGGGTCTGCACTGTGTGTCATATGTTACACTTTTCTTTTAAAAATTCCCTGAATATTTAAGGTAATCCATCTGAGTAATACTTGCAAGTCTGCTTTTACCAGTGGTAGTTTACCCTTCGCGTCAATATACCTACCTGTAAATAGTGAAGACCCAGATGAGACAGCTCCTGCAGGAGCTGTCTCATCAGGGTCTGCACTATTTACAAGTTGATTTTGCAACCAGTGCACTCCACAGCAGTGATTGCATAGCGAAATACTTGTACACATTGAAGATATGTGTAATTATACTACAGGGCATGGGTAAAGAAGGAGAACTGTATTTTAAAATTCAGCAAGCGAAGGGTTAAGATTAACACAATGATTTATTAAAAAACTCTAAACCATTCTAAAAATATGACTGCAGATTGACAAAAAAGGCTGCCTTTGTGCAAATAAGAGGACCACAACCCTGGTATTCCTTGGTCTTTGTGAGTCATACTGGCAGGGTCAAATTTCCTTATAGTACTAAACATTTACATGAAGTTTCATAGACAAACTCTAAACTGTGTCTGAGATATGGCTGAGGATGGACCAAAAAGGTTTACAATTTGAGAATCTTTTACAAAGGACCATAACTTTGGTGTTAACAAGTCACTGTGAGTGATATTTGCTGGGGTCAATTTCCTAATGTCACTAAACGTGTAAACACTTAAATGCCATAGAAGAACTCCCTAGTGTTTCTGAAATATGACCCCAGACAGACAAAAATATTAAGTTTTTGGCAAACAAAGGGCCATAACTCTGGTGTTCCATCGTCAATGTGAGCGATACTTGCTTGCAGGCCCCCATTTCCTTATGGTATTAAACATTTACACAAAGTTTCAAAGGAAAAAACTCAAAACCCTTTCTGAGATATGACTCTGAAAGCAAGGAGGCATGGACGGACATTATGCCAATTAAACTACATCGTGTATACATATCTTTTCGCCTGTAAGGCCAGGGTAATAATGACTGAGTCATATTCTTACTTTGATCAAAGCTGGATGTATTTACAGATAAGAAGAATTACTATAACTGCCTTTAACCCTTTACACCATGAATATTCAAGTAAAAGGTAAGGACATAACAATTATTAATATGCTTTTTTTCATAATGACAAATGAACACATGAATTTTTTGCCATGGCAAACACAACAATTTCATAAGCAAACAGAGCAGATCCTGAACAGATGGCTCGATCCTATAGGAGCTGGGGCTTGTCTGTGTGCAAAGGCGTCAAAAGGTGTAACTATAGATTAAATTAAAGGGTTAAAATTAGTTAACCCTTTCCCTGATAAAAAACCCTTTTCACACGGTGACTGTGACCTTCGCAAATAGAGAGGGCCAGACAGCTTCAGTCTGATTAAGAAATAAAATTGATATAATTCTACATACAGTGTAATTAAAAAACAATGCAAAAATCCTACAAGAGCCCTCTCATATCAGGGTCTGCACTGTTGTTTTTTTATTCTCCTCTAGCCAGATTAAGCCTAAGTTCACACTGATATGGACTCTTATAGTTAACCCATTACCTCATAGGCTATTTTAAGATACAACCTCTTTGAATAAATCTACCGAAAAGGAGTATTAACTAGAGAAAAGGGATTTTTTTTTTAGATTTTTGTACATTGAAACCATTGTGATAAATGCTCTATTTATCACAATGGTTTATAAAGTGACTTTTACAGAGTCGTCAAAAGTCGTCAATATGGGGGAATGGGCTAATCACTAATTGGCTATTCAATTCTGTTAATTCAGGATTGAAAGGGTTATAGAAAGCAATTCTGCTCCTCTTTGATTTGTTTAGTAGAATGGTCTGAAATGCTTCAATGTCATGAGAAGGAAAGTTTTGTAGAGGTGTGAAATGTCATGAGAAGGAAAGTTGTTCCAGCTTACTGTTGGCTCATTTTCACAAGGAAAGATTTCTCTGATGATGTGGAGGGGAATATTAGCAATTCAAATGATTCAGGAAGTCTAAAACCAGTCTACATTGATAAGCTAGAACTACACGCATCTTGTATAAATCCTTCTCTCTCCCAAACTAACCAGTCTCCTTCTCACTAAATTTCAGCATCATAGCACAAATATTGAGTTTTAAAACAACCCGTCCAAAAAACTTTAACCTGGTGATTTAAGGCCAAAAGAATTAAGTTCAAAACATGTCAAAAATCGATAAAATTTAAAAATATTTTAATGTTTAACTTCATAACCGTAATATTTGACCTAAAAATGAACCTCCATACAAAATTTCAGCATCCTAGCACAAATATTAAGCTTTAAAACAACCCGTCCAAAAAACTTTAACCTTGGCCACGCTCACGCGCACGCTCATGCCGGGGGTATAACATAAGCTCTACTGTTCTACAACAGGCGAGCTCAAAAGGCCCTTAACCCTGCTTGCAAGGCATCAGTTCTATAATGAATGTTAATCGTAGAGCAGCTGTAGTGTTAGCCTTGGACTTGGAGCATCAGCACCAGCTGCTGATAGCTAGGAAACTGCTTCGAAGAAGGAGAAGAGCCCCCAGGTTATGGGTTAGACCGAGGCTGATACCACCTAGAAGGCTGGAATACGGTCACTACAACAGACTGATGCAGGAGCTGAGGGTGGAAGATTCAATTACGATTCCGAAGAAAGCACTACGAATTAAGTTAACAATTAAGAGATAATGAGTTTAGAATATCTACGAATGCCTACGAATCAATTACGATTCCTAAGAAACCACTACGAATTTGTTACGAATTAACTACGATCTTTGGATTCGGGAGTTCGTGGCCAAAATTTTGAACAGCTCAAAATTTTTGTCACGTATTCCCGATTGCTCAAGAATTGCATGAACCTATTATGAATATACACGAATCAGTTAAGAACTGCACAAACTGTTTACTATTCCACTACGAATCCTAAAATTTGTCAATTCGCTGTGATTCGTGGTCTGTGAGGAATAGGGGCATAAACGAAGATGTAGATCAGATAATTCCTACAAGCCTGCTCTGTTTCAAGATTGTGCTGCAATAACCCTAAAAATGTTTAGGCAAAAAGTGCAGACCTAGACAAAACTGATCCAGCTGAAGAAGCAATTTGATCAGTCTAAACAGTATGCTAATGCATTAATTTACGCAAACAGAGTAGATTCCGAGTTCAGACTTCTTCTGTAAGAGCAGTCTGATCAAGATCTAAATTGGTTGCTTATGAAATCATGTAGATGGTCAAAAATTCTCTTATTCACATGTGATTATAAATCATCTGAGCTAAATACAGTAAAACCTCTCTAAACCAAATGTTAAATTTGGTATAGACATTGGTCTTGGAGACAGGTGACAGCTTAATGCAAGGTGAAAGTCATGCAGAAAGCTCCTCTAGGAGCTTTCTGCATGACTTTCACCCTGCATTAAGCAGCCACCTGCTTAAAAGTATCTAAATTCTTCTCTACTAGAATTCCGGTTTAGAGAGGTTTTACTGTAATTATAATGCATGCAGTCAATATTTACATACTCATAAGGTAAAGGGTGAAGACACAATACATGTACAGTAAAACCTCTCTATAATGACCACTAAATTACATCAAATATTTTGTGTTAAAGGCAGGTGTATGCTTAAAGCAAGGTGAAAGTAAAACGGAACGCTCCTATAGGAGCGTTTTGTTTTACTTCACCTTGCTTTAAGCAACCACCTGCCCAAAATACCAACTAATTAACACAATTAAGTGGTCGTTATAGAGAGGTTTTACTGTATAGTGTGAATTGACAGTGCACAGGTTCACCATTTATCTGTTCAATGTTCATGTAAGAAATAAATGACATTGTGAATATTTATTAGCTGAATTTTTATAGTGTAAACTTTTCAAGGAATGTTTTTGCTCCGACACAAACTATAGAATCAGATACATATCATGTCAAAAGCAAACAGAGCAGACTCTGATCAGATGGCTCCTATAGCAAATGTGTGAAAAGGTGTTTATATGAAGGATAGGGTTAAATGCTATTCTGCATTTAAAGGTTAAGTCATTTATCTGAGTAACAGGGTTATTTGAACAGTATCGATTTTCCAATCAGGGTTCGAACAGGAAGTAGATCTATGTAACTTATATTTTTGCATGCTTAGTAATTGTCATGTGCAAAAACTGTCCTCTGCTGCAATTCTGAATGTTACTTTTTCTGTAATTTCTTTTCAATCATAGATACATGTAATAATTTAATATAATTTGGACTGTAGAGCATTTGCTCCTATATTTATCACAATGGTTTCAATACTACACAATTCTAAACGTTTCCTTTTCTCTAGTAAATGCTCCTTTTCGGTAGATTGATTCAAAGAGGTTGTGTCTAAAAATAGCCTATGAAGGAAAGGGTTAAGCAGCCAAACCCTGATTACTTATGCAAACAGCCTGGATCCAAACTATATGCCGGAGAATATGGCGTCTCATCAGGATCTAAACTGTTTGACACTTAAAAAAAATATTTTAAGAATTGAAGCAGACTACAATTGCTGCAGATGAAAAATTACTAAGTGTGCAAAGAGTTCAAGTCTGTAATGTTTAGCCTCTGGTGTAATGGAATTCTTTGAGCTAGATCAGATAAGAGCAAATTCTGCTATTAGTTTGATTACAGTCTTAGTGCAATATTACAATCATACTACAAAAAGTAGCTGATTTTACAATTCCAGCATATGACAAGGTTGGTGCAGATAACAAATTAGAAGACAACAAACCAACTATGGGTTCAGTGATTTGATCTATTATGTACAGTAAAACCCCTCTAAACCAGGCAATATTTAATTTAGTATAAATATCCGTCTTGGAGACAGGTGGCAACTTACCGGTAATTAACCCATTCCCTCATACGCTATTTTAAGATCCTACCTCTTTGAATAAATCTACCAAAAAGGAGCATTTACTAAAGAAAATATTTTTTTTAGAATTCTGTAGTTTTGAAACTAATAATTGTGATAAATAGAGCATTTGCTCCTATGAAGCAACTTATAAATGCTCTATTTATCACAATTGTTTCAGAGAGGGACTTTTGCAGAGGCGTCAAAATGTCTAAGGGAATGGGTTAATGCAGGATGAAAGTCATGAAGAAAGCTCCTAGAGGAGCTTTCTGCATGACTTTCATTCTGCATTAGGCATCCACCTTTCTAAAAGTATCTAAATTCTTTCTACTAGAATTCCAGTTTAGAGGGATTTTACTGTATAACACATATCACAATTGATCAGCCAATCAATCCACTATAATGGCATTTCTTACATGTAGTATTTAACCCTTTCCCTACTAATACATAATGTATTCATGTTAGAAATAATGACATCATGAATATTTATTAGCTGAATCTTTAAACTGGCATAGTGTACACAGGATGTTTTGAAATTAACAGAAACTATAATTTGATAAGCAAACAGAGCAGACTCTAATCATATAGCTCCTACAGGAGCCATCTTATATGGGTCTACTCTGTTTGCTAAGGCATAGAAAATGTTTATTTGAGGTAAAAGGGTTTACCCGTTACTCCACTTTTCATCAACTTTACAAACAGGGAAGACTCAGATCAGATGGATCTGTAGAGCCATCTGATCAGGACCTGTTGATTGCTCGCGGAATTACATAGATTTTACCACGGTCAAAACTTGTCTTGGTCATTAATTGCCATTATAAATATTAAGCTAATTAATAATCATACATGTACACATTATTTTTACATGAATATTCAACAGGGAAAGGGATAAATATTTAAATTTATTGAAGTACTATTCACAATGATACACTTTAACCCTTTCCCTGTTCTATGTTTATTCCAAATTTCAATACCTACTGAATATTCAAGGACAAAATAGTTACAATTAAAAATTTAAGGTGGAACATTGTAGCCATTTTAGAAACTAAAGAAATAGGTCTACCAAATTCCATAAGCAAACAGAGTAGACCCTGATCAGACGGCTCCTCTAGGAGCTGTCTGATCTGGGTCTACTCTGTTTGCAAATGCATGAAAACACGTTTATATGAGGGAAAGGGTTAACACATTACTGTTACATGTGAGTGACCAACCGAAAGAAGTACAGTTGTTGGTCTTTAACCCTTTACCTGATGAATATTCATGTCAAAACCAATGGCATCATGAATATTAATCAGCTTAATTTTCATAATGATATAATTCATAATGAACACAAGACTTTTTGACCATGGCAGAAACTGTAGAATTTACATACATAAGAGCAGTGTGATCTTGGTCCGCTCTGTTTGTGATAGTTCAACCCATTACATCAAAGGCTAAGGCTATTTTTAGATCCAACCTCTTTTAATAAATCTACTGAAAAGAATCATTTGCTAGAAAAAAGGAAACTTTAAGAACTCTGGAGCAAATGCTCTATTTATCACAATGGTTTCAGAAAGTGACTTTTACAGAGGCATTGAAAGGTGTCAATTTATGAGGGAATTATAAGCCCCTGTATGTGCTGTTTGACCAGGGTCTGCTTCTTGCTGATTATTGTGACCCTTCTCTTGCTGAATTTTAAAATACATTTCTCCTTCTTTACCCATGCCCTGTTGACTGTTGTATAATTACATATATCTTCACTGTGTACAAGTATTTTGCTGTGCAATCACTGCTGTGGAGTGCACTGGTTGCACAATCAACTTGTAAATAGTGCAGACCCTGATGAGACAGCTCCTGCATCTAGGTCTTCACTATTTACCAGTAGGTATATTGACGTGAATAGCAAGCCAAAGGTTAAATTATTATTATTATAGATCTGACTCTACAATTCCTAATACCAAAACATACTGGTATGTACATCTGCCATTATAAAAATTCAGCTAATAAATATTCAGTTTTTCATTATTTCTTACATGAATATTCAACACGGATATTTTACCCTTTACTCCATAAATATGCCTTTCTATGCCTTTGCAAACAGAGATGACCAAGATCAGACGGCTTTTACAGGAGCTGTCTGATTAGGGTCTGCTCTATTTGCTATATTTAATATACATGTAGATATGAATCTACAGTTTCTGATATTCCCAAACATCCTGAGTCCATGTGATATTATAGTAATTAACCCATTCCCTCATACTGACGACTTTTGACGACTCTGTACTTAAAAGTCACTTAGTGAAACCATTGCCATAAAAAGAGCATTTGCTCCTGTAGGAGCAACTGCTCTTTTTCTCCTAATGGTTTCAAACTACAAAATTCTAAAATTTTCCTTTTCTTTAGTTAATGATCCTTTTTGGTAGATTAATTTAAAGAGGTTGTATCTAAAAATAGCCTATGAGGTAATGGGTTATTCTAATTAAGGTTCATCATGTAATTATTTCTTACATAAGTATTCATTGAGTAAATGATTAAAGGGGTTTTAATGTTTATAATATATACATATACAGTATATATATATATTATGGCCAGTATAATAGGACAATGACAATTTGACATCTGCAATCATATCAGCAGTTGCATAGCAACATGCGCGCTACAGGGAGCTTGATAAGGGTCTGTCTAGCTGTCTAGACATTATACTTAAATGCTCATCTAAAATAGTATTCAAGACATATACCCAGTGCATGCAATCGGATGTGCTAAATACCCTTAATATTCAGAAATGTCAAACTAAGGCCAATATTGCAATATAACAAGGGGCAGGTTGTTCAGGGTCTGCACTAATTGCTACTATGTCAGTCTAAATCAAAGTTATCAAATGCAAAATTGATTTATTCAGATTAATGAAACCATGGAGAGGCAGATACAGAGTCCAAATGGCAAACACCTCTTGACCTATTTGACCAAGGATCACTTGATCAAGAAAACATGGTTTCAGTAGACCCTGTCTTAAGCGGCCATAAAACAGGTCTAACTATAGGGTCTGTAAGGCAGGTGCTAGCTTAATGCAGGTCAAAAGTGATGCAGAAAGATGCTATAAGAGCTTTCTGCATTACTTTTGCCCTGCATTAAACAACCTGCTTCTTAATACTCATATGATCAATAAATGAATGGCCGCTTAAGACAGGTTCTACTGTATTACAATTAGTGTATACAAAAGCTGAATAATGGGATGAAGAATCATGAAAAAAAGGGACACCACAATGTAACGAACAGTTTAAAATCAAGTGCAAATAACTCTAGACAAACATAACCAATTTTATTAACCCTTTAGTCCATAAATATGCCTTTCTAGACTTTTGCAAACAGCTGAGCAGAACCAGATCAGATCGCTCGTATAGGAGCAGTCTGATCTAGGTCTACTCTCTTTGCCAAAGTACCTAACTTAAGTACGTACTCTATGAAGAAAAGAGACACTGCAGTGTAATCAGCATGAAATAAGGCATTTTTCAGAATTCAAGAGTGAATAACTCTAGACCAACTTTATTAAGAATCAAACTTGAACAAGTAACTTTAAGTACATGTATACATACGTACATGTATCTTGAAAACCTCTGATGAAACGGAAATATTAGTAAAATAAGGCAATTTTCAATATTATCAATGGCACAATAATTATTCTGCATGATCAATAGGTTCTGGAACAACCCTAAAGTGGGTCTAAACCCATTCCCTCATATGCTATTTTTAGACACAATCTCTTTGAATAAATCTACCATAAAAGGAGCATTTACTAGCAAAAAGGTAAATTTTAGAACTGTGCACATGTACTTTAGAAACCATAGTAATAAATAGAGCATTATCACAATGGTTTCAAAAGGTGACTTTTACAGAGGTATCAAAAGGCACCAATATGAGGGAATTGTGCCTGTAAGACAGCAATGCCCCCTTGGTGGTGCTTGACAATGAAAAACCCTGTGACAAAAAACTGTTTGTACAAGACTAGACACACAGACAGATGGACGGACAGGTGCAAAACATAATGTCCCCTGACTATCGTTAACAGGGGCATAAAAATAGTTCTAGCAGGAACTGGTGGACTGCATTTCCCCTATACAAATAAACATTTCTACATTAAGCTTTAACTCTTACAGTGCGGAACAAGAGTCACTAATTTCCTTTGCAAACAGTGTAGACCCAGATGGAGCCCTCTCATCAGGGTCTGCACTGTTTGTTATTTTACACTTTTCTTTAGAGACATCCCTAAATATTCACCATAAGATTGACCTGCTTGAATTATGGAACAGTCCATTCGAAAATTCAGCGTTAATTAAATCTGCAATGCAAATACATGTATAGATATCAGGCTCCAAATGGACAGAATCAGAGATGAGTGGACTGAAAATGCCAAAAAGATATCCCTCCACGATATACCCATCGATGATGGTACAGTCTCAACTGCTAACATTTGCAATGGATGTTTTGCTCCAATTTTGCATGCAAAATCATAGCGTTATTGGCCAACCAATTAATAGAATAAAACTTCTGGCATGTAACTGAGATCTGGACGTGTATCAATCTTCCTGATGTTCTGTGAGCAAGGTAGAAGATCACGAAATACATACTCTAATTTCCCAAAGAATTCTGAAAAACTTCGGCAAATAATGCAGACCCAGATAAAACAGCTTCTGAAGGAGATATTTGATCTCAGGGTCTATATTATTTGATCCTACATCAGTCAAATTTAACCCTTTACGCCATAAATTTGACTTTCTATGCCTTTGCACACAGAGTTGACTCAGGTCTGGTGGCTTAATTAATTAGAACTATAGGAGCTGTCTGATCATGATCTGCTGTTTGCTTACGGAATAATATAGACCTAATCTATAGTTTCTGCTTTGGCAAAAAAATTATGTGTTAATAATTATGCCATTTTAAAAACTGACCAAATGAATATTCATGTTATCATTACAGTAAAACCTCTCTATAACGACCACTAAATTGTGTTAATTAGTTGGTATTTTGGGCAGGTGGTTGCTTAAAGGAAGATGAAAGTAAAACAGAACGCTCCTATAGGAGCGTTCTGTTTTACTTTCACCTTTCTTTAAGCACCCTCCTGCCTTTAACACACAATACTTGATGTAATTTAGTGGTCGTTATAGAGAGGTTTTACTGTATTTCTTTCATGAATATTCATGAAGTAAAGGGTTAAAATTATCACAATATTGCCAAATAGACTTATTCAACTACAGTAAAACCTCTCTAAACAATTTTTCTAGTTGAGAAGAATTTAGATACTTTTAGGCAGGTGGCTGCTTAATGGAAGATGAAAGTCATGCAGAAAGCTTCTAGAGGAGCTTTCTGCATGACTTTCACCCTGCATAAGCTGTCTCCAAGGTGTATATTTTGTATATAGATTGAATGTCCGGTTTAGAGAGGTTTTACCGTATATTAACCTTTGGACAGTGGAGATTGGGTGTACAGTAAAACCTCTCTAAACCAGATGCTAAGTTTGGTACATTTTGTATAAATATTGGTCTTGGAGACAGGTGGCAGCTTAATGCAGGGTGAAAGTCATGCAGAAAGCTCCTCTAGGAGCTTTCTGCATGACTTTCACCCTGCATTAAGCAGCTACCTGCATAAAAGTATCTAAATTATTCTCTTGTAGAATTCCGGTTTATAGAGGTTTGACTGTACTAATACTTAAGAGTAATTAGTGTAGCCAACAGTCTAGTCACAACTTGATGGAAGTTCAATATACATGTATCTACTTCGCCCTGAGGTCAAAAATCAATCAAAATGAATATCATGATCAGAAATTAATCACTGAAAAATTTCAATGACCCCTGTTGGCAGATTGTGCTGTTGGAAAAAATAAATTAAAGAAAATATTGCTTTTAGAAAATAAGATGAGGGCAAACTTCTCAAATGCAAATTTACAACAACTTTCTGCTTCAAAAGTCCTCAATTTATAACCAAGCAGACCTTACCTTCTCTGACGAACAAACTTCAGTGCTTCAGTCGGAGAGTGGGGGCGATTCTCGGCATCCTTTGCAGTTCCCATAATTCAATGTTACATTCCAAACACGTATATGAAATTCTTTTTCAAAATTGTTCAAGTTTCATACAAACACACAGTTAAGTGTTACTCATAGATTTGACCTCCTACAGAACACAACATTGTCCATTTACAACAGTCTGATATCTTAACCCTTTCCCTGTTCTGTTACAACTTATTCCAACTTTCAATACTTACTGAATATTCATGGACAAAAAGGTTATAATGAAACATTGAACATGGAGCATTGTAGCCATTTTAGGAAGTAAAGACACAGATCTTTGAAATTCTATTAGCAAACAGAGTGGACCCTGATCAGACGGCTCCTCTAGGAGCCATCTGATCTGGGTCTACTCTGTTTGCAAATGCGTGAAAACACGTTTATATGAGGGAAAGGGTTAAACAGTGAATTGTCCCTTGGTAATGATGCATTCACTTAAGTCTTAAACTTCTATCTTGTTAATATTCATAGAACAAATTATGAGATCATGAATATCAGACGATTTTTTATAATGAACATAGGAATGTATAACCATGGCACAAACTCTATAATAACATCTATATATCACTTCATATATGCATGCAAATAGAGCAGATATGGCTCCTACAGGTGTGATCTGATCTGGGTCTACTCTATTTGCAAAGGTGTCAAAAGGTACCTCTTTCATGTAGAGGCTTAACCTCAGCACCTCAACACTATTGACAAAGTGAGTGAGTGAGTTGGGTTTTACGTCTGACCAACAGTATTTCAGTTATTTGCAGACGGCACCCGCATGAGACAAGTTATAGTGCTGCCTCACTGGAATACTCCTGCCGCAGGTACATGGCAAGGACACCCCACCCAGTCACATTATCCTGACACCGGGCCGACCAGTCCTAGAACTACACCTGACAAAGTTGGGAGTACACTTTCAAACAGTTCAGATCCAGATGAAATGCCAAGTTACAGCAAATGAACAGCCAACCAATCACTCTCCGATAATTATGTTTCTTTCAGCACAATGAGACAGACAGTGCCAGTTAATCCTTTCCCTGTTTAATATTTATGTAAGGTATAATGACACCATGAATATTAATAAGCTGAATGTTATATTGCATATGTACACAGGAGGTTGTGGCTCAGAGACAAATTGTAGAATCATATGTATATTATTTCATAAGCACACAGAGCAGACCCTGATCAGACAGCTCCTATAGGAGGCATCTGATCTGGGTCTACTCAGTTTGCAACTGTGTGAAAAGATGTAGATATGAAGGAAAGGGGTTATTAATTTACCACATTCAAAGAGAGAAAAATATTACAAAATTATGAAATGGTGAATAATGTTGGGGACCCATCGTTTTTATATTTCTTCACAATACAAGTACAGAACTGTCTATAACGCAATCTAAACTGTAACCCTAAGCCAAATGAATGGAAGTCTAAACATAACAGTTAGATATGCAAAGTCTTACTCCTTTCACCAAGTATCTTTCAATGGACTTTTCCAAATATCAAACAGACCAAGTTTACTGTGAATACTCAGGGAATGTTTTAAAGAAAAGTGTAACATGACAAACAGTTCTCTTGGAATCCTCTCATCTGGGTCTACACTGTTTGCAAAGGACATTAATGACACATTTCCTACACTGAGAGAGTTAAAATTAAGACTAGGTTTATAATACAATTTGAAATTCATTAATAACCAAATGGACAAACTAATTCCTAATGCAAGATTTGCTTTTATAAATTTAAGTAAAATTAATACTGAAAATCAAACCTAGACAATTTAACTGGCATTGCCAATTGGAGTAGACCCCCACCAGAGGGTTACTAGAGGTGCTCAGTGATCAAGATATTCGCTGTTTGTTATTCAACATACTCTAGCCAATATAATCTGTTTATACTGAATGGGCTCCACTACCAAACCATGATGGACCAGTTTACTTTAACGCTTTTCCTGTTTCAAATTCATGAAAGAAATAATGATGTCATGAATATTAATGAGTGGAACTGTTTTAAAGCATTATTAACCCATTCCCTCATAGGCTATTTTTAGACCGAACCTCTTTGAATAAATCTACCGAAAAGGAGCTTTAACTAGAGAAAAGGAACATTTTTAGAATTTTGTAGTTTGAAACCATTGTGATAAATAGAGCATTTGCTCCTATAGGAGCAAATGCTCTATTTATCACTAGGGCTGACTATTGGGGCCAGTTTTGACTATTGCAATACTATTGCTATTGCTGAAAGTACTATTGCGATACTATTGCTATTGCTTGAAACTATCGCAATACTATTGCAATAGTTATTGCCAACATTTGAAAACTTGTAAATGCAAATTTGCACAGTGCAAGATATAACTTTGCTGTAAATACTTACTGAAAAATGTTTGTTGAAATGATTTAAAATGAATTAGGCTTTGCCACTTGTGTTTTACCGCTTTTGTTTTTAACAAACTTGATCTCCGCGATGGTCGACGACATCTTGAAAACACAATGCCAATAATATGAAAGAACTATCGAAACTATCGATAGTCAGAGCAACTATCGCAATAGTCTATCGTCAATTGGAAATAACTATCGATAGTGTAACTGGGATAGAGAACTATCACGATAGTTCGATAGTTTGATGTATTGTTACACCACTATTTATCACAATGGTTTCACAAAGTGATTTTTACAGAGTTGTCAAAATGAGGGAATGGGTTAACAAAGAAATTTTTGACTGTGGAAGAGAGTGTAGAATCATATCTATGTAATTCCATAAGCAAACAGATCAGACCCTGATCAGACGGCTCCTACAGGATCCATCTGATTCTGATCTAGTCTACTCTGTTTGCAAATGTGTGAAAAGGTGTTTATATGAGGGAAAGGGTTTAAAATGGTTAAGCTAAACACTGATAACAGGTAACTTCCGGGATTTGAAAACAATGTAAACAAAGACCCATTCCAGTCCCTAGCTGCTTGGATATGCTGCATATAATGAAGGTCTACACTGTCTGACACATATCTATAGTATTCCATTGCATTCTGACAAAAAAATTCCAACAGTCCATGATCATGCCTATAATCCTTCCATTCATCCATGAATATTCATGTAAGAAATAACAGTATCATGCATATTAATTAGATCAATATTTATAATGGTACTTGTATCTGAAAAAAGGAATTTTAGCACTTGCAGATTGAGATAGATACTATTCCTTCAGCAAACAGCTCCAACAGGGAGTGTCATTCTACATGTACTGGTCTCTTAAATTTGCAAAGGCACCAACAAAGTATCTATGGAACAAGGGGTTCACCCACTGTTATGTGCAAGAAAACTGTGTTAAAATTCATATACAGTTCCATTCATGTTTCCTATCTATTTTACATATTACTCCAATTTCTCCTACAAAAATACTATTAAACAATTTGAACCTTGGCGAGATGTTGAATTTCTCATATTACATAAATTATCACAAATCCAATGCAAGCTTACAAAGAGTTTAAGATGTTTCACATGGTCCCAACTTGTATTTAAAACTTCCTATTTCAAATAATCAGTTCTCGTATTAGCATTTATCCCTTCCACTGTGCTGGACGTTAAACTTCAAACTACTCTAAGATGATCATCTGTGCGGTGTTGGTAATATATCAAGAAGTGTCAATAGGTCTAACAGTATTTAACTTCCTCCCTAAATATATATAATGCAGATAGTGGTATATCGGGAGGCTAATACAGTAAAACCCCTCTAAACCCCTCGATACTTCTTGGCAGGTGGCTGCTTAATCAATACAGGACGAAAGTCATGCAAAAGCTCCCAGAAAGCTCCTAGGAGTTTTCTGCATGACTTTTGCCCTGCATTAAACTTCCACCTGTCTCCAAGACTGATATTTATACTAATTTAAATGTCCCGTCTAGAGAAGGGTTACTGTATTAGACATTTGTTAACTTTATCCAAGGTTTAACCCCTTCCCTGTTAAAAAAATCATATAAGAAATACATGTACAGTGCTCCCTCTCTACAACGACACCCTTTGGGATACGAAGATTGTATGTGTTGTTCAGAGGGAGTTGTTATAGGGAGGGAAAATCAAACATAATTAGCTTGTTTACAGATCCCCAGAAAATGTGTATTTCGAGAACTAAAACCGCTATGCCTCAGTCAAACCCGATGTTGTGACCACTCTTTAGAATCGTCACAAAGTGACGATTCTAAAGAGTGGTCACAACATAGGGTTTGATGGAGGCATAAAGAAAATATGATGGAAAAAGTTGTTTCTGGAGCCATGTTGTTTCGGAAACAGTGACATGCGTTGTTGTATGGAGGGAATCGTTATTGAGAGGGTCGTTGTAGGGAGGGAGCACTGTAATGACATCACAAATATTTTTAAGCTGAATTTTTATAATGTACTTTTCAAAGCATGCTTTTGCTTTGACACAAACTGTAGAATCATATCTATAAAATATGTCAAACGCAAACAGAGCAGACTCTGATCAGAAGGCGGACCGCTATAGGAGCTGGGTCTACTCAGGGAATATGTGAAAAGGCATTTATAAATATGAAGGAAAGAGTTACTTAGTTCTGAAAGTAGGAGATCCTTAAAACATTGTTTGAAGCAGCAAATTAAATGCATGGAACTTTGTAAGCTAGTTGTTTTGTACTGTTTGTATATATATGTTTTTTACTATCATGTGTGTCTGTTTGACAAGCATGGTTTAAATCCCTATCCATGACTGTGTTCACTTAGCGGTATCCATAACAGTGACTTTTTAAGACCGAAATGTTGCCATAATATAATTTTAGTTTAGTTGCGTTTAGTTAACAGTAACAATTACAATTTTATGTGACCATTCACACAATTTAAGACTAAACTGTTGCAATTACTGTTGTGAACTGTTGCATAAAACTTTAATAGTTACTGTTAACCCCTTTCTCTCACAGGATGTATACATAAACTCTTTTTTACTAGAAAATCTAGATGAGATGGCTTCTGAAGGAGCCATCTGTCATCAGGGACTGTTCTGTTTGCTAATCTAATTATAATAGATCTGATTCTAACAAAACCAAAATATCCTATATGTAACAAAACTCAACTAATAAATATTCTTGATGTCACTATTTCTTAACATTAATAAACTGAGGCATAACTGAATGAAGGGCAGCTTACACCAAAGGTTGAAAGTCAGTTACAGTAACCGTGAATCTTTACTCAATGAATATTCATGTAAGAAATAATGACATCATGAATATTAATTAGATTAATTGTTATAATAGCACATGGACACAGGAATTTATGGCAATAAAAGAATTATATCTGTACAATCATATTTATATTATATCATAAACAAATAGAGCAGATCCTGATCACACATCTCCTACAGGAGCTGTCTGATCTGGGTCTTCTCTGTTTGCAAAGGTGTAGAAAAGCATATTTATATGAAGAGTAAAGGGATATTGGAGTCCTTGCCTACCTGACTCAGCATAGAGCAGATACCAATAATACAGTGAAACCCCGCTAATGCGACCACTTAATAAACAGCCACTGATGTCGTCTAAAGCAGGTGGTTGCTTAATGCAGGACGAAAGTTATGCAGAAAGCTCCTATAGGAGCTTTCTGCATAACTTTCGTCCTGCATTAAGCTACCACCTGCCTCTGCCACCCAGAATTATGCCCCTTTTTGGTGGTCGCGTTAGCGGGGTTTTACTGTACTGATATAAAGATACTAAATATCCATACCTTCATTATTGTTCAATACTTTTACACCATGAATATTCATGTAAGAAATAATGATATCATGAATATTAGTTAGATTAACAGTTAAACTAGGACATGGGCTCAGGAATATTCAGCCATTATAAGCAGAAACTGTTCAATCATATTTAAATTACAGTAAAACTTCGATTATTCGAACACTAAAATACGTATTATTATCGCTCTTTAAGACAGGTGGCAGCTTAATGCATGGTGAAAGTCTGCATGACTTTCACCATGCATTAAGCAGCCACCTGCCTAAAAGGGTCTAAATTCTTCCATACCGAAAATTCGAATAATCGAGGTTTTACTGTATATCATAACCTTTTCCTAAATATAAACCCTTTTTCGCTGCCTTTGCAGGAGCCGTCTGATCAGGGTGTGCTCTGTTGCTTATCTGATTCTACAGTTTGTGCCTGAGCCAAAATGTCATGTGTTCATAATAATATGCCATTATAAAAAATAATCTAATAAACATTCATAATGGCATTATTTCTTACAAGAAAACTGAATCGGGAAAAGGATAAGCAAACAGAGCAGATCATGATTAGAGTCTCATCTGGGTTTACTCTGTTTGCAAAGGCCCATAGGTTTCCCAGTCACTGCAAGCTAAGCACAATTGTCAGAGCTCAAGTTAAAGGCAATTATGCAGATGTTCAAGTGAGATAAACCCAATATTGTGACTAATCATTAGAAGTCAGTTCTTATGCGAAGTCACAGCTATGCCGGTTTAATCCTTTTCCTGTATCATGTCAAAAGCAAACAGAGCAGACCCATATCAGATGGCTCCTATAGGAGCAATCACATCTGGGTCTTCTCAGTCTCCAAATGCGTGAAAAGGCATTTCTTTGAGGGAAAGGGTTAACTCATAGGCTATTTTTAGATCCAACCTCTTTGAATAAATCTACCGAAAAGGAGCATGAACTAGATAAAAGGAATTTTTTTTTTATAGAATTTTGTCGTTTGAAACCATTGTGATAAATATATACAGCATTTCGAGGGCTTGGTGCAAAACTATTGTAACTCCTTCACAAAGTGAAGGAGTTACAATAGTTTTGCACCAAGCCCTCGATTTGCTCCTATAATGGGAAGTCGTCACAAAAAGTCGTCAATATGAGGGAGTGGGTTAACAGTAACTGAACATGTAACTGCAACAGTTTAGTCATTTGTGAATATATGGTGGCATAAGAATGTAATTGTTACTACAGTGAACCCTCGTTACAACGGAGGTGTTTGTTTCCAGACATTTTGCTGGTATAACGAGGTTGCCGTTTATAACAAGTTCAAATATAAAATAAACCATATGACCAGTTTTAAACTACATGTAGTACAAACAAGTGAACGCTTAATGCAGAACACAACAAGTGCAAAAAGCTCCTATAGCAGCAAATGCTCTATTTATCACAATAGTTTCAATAGGTGATAATAATAGAATTTTACAAAGGCGTATTTATGGAGGAAAGGGTTAAACAAACACTCCATTTATTTTTATTACTATATGCCTCAGGGTTTGTTTCTTTCACAAATTTTACAGCATAATTATTTTCAAAAAGGAAGTAAATTGTTTTAAACTATTTGTGCATTATGTAAATTAAATTGTCTTGCTAAAATGTGAGATAAGAAATTTTCACATGCTAAAAATTTTGTCGTCTGCTCTAATATTGTCTGTAAAATTTTCAGAACCATTTTTTTTTTGGACATCTTGTAGAAACAAATAAACAGTTTGGATCTCAGATCAGACCCCACATTTCATGGAACCTGATCTGGATCCAAACTGTGCAAGTCTAAATGGCAGGAGACTCCACCACTGGCATGCATGCAAAGAGTTGATAAAAACCAACAAAATCCCCCAAATAATCTGAGCATAAACCAGTTTGGATCGTAATTATACACACTGAGCAACATATAGGTCCTGATCTAGATCAAAACAGTTTGTAAAGTTCATACTAAGGAAATACAATAAAACAGTGATCATGAAAATATATCACGTATATCACATACGCTAGAACCTGTATTAAGTGGCCATCAAAAATAGGTCTAATCATTATGGGTCTCACGTAAGGCAAGTGGTCACTTAATGCAGGTCAAAAGTAATGCAGAAACTCCTATACATGTATTAATTAAACACTCATTTGGTTTTTAAGAGTCCTATGAACGGCTGCATAAGACAGGTTCTACTGTATTCTAATTCTGGGTCTTTAAAGATGTATTATGTGCATTTTGCGTATTTATCAATGAAGACCAGAAACTGTACTCGTATACATACGATGAAAATAATGCTTACAACCCATTTTCCCCACAGGATATCATTATTTGTTCAGCTAAATATTATCGCTATCTGAATACTGCTAAATTCTTTAAAAGGAGCCCCCTCTTTAGAAACGGGGATTTTGTACGGAAGTCTGCGGACATCTTTGGCCAAGTTCTGAATGATTCCGATTCTATTTCAAAAACACTTTGAATATTAATTCTAAGGTTGTTATCACAATGTACAATGGCTGACACTGGTTGTTGGCTTACATACCCGGTATATATCGAATGATTATTTCGGGTATGTAAATTTGAATTTTATGACATCCCGGCCAATGGAAAACGCTGTTCCATTGGTTTCTGCAGCAATCCATTTTTCTATTTTTTTTCGACACATACAACCATATATATGTACTGAACGTGCTGTTTAGTGTTAAATAAGTGTTAAGTTACATAGATTCTGATTCTGAAGTCAGTTTGAAATGCAAAATTTGCGGACATAATATAATTATGTGCTGCATACATCTTTAAGGCAGGATGAAAGTTATGCAGATGGCTCCCAAAGGAACTTTCTGCATTATGCTGTATTAACCCTTTCCCTCATGTAAACGTGTTTTCATGCATTTGCAAACAGAGTAGACCCAGATCAGACGGCTCCTAGAGGAGCCGTCTGATCAGGGTCTGCTCTGTTTGCTAATAGCATTTAATAGATCAGTTTATTTACCTTCTAAAATGTCTACAATGTTGCACCTTCCATATCTCTTTATAACTATTTTGTTAATGAATATTCAGTAGGTATTGAAATTTGGAATAAACATAGAACAGGGAATGTATTAAAGCCACCAATTGTTTATGCATTAAATGGCCAAATTAGACTGGAGTAAACCTACTGTGCATTTCATGCCTCTGCAAACAGAGCAGACCCAGACCAGACTGTTCCTAACAAATAGTGTAGACCAAGATCAAACAGTTTCTTAACCCTTTCCCTCATATAAACGTGTTTTCACGCATTTGCAAACAGAGTAGACCCAGATCAGACGGCTCCTAGAGGAGAAACAGAGTAGACCCAGATCAGACAGCTCCTAGAGGAGCCGCCTGATCAGGGTCTGCTCTGTTTGCTAATAGAATTTGATAGATCTGTTTCTTTGCTTTCTAAAATGTCTTCAATGTTACACCTTCCATATTTCTTTATGAGTATTTTCTTATTAATGAATGTTCAGTAGGTATTGAAATTTGTAATAAACATAGAACAGGGAAAGGGTTAAAGAGCCATTTGATCAGGGTCTACACTATTTGCTACTATATCAGCCAACATAACCATGTGTGATGATTTGCTGACAGTTTGGATGAAAATGAGAAACTGGCTGAGTAACTCGGCATCTCATCAGAATCCAAATCTTTGACAATGATACTGTTGGTTTAACCCTTCTCTTGCTGAATTTTAAAATACTTTTCTTCTTCTTTACCCATGTCCTGTTGTATACATGTAATTACATATATCCCCGCTGTCTACAAATATTTCTCTATACAATCACAGCTGTGGAGTGCACTGGTTGCACAATTATCTTGTAAATAGTGCAGACTCTGATGAGACAGCTCCTGTAGGTCTTCACTATTTACGGGTAGGTATATTGACATGAACAGCAAGAGAAGGGTTAAAACAAAAGAAAATGAAAATAAAAATTCTTTTAAAAAATAAAGCAGACCACAACTACTGCAGATGAAAGTCATAATGGGTTGAAAGAGCAGCGATTTCTTTCACCTCTAGGGAATGATGGTAAGACTAAGTGTCCATTGACAGGGAAAAACCTTATCATACTGGGGAAAATAGGGAAAAATCAAGAAATACAGCTTTTGAATATTTAACCCTTCACTCCATATACATGTATATGCCTTTTAATGCTTTTGCAAACAGAGAAGACCCAGATTAGACAGCTACTAGGAAAATTCTAGAAATACAACAAATATTTAACCCTTCACTTCATATACACATGTGTATATTATGCCTTTTAATGCTTTTGCAAACAGAGTAGACCCAAATTAGACAGCTACTGTAGGAGTTGTCTGTTCAGGGTCTGCTCTGTTTGCTTACAGAATGATATAGATCTCCTTCCACATTTTTATCAGGACCAATACCTTTCTTATCCACATGCCATTAACCCTTTCCCTGTTCTATTTTATTTCAAATTTCAATACCTACTGACTATTCATGGTCTCAACAGTTATAAATCAATAGAGAAGGTGGAACATTGTAGGCATTTTAGAAAGTAAAGAAACAGGTCTATCAAATTCCATTTGCAAACAGAGTAGACCCTGATCAGACGGCTCCTCTAGGAGCCGTCTGATCTGGGTCTACTCAGTTTGCAAATGCGTGAAAACATGTTTATATGAGGGAAAGGGTTAACATTATGTATGAAACTAGAATGATAGTATTTGTTAGTAGTTTAGGACCATCATGGCCCTTTTGTTCATTATTGTGCTTGAAAACTTACATTTTCATGAGAAATTATCAGGAAGTACTTTAGGTTAGGAAATTAAGTTCAATTAAGACAAGTTTGCCAGTTTGTATATAGGGAAAGGGTTAACTCATTATGGATATTAAGCTAATTAATATTCATAATACATGTGTATGTACAGTATTTCTTACATGAATATTCCTGTAGTAAAGGGCTGAATTCCATTTATAAACGACCAATTACAAAATACAGGGCATTGCCTCTTCTTTAAACCTTTGATATTCATGTAAGAAATAATGACATCATGCATATGTATATAACCTAAATGTTTACAATGGGCATGAACACACAGGATTTGTTTACCTTGACAGAAACTGTAGAATCAGAACTATATACAGTAAAATCTCGATTATTCGAACACTAAAATACGTATTATTATCGATCTGTAAGACAGGTGGCAGCTTAATGCATGGTGAAAGTCATGCAGAAAGCTCCTCTAGGAGCTTTCTGCATGACTTTCACCATACATTAAGCAGCCACCTGCATAAAAGTATCTAAATTTGTTTATACAGAAAATTCGAATAATCGAGGTTTTACTGTATATAAATATATAAGCAAACAGAGGCTGTGCAGACCACAATCTTGATATATAATTATACTTTATCTCAAAGGCATTTAACCCTTTACTACATAAATACGCCTTTCTACGACTTTGAAAACAGAGTAGACCCAGATCAGACAGCTCCTTCAGGGTCTGCTCCATTTTTTTTCTTCAAAATACAGATAGTGGCTAATGCAGACCAAAGGTGCTCGACGCATGCTCGGACTCACCCATGGAACACCCCCCCCCAAAAAAATAAAAAAAAATAAATAAAAAAATTGTGATCGAAGTATGTTAAACTAGCCTAAAACTATCTATTTGAACCTTAAACCACTCCGAAAAACAAGAAAAACACGACCCGGAAAATTTTTCCTATCGGGTCTATATATGTATTGAAAGGTATCTAACTACGACAGATCAGCTGCGGAAAATACAACAGTCATGTTTTTCAAAGTCTTAGAGCAAAGCCAATTCAACACCGATTTTAATCATTTTGGTCTTGATCCGTTCCAAATTCCATATGCTAAGCGGCACAGTTAGGTGCTTTCCTTTAAAATTGCCCCGTCTTGTCGCTGCAAGATCGCGAATTTGAAAATACGCTAGAGCGAAACGATGTGACTCCCGCCAGGATGCATAGAAGTATATAGGGGGATCTGTATTTGTTAAACTTTTCAGAAAAAACGCGAATTATGCTGAAACACATTCGAAAAACATTCAACTTACCGCAGTTAAAACGGTGCTGGCTATTTGTAGTCTGCTATGAGACGCCAGTTTTCTTTCTCCTACTTTCGTTTTGAACGGAGGTGGCCAAATCGCTGTATCGCTGTGGCCCGGAAGTTGTAGTCAATTTGCATATCGAATAGTTTATGAGCCGGGTCACAGCAAAATGGTCGCATCCGTTCAAAAGGAAAGTTGGAGAAAGAAAACTGGCGCCTCGTAGCTGACTGGAAATAGTAAGCACCGTTTTAATTGCGGCGAGTTTAATGTTTTTAGATAGTGTTTAACCATAATTCGCGTTTACAGATTACAGATCCCGCTATATACGTCTATGCATCCTGGCGGGAGTCACATCGTTTCGCTCTAGCGGTTTTTTCAAATTCGCGGTCTTGCAGCGACAAGACGGAGCAATATTTAAGGAAAGCACTAATTGTGCCGCTTAGCATATGGAATTTGGAACGGATTAAGACCAAACTGATTGAAATCGGTGTTGAATTGGCTTTGCTCTAAGACTTTGAAAAACATGACTGTTGTATTTTCCGCCGCTGATCTGTCGTAGTTAGGTACCTTTCAATACATATATAGACCCTATAGGAATTTTTTTCCGGGTCGTCGTGTTTTTCTCGTTTTTCGGAGTGGTTTAAGGTTCAAATAGATAGTTTTAGGCTAGTTTAACATACTTCGATCACAATTTTTTTATTTATTTTTTTTTATTTTTTTTGGGGGGGGGGGGGGGGGGGGGGGTTCCATGGGTGAGTCCAAGCATGCGTCGAGCACCTTTGATGCAGGCTGGAAGCAAGGCAGAAAGTTGTTATGTTCCCATAGGTGCTTTCTGCACTACTTTTATTCTGCATTAATTAGCATTTAGCAAACCACCCGTGTACAAAATGCAAAACAGTTTCTTTCAAAAAATGTAATGCTCCCTGGCGGGTGTTCATTAGAGTTAACCCTTTCCCTGTTCTATATTTAGGCCCAATTTCAATACCTACTGAATATTCATGGCCAAAATAGTTATAATGAAATATAGAAGGTTGGATATTGTAGACATTTTAGAAAGCAAAGAAACAGATCTATCAAATTCTATTAGCAAACAGAGCAGAACCTGATCAGACGGCTCCTCTAGGAGCCATCTGATCTGGGTCTACTCTGTTTGCAGATGTGTGAAAACACATTTATATGAGGGAAAGGGTTAATATTGTAAATCAATAATGTAACAGCATTACTCAGTCAGGTCCCCACCCTTCATGGCCCTATTGAAACCATTTTCTCTGTTGAATATTCAATAATTAAGAAATACCAGCATCATGAATATAAAGAACAATTTATGTTGTTATTAGGCAGGTGGCTGCTTAACCCTTTCAAATTCAATTGCAAACAGAGCAGACCCTGATCCGATGCCTCCTATAGGATCCATCTGAGCTGTGTCTACTCTGTTTGCAAATGTGTGTAAAGGCGTTTATATGAAGGAGAGGGTTAATACAGGATGATAGTCATGCAGAAAGTCCTTTGGGAGCTTTCTGCATGACTTTCAACCAGCTTTATTAAGCTGCCACCTGTCTGAAAGACCTGCAGTGATTTTAATGGTTACATATATTTATCTTTTTCTTGTTAAAATACTGAACATTCATTTACCATGGGTGTCTGTAACAGCAGGTTGCTTCTTCATACAGAATGACAGTACAGTAAAACCTTCCTTAAGTGTCCATAAAAAATTATGGGTCTGTAAGGCAGGTGGTAGCTTAATGCAGGTAAAAAAGAAATGCTGAGAGCTTTCTGTATTACTTTTGTCCTGCATTAACCCTTCTCTTGCTGAATTTTAAAATACATTTCTCCTTCTTTTCCCATGCCCTGTTGTATAATAACTTATATCTTCACTACATGTACAAGTATTTCGCTGTGAAATCACTGCTGTGGAGTGCATTGGTTGCACAATCAACTTGTAAATAGTGTAGACCCTGATGAGACAGCTCCTGCAGGAGATGTCTCATCTGGGTCTTCACTATTTACAGGTAGGTATATTGACGTGAATAGCAAGCGAAGGGTTAAGTTACTACCTGATTTTGAAGACTCCTGTGTTCAATAAATGGATGGCCACTTAGAACAGGTTCTACTGTTTGCATGAAATGTACTTTTCCTAAGGCAGCTCTCCGTATACCTTTCATTAATTCTTTAAGCCATGGAGAATGATGATGTCTTGAATATTAATTAGATTATTTTTTATAATGGTGTATTAATTAACACATGTTTTTGTCAAAGCAGAAACTATAGAATCAGATCTTTATTATTTCATAAGCAAACAGACCTGAACCTGATCAGATGACTCATATAGGAGCTGTCTGATCTGGATCTACTGTTTGCAAAGACATAGAAAGGCGTATTCATGGAGTAAAGGGTTAATTCTTTGCATGTTAGCAGTGAAACAGTCTGAGTGATTACATATATGTTATACAAACAGTATGGGCCCATATCAGACACCATATACTGTGGCATCTCATTAGGATCCAAACTATTTGACACTTTGACAATAGTGCTTCCATCTGCCTACCTACCTACCTACCTGTTGTCGAACTCTGCCTAAAGGGACAGAATTACACAATTTTTTTGGTAGGTATTATTGAGAAATTGTACCATAAATAATCATGATGTTATTTTTCTTACATGAATACTGAGCTGGGAAAGGGTTAATGATGTGATATTTATGAAAAAAAGAATTTAGAGAGATGAACAAATTTTTTGGACTACTGAGATCAATGTTTTAAACCCAAGACCAACTGATATGTATACTTATTATATCTGCCACAGATAGTCAAGTAACAACTAACAGTGTGACACACGGAAAATGTTTAAGGAGTGCATTGCTTTGTCTCTGCATCCACCGGAAACACTTAGGATTTTACAACAGGGAAGTGATTCGTATTTTAACATAGTTCAAATATACTGCAATTAACTCGGTTGAGTACCATGTAACGTTATCACTTAAACGCCATCTACGTATTAGTTTCAGACTATTTTCTTTGTCTATTTCAAGTTCGGAGGTTTAAAAGACCTTGTTATATATAATATTTTTTTTTCACAAAATATTCCAACATTACCCCACCCAGATCCTGTCTTGCTATAATCAGAGGGTAAAACATGTTATATTGCTGGTCTAATGGATAATTTCTAGTATAAATACCTGCGAGACGTCATCCTATGGCTTCAGACTCTCTCAAACGCATCAAGTCTGCTAGTGAGATCAAAAAATCTATTCCTCTCCTTTCTTCTTGTTTTCAATCAAAGAAGAAAATTATAATAACTGCACGGTTGTAAGATTTACACTAACGTCACCTGTTGTTATATCGAATATTTTATTAGTCTTATTTATTTAAAAAATGATTTTTGTGACATTTTTGTATAGTTGTTGATGCTTTTACCAGCTTCCTCAAAGTAGATAATGATTAGTAATTAGGAAACAAAAAAAATAGGTGTTGTGCAAATATCACAAATGTGAAATTATTTCAATTCCCGTATTATATGCTATTTCTCGGGTCAAGAATTTTGTACGTAGATTTTTGTATATTTATAAGCATTTATCGAGCTTATCAATGAATATGTTTCAAATTAAATGTATCCACTGTAAATCATAGATAATTTGTTTGTATGTTGTTTTCAAATTTTTTCACAGATTTAGTGTATTTGAATTTTAGTCTTTAAACAACCGCATCGGGGATAACCGGAGAATACTTTTCTATTTTTCGCCTACTTTCGTTTTCATCTTGGTTTTCCGGTTTCGAAAATGTAAAGTTGCTAATTAGTGATTACGCTCGACTTTTACCAAACCCAGGAGCGCAACATATAAGCCAAGATGCGTAAATCAAAACATTTATATCTTAAGGAAACAGTATGTTGTGACCCGATCCCATTTGGTGAGGAAATGACGACTTTGAATTTGAACATGCACTTTCCGCACTTTCATTTTTCTGTCTATGCTATTCTTATTACTTTTTACTCACATAGTGATCTGGTGGAAACTTTTACAATATAACGTACCTATTATCTTTTGGTAAAACGTATGTAAATTCTCCTTTTGTCAAAACGTACTTGAAGTCGTCGCCTATACAGGAATTACAGTCAAACCGGCCCCAAGTCAAACCGGCCCCTGGTCAAACCGGCCTCCAAAAAGTCAAACCGGCCTCACATGAATTATTTTTTTGGTCAAACCGGCCCCACATTTTTAAATCGAGTTTTTAACCATGTTAAATATTAATTATTTCTTGAAACCCAATGTAGATCTACAGTGTTTTTTTTCACTGAAATATACGGAGAAATTGGGCCCCCATTCCCCCCTCTGAAAAGTATGTTTTTTCCCCCCTATCTTGGAAAAAAATCCCCTCTTGCTGAAAGAAAGTTACTAAGAATTAGCTAACATCAATTCTGGAATAAATAAATGGTTGTATTTGTGCTACTTATAGCTAAATTGGCCATATAAACATTATAAGCTAAGATTTTAACAATATAAAATATTAAATAGATTGTACACCATTTAATGAAAACTCCCATTTTGGCTCGTCCACGCTACAATTTCCCCCGGCCCCTTTCGCCTAGAACTGGGAAAAAACCCTGATCTAGTTGTTTTATCACCACGAAGTATTTCGCGTTATCACATATATTTTGGTCAGATTCACTTCCCTGTTGTAAAATGTATTAGCTATAGTTTATAAATACTCGGCTCGCATTTAGATTAAGTGACATTGCCGCTTAGTTAATGTCAATTAATGGCACGCATGTGTCTTTTGGTAGGTGTGATAATCCAATTAATGGCACGTGCGTGTATGTTGTTTGTGATAATCCAATTAGACACGTGTTCATTGTGTCAGTTGAATGTCTGTATATGTCTCTGAATGAACTTAAGGTATTGTTTATCTTGGTATGTAGACATATTTGCACACAAAAATAAAGTAACGTTCAAAAGTACATATAAATCTATTTCAAATGTTGTAAAATGATGATATCGAGTGAAAATTTCGATTTTTTTTTTCAGAATCAGAATTATAACTATTTCCTTCATATAAACGTACGTGTATTCGTTTTAAGTTCTTTTCAACCTTTACTCTATGATTTGATATGAGTTTCATTTTTATCATTACTTAGGCAGAAAATATAGATTCAGATCTAATTAATATACTGTTAGCAAACAGAGCAGATCCTGGTCAGAAATCTCCTATAGAAACCATGTGATCTGGGTCTACTCTGTTTGCAAAGGCGTTTTTATGGAGTAAAGGGCTGACTACAATGTATTATCATCAATGCAAACAAAGGAAACCCAGACCAGATGGCTCTGAGTCTTACAGGGTATGCTCTGTTTGCTATGGAATATTATAGGTCTTGCTAACATAAATAATCATGGATTGAAGGTTTAAAAATATTTGTTTATATAATGACCATGGAACATATACATAGAACATCATACATACTCTAAAACACATATAATTAACCTGTCTGTTGAATACATCATATATAAAACACACATAATTAATCTGTCCGCAGAGCACTTAGACTTGTCCACGTTGTTCAGGTGGAACAATCACTGAACAGAATATCGCTCTTCAAAACGCCGAAAATTAATGTAGCCCGTTTATTGACGGAACCCATCACTGAAAACAAAGGGATTAACAGCTTAAATAATACATATATGTGTTACCGCCACGTGCATCCCTTAGCAATTAGTGTTCATTTTTAACAATAATAAGTGGGATTAACACCTTTAACCCTTTCCCTCATATATATACGTGTTTTCACGCATTTGCAAACAGGGTAGACCCAGATCCTTTAGGAGCCATCTGATCAGGGTCTGTTCTGTTTTCTAATGGAATTTGAAAGATCTTTTCCTTTAGTTTTTAAAATGGCCTTCCATATTTAATTATAACTATTTTGTCCTTGAATATTCGGTAGGTATTGAAATAAGCATAGCACAGGGAAAGAGTTAAGTACCTTACATTTACCGCCACATGCATAACATACCAATTAGTATTTGTAGCAAAAAAATAATGTGTTCATTGTTCAGTTAGATTAAAGGCACACATACATTACTAATTAGCGTGTACACGTGTCTTAGAAAAGTGTTAATTGTTTGGTTACATTATATGCAGAAATGGAAATTTCTCTCATCACAGGTTTCTCGAACATTATATTTCGTGATAAAAGGTAATAAAAGTATCAATAAAACATTTCATTCTTAAAAAGATATAGATTAGAAGCTTATTTTATTCGTGGGGCCGGTTTGACCAACCAAAATATAATAAGGAGGCCGGTTTGACCAAATTGAGGTCCGGTTTGACTTTTTGGAGGCCGGTTTGACTTGAGGCCGGTTTGACTTTGGGCCGGTTTGACCTGTTTCCCCTATACAGAATTAACGTACCTGTACTGTAGTGTAGCCTAGACTTATTGAAGACTGGCGACAGGCTTTGGATAGGTCAGTCTGTATTCCAATAACTAAGTAACGAAAATACCAACTGCTAAATCTCCCGTACCGCTTGGTACCTCTCGCTCTGTACCGCTCTACCCGGCTCTGCACGGAAATGTTTACGACTTTGAAATATTTTTATCTGCTAATTAAATAAATTTTTATATAATTTTTAATCAGCACTCATATGAAATTACCTAAAAGAAATACAATTTATTGTCCAGATTACTAATGCATTTCAAAACAAGTTTGTTAATTTGTGTAACTCTCCTATACAATCTGCAGACTGGATTCCAATGACTAAATTTTAAATCCTGTAAAACAACCTGCAGGCAAATTACCACAAGCAGGCAGGATTCCAATGGCTAAATCCCCAATACGACCTACGGGCAGGATTCCAATGGCTAACTCCCCTATACGACCTACGGGCAGGATTCCAATGGCTAACTCCCCTATACGGCCTACAGGCAGGATTCCAATGGATAACTCCCCTATAAGGCCTACAGGCAGGATTCCAATGGATAACTCCCCTATACGGCCTACAGGCAGGATTCCAATGGCTAACTCCCCTATACGGCCTACAGGCAGGATTCCAATGGATAACTCCCCTAATATACGGCCTACAGGCAGGATTTCAATGGATAAGTCACCTGTACAACCCACATACAGAATTCCAATGAATAACTCTTCTATACATTCAACAGGCAGGAATCCAATGAATAACTCCTCTGTAGGCCTACAAACTTCAAGCAGGGCCTAAATGCAGGATTCCAATGGATAACTCACCTGTACGACCATGCCATTTAAATAACCCGTCATGTAAAAGCCTTTATAGGATTCTATGACGTATATACATGTATATATATATATATACAGATAACTATTCTATATGGCCTACAGGCAGTGGATTCCAATGGATAACTCACCTTACAGGCCATAGACCGAATTGCAATGGATAATTAACTCACCTGTACAGGCCATAGACCGGATTCCAATGGATAAAACCCCTATACGGCCTACAGGCAGGATTCCAATGGATAACTCTCCTGTTCAGCCCACAGACAGAATTCCATTTGGATAACTCCCCAATACAGCATACAGGCAGGATTCCAATGCATAATGCACCTGTACAGGCCATAGACCGAATTCCAGTTGATAACTCACCTGTACAGACCATAGAGTAAACTCCAATGGATAACTCCCCTATACGGCCTACAGGCAGGATTCCAATGGATAACTCACCTGTACTGAGGCCGTAGACCTAATTCCAGTGGATAACTCACCTGAACAGGCATAGACTAAATTCCAATGGATAACTCCCCTATACGGCCTATAGGCAGGATTCCAATGGATAACTCACCTGTACGGCCCACAGACAGAATTCCAATGGTTAACTCCCCCATACGGCCTACAGGCAGGATTCCTATGGATAACTTACCTGTACGTACGGCCCACAGACAGGTTCTCAAATTATTAAAACGTGCCTGTATGAGGGAAAGGTTAACCCTTTGGGAAAGGCGTCCTGCAAGGCTTAGTAACTAGGACCGTTACTTTTTAGCTCACCAGAGCACAAAGTGCTCAGGGTGAGCTTTTGTGATTGCCTGATGTCCGTCGTCCGTCGGCGTGCGTCGTCCGTCGTCCGTCGTGCGTCGTGCGGTGTGCGTCGTCAGTCGTCAACAATTTGAACCTTTAAAAATCTTCTCCTCTGAATCTACAGGGTTCTCAGCTTTCATCCTTGGCATGTAGTATCATCTTTAGGTCCTCTACAAAAGTTATATAAATTATGGCCCTGGGGTCAAAATTGGCCCCGCCCCAGGGGTGCCTTGTTTCCAATAGAAACATATAGTAAAACTTTGAAAATCTTCTCCTCTGAAACCAGAAGGTTCTCAGCTTTCATATTTGGCACATAGCATTATGTTCAGGTCCTCTACAAAAGTTATATAAATTATGGCCCTGGGGTCAAAATTGGCCCCGCCCCAGGGGTGGGCAGTTTTCAATAGAAACAAATAGTGAAATCTTTGAAAATCTTCTCCTCTGAAACTGGAATTCTCTCAGCTTTCATATTTGGCACAGAGCATCGTGTTCAGGTCCTCTACAAAAGTTATATAAATTATGGCCTTGGGGTCAAAATTGGCCCCACCCCAGGGGTGGGCAGTTTTCAATAGAAACAAATAGTGAAATCTTTGAAAAATCTTCTCGTCTGAAACTGGAAGGTTCTCAGCTTTCATATTTGGCACATAGCACCGTGTTCAGGTTCTCTACAAAAGGTATATAAACTATGACCCTGGGGTCAAAATTGGCCCCGCCCCAGGGTTGGGCCATTTTCAATAGAAACAAATAGTGAAATCTTTGAAAATCTTCTTCTCTGAAACTGGGAGGCTCTCAGCTTTCATATTTGGCACAGAGCATCATGTTCAGGTCCTCTACAAAAGTTATATAAATTATGGCACTGGGGTCAAAATTGGCCCCACCCCAGGGGTGCCTTGTTTCCAATAGAAACATATAGTAAAACTTTGAAAATATTCTCCTCTGAAACCAGAAGGTTCCCAGCTTTCATATTTGGCACATAGCATCATGTTCAGGTCCTCTACAAAAGTTATATAAATTATGGCCCTGGGGTCAAAATTGGCCCCGCCCCAGGGGTGGGCAGTTTTCAATAGAAACAAATAGTGAAATCTTTGAAAATCTTCTCTGAAACTGGAATTCTCTCAGCTTTCATATTTGGCCCAGAGCATCATGTTCAGGTCCTCTACAAAAGTTATATAAATTATGGCCCTGGGGTCAAAATTGGCCCCGCCCCAGGGGTGGGCAGTTTTCAATAGAAACAAATAGTGAAATCTTTGAAAATCTTCTCCTCTGAAACTGGAAGGTTCTCAGCTTTCATATTTGGCACATAGCATCGTGTTCAGGTTCTCTACAAAAGTTATATAAATTATGCCCCTGGGGTCAAAATTGGTCCCGCCCCAGGGGTGGGTCATTTTCATTAGAAACAAATAGTGAAATCTTTGAAAATCTTCTTATCTGAAACTGGGATGCTCTCAGCTTTCATATTTGGCACATAGCATCATGTTCAGGTCCTCTACAAAAGTTATATAAATTATACCTCTGGGGTCAAAATTGGCCCCGCCCCAGGGGTGGGCCATTTTCAATAGAAACAAATAGTGAAATCTTGAAAATCTTGTTCTCTGATACTGGGAGGCTCTCAGCTTTCATATTTGGCACATAGCATCATGTTCAGGTCCTCTACAAAAGTTATATAAATTATGGCCCTGGGGTTAAAATTGGCCATGCCCTAGGGGTATCCAGTTTTCAATAGAAACACATAGTGAAAACTTTGAAAATCTTCTCGTCTGGAACTGGAAGGTTCTCAGCTTTCATATTTGGCACATAGCATCATGTTCAGGTCCTCTACAGAAGTTATATAAATTGTGCCGCTTGTCTTAAATTTGCTTCACTTTGGGTCCTCTAGAAATGTTACATAAATTATGCCTCTTTGGTCAAAATTGGCCCTCGCCAGGGCTGGCTAGTTTTCTATAGAAACACATAGTGAAAACTTTGACAATCTTTTCCTCTGATTGTCTGGTGAGCGATGTCAGGGCCTTTCAGGCCCTCTTGTTAATGTTTTCATAAGTTTTACATTTTACATAGTCAAAGATTCAAAACTTTACAATTAGGCTGACAAAAATACTATCTCGTTTGTTCATTACAATATTGATATTCTTAAAGATACTTTGACCCGTGAATGCCTCTTGCTTGTTCAGTGGTTTGAATACAACTACCGGTTCATGAAAGTAAACCCAGAAAAGTTTCAGGCCATCTGCATAGGCAAGAGGACTCATGAGCTGATAGAACAGTTTCAAATAGAAGATATATCTATTAAATGTGAATCCAACATCAAACTTTTAGGAATAAATATTGATTTTATGCTGGCTTTTAATGATCATGTGGCTGAAATCTGTAAAAAGGCCTCTCGTCAACAGGCTGTTTTGAAAAGAATGAGCAATATACTTACTGTTGAAGGAAAGTTGACAATTTTTAGTTAATTCTTTCATTATGTCAAATTTTAACTACTGCCCAATTGTATGGCACTTTTGTAGTCAAGCTAGTACCCTAAAAATGAAAAATAATCCAGGAGAGGGCTCTGAGGTTCATATATAATGATTTCACAGATCTCCTCTTCAGGATCATTTAACAGCTAAAAATAGAAACTTTTTACATATTAGTAGGATTAAATTGATGGCTGAGGAAGTTTTAAAATTCTGAATAAAATACCCCCTGAATACTTACATGATCTAATTTCAAATGGAAAATTCCTCTTATGATTTCAGGAAAGAGAAGGTTGCCTCAATCCCAAGTGTCAAAGGTACCAGGTATGGGCTCAGGTCATTCAGGTATGAGGCCACCTGGGTGTGGAACAGCGTCCCAAATGAAATCAGAACTGCAGAGTCATTACCCTATTTTGGTGGCTGTTGCACACTTGGACTGGCTACATAATGTGGATGCCCTGTATGCTGAACTTAATGTGCTGACCTTGTCAAAGCTTATCTTTTGGTTTTACCTGCTCCCAGTTTGCTTGATCTTTGTACCTAGAACCTGCTTCAAATCAGCTTTTGTTTCTCACTTTTAATGGTTAAACTGCTTGTTTTTGCAATCAGCTTTTTATGACTTATATAAATCTTAATTTATACATGTAATTTATTTGGGTTAAACTTTTTTATGCCCCCCAGACCACATCAAATTCTGTCTGTCTGTCTGTTTGTCACCAAATTTAACATTGGTCATAACTTTTGAGTCAGTACAG
Organism: Azorinus chamasolen; assembly: GCA_963576725.1. Taxonomy (NCBI): domain Eukaryota; kingdom Metazoa; phylum Mollusca; class Bivalvia; order Cardiida; family Solecurtidae; genus Azorinus; species Azorinus chamasolen. The sequence goes on from OY755249.1 coordinate 57,527,994, forward strand.
ATAGAGAATTGATATTTGGCATGCATATGTATCTCATAAAGCTGCACATTTTAAGGGGCGACATGTCAAGGTGAAGGTCATCCTTCAGGGTCAAAGGTCAAATTGGGCGGGGCATAGTGTTTCACAAATACATCTTGAGGGGTGACATGTTAAGATCAAGGTCATCCTTGAAGGTCAGAGGTCAAATATATAGGTCAAATTGCCGACTTTACATTGGCCATAACTTTTGAACCAGTAGAGATAGAGACTTGATATTTGGCATGCATGTGTATCTCATGAAGCTGCACATTTTAAGGGGTGACATGTCAAGGTGAAGGTCATCCTTCAGGGTCAAAGGTCAAATTGGGCGGGCATAGTGTTTCACAAATACATCTGGTTTTTATCCTTTTTCCTCCACAAGTATTCACTGTCTTAGCAGACAGGCCAGATCCAGATCGGCCAGCTCTCCTATGGGCTGTCTGATCGCATCTGCTCTAGGTTGCTCTTGGGTGCATGCTAACCATAACATAAGCTGGTCTAGTCAATTAAAGGTATCTTTTCTGATCCTCAACCACAAATTCAATAAAATAACTGATATTTCCATGTGTATGTACATACTGTGATACTTTTTAGCTGGATTTTTTTAGAAAAAATGTTTTGGCGAAAACCTGTCGGGACGGGCTGGCGGGCAACCGGGCGGCGTGCCGTCGTTAACAAAACTTTAACATTGCTTATAACTTCTGAATTACTTAAGCTAGACAATTCATATTTGGTATGCAGATAGCTTGGGTGAAGGTCTTTCACTTGATACAAGGATACATGAAATCAGGTCAAGGTCACTGTTTCGAAATCTTTGCCGCTTTTAACAAACTTTAACATTGCTATTATACTTCTGAACTACAAAGCTAGGCAATTCATCTTTGGTATAGAGATGGCTTTGGTAAAGGCCTTTCAGTTGATATAAAGATATTTGAAATTAGGTCAAGTTGGCCAACATTGAAAAACTTCAACATTTTTCTTAACTTCTGAATCACATATGCTAGACAATTCATATATTGTATTGAGATAGCTTTGGTGAAGGCCTTTCAGTTGATACAAGGATACATGAGATTGGGTCATGGTCAAGGTCACTATTTTGAAAACTTGGCTGTTTTTAACAAACTTTAACATTTTGCTATAACTTTGATCCACGAACGCTAGGCAATTCACCTTTGGTATTCAGATAGCTTTGGTAAGGACCTTACAGATGACATAAAGATACCTGAAATCAGGTCAAGGTCAAGGTCACTATTTTGAAAACTTGGCTTTCATTAAAATTTTGTTATAACTTCTGAACTACATATGCTAGACAATTTATATTTGGTATGCAGATAGCTTGGGTGAAGGTCTTTCAGTTGAAAAATCTGGCTTTAATGCGTTTTCCACATTTTTTGCTTGTTAATGCATGTTTGAAAAACGGGACGTATTATGGAATCGCGCTGTCCGTCTGTCCGTCTGTCTGTTCCTCTGTCTGTAACATCTCTAACTCAAGTTCTGCTTGGTGGATCCTTCTCAAATTTAACCACAATGTTTATCTGGACATGCTACAGTAATATATCCAGTCCCAGTACGTATATCGAAGGTCAAGGTCGCACAATTGGACTTAGAATTTGTGTTTTGCATTAATGCATTAAGCAAATATGTTAACCTCAGTTTATACTGTACCATCTCTAACTCAAGTTCTGCTTGGTGGATCCTTCTCAAATTTCACCACAATGTTTATCTGGACATGCTACAATAGCATGGGTGTGTCCCGGTTGCGTTTAGCATTTGCGTTAAGCAAATAATTATGTTAACCTCAAGTTTTATGTTCACCATCACAAGATACAGCTGTAGGAAAGAGTATCTCTGTCAAGCATTTTGACAGAATTATGACCCTTTTTTTAATTTAGAATTTTTGGTTAAGGTTTTTGTTAAAGTCCACTATTTACATAACCCTTTGAGATAAACCTTGGAAACTTAGAACACTTGTCTAACATCACAAGCTTCATCTGTTTGAAAAATAAACGGGCGTATTATGGAGTGGTACTGTCTGTCCGTCTGTCTATCTGACTGCAACATCTCTAACTCGAATTCTGCTTGGTGGATCCTTCTCAAATTACACCACAATGTTTATCTGGACATGCTATAGTAGCATGGGTATGTCCCGGTATGTATATCCAATGTCAAAGTCACACAATTGGACTTAGAATTTGCATTTTGCGTTTAGCAAATATGTTAACCTCAGTTTATGTTGAATAAGGCCTCGACGGGCATATATTGTGCCCACTGGCACTCTGGTTATTTTGTCACATTTGTTTTTCTACTCTTGTTTGTCAGAATAAAAGCCCATCAGGGCTTATGTTATTACGTTGTGAATATCCAAGTTAAATAAAACTTGTCTTAAGTGTTTGATGTACCACTGATGTGTTAACTGGCCTATTGTTTCTATGTAGCATTTACAGTATGATTAAAGGTGTTTTTATGCCCCCGTTGATGATAGTCAGGGGGCATTATGTTTTGCACATGTCAGTCCATCTGTCTGTCTGTCTGTCCGTGTCACGCTTTTAGGTGCAGTTGGATGTCACAGTTTTTCAAGTGTTATAAGTCAGTAATTTCTACACTTATACACATGAAACTTCACATACTCATCAATTACCATCTGTGCTATCATTTGGCACCCGCACCCATGCTGCCAGCAAGCCCAAGGTCGAGGTCAAATGACTTGGAAATTTTACGTGCAGTTGCATGGTTGTCACATTTACATGCAGTTTTTTGTCACAGTTTTTTCATTGTCTTATATCTCCCTAACCACTGTAGCTATTGCCATGGAATTACATATATACATTAAACACCATCCATACTTGCATTGCACACCCAGCCCATGCTGCCCGCAAGCCCAAGGTCAAGGTCAAATGACTTAGGAACTTTACGTACAGCTAGGCAAGCACACACACGGGGCATCACTGTGTCTTACAGACACAATTTTCTAGTTTATCATTTAATTTTACATAATTGATAGTCAGAATTTTACCTGAAAATAATTGCAATAATTATGCAGATTATATGTTGAAAATATTTGGTTATAAATAATTTGCAAAAGCAAAATTAAAAAGATTTCATAATATTTACACCAATATAAGTATATTAAATAAAATTCCCAGGGTAGAATCAGTACTGTACAGTTACATTAATGTGATCATCTTATCAGTTTCCACACCACGTTCTGGGCACTATGGACATACACACTATTCATTATTTATCATCGTCTTTCATTTCACTCGGAGGGCGAGTAGACACATGAGAGCCTCTTCAGCAGGACTGTCATCAATAATTCGTTGGCCTTATACTGGTCCCAAACCTTGTAGATCTGCTTCTGCACCTGTAGGGCTCCTTTCCGTTGTAGCTTCTTTAGTTTCTTCTCTCTAATCAGTTTCGTCTGGGTGGTGATGTAGGCTGTTTTTTTGTGTGTAGAATCTCAATGAGGTTGTAGAATGGTGGTACTGTCTGATGATGCGTGTTCAGTTTGCAGTAAACTGCAAGTAAAACAATAACTACAATTACAGTTGAACTTTGATATCTCGATCTTGGATAGCTCGAACTTTGAGATAACTCGAACTAAAAGTTTGGTCCTTCCAAAACTTATGATACATAATTGCTCTAAATTGTACTGCTACAGATATCTACAAACACATGTGACAGCTTAATGCTCCTATAGGAGCTTTCAGCATTACTTTAGACCTGTATTAAGCTGTGAACTTGATAAATTATTCAGATTAGAAAGAGGATAACTCAAACTTCTGTTATCTCAAACAAATATGCATAGTCCCTTGAAGTTCACAGATCTATGTTGATTATTGCTGATGAGCATTGATTAAAGAAGTATTTCACTCAATCTTGGTGACTCTAATTACTTGCACACATTGTTTGTTTACGAATCATAATGTTTGTTGAAACACTACAAATTTAATGAAATGAAATCATTCAATTTTCAATAAACACATCAAATTTAGTGTACAAAGTCATCTTTCATAATTATGTATAACTTCAAACCGACAAAGTCATCTTTTATAAGATCTGGCATTATCAATGAATTGTATTAATCACTGATGTTATAAATTGAAAGTATGTTTTGATTAGTGTGTGGGTATGTTTTGACTTCTCAAATGGAGTATGTTTTGACTCCTCGAGTGGCGTACATTTTGGAAGGGGTTGGTACCCTACATTTACATTTCTTCAGTGCTACATGTTTCACTTCTTTTAAGTCACAAATATTAATCCTTTACTGCATAAATTCACTTTTTTAAGCCTTTGCAAACAGAGTAGACCCAGATTAGATGGTTCCTATAGGAGCTGTCTTATCAGAGTCTGCTGTGTTTACTTATGATATAATATAGATATGATTCTACAGTTTCTGCCATGTCCAAACATTCCTGTGTCCTACATGAATATATATGGAATTAACCCATTACTCATAGGCTATTTTTAGATACAAACTCTTTGAATAAATCTACCGAAAAGGAGCATTAACTAGAGAAAAGGAAAACTTTAGAATTCTGTAATTTGAAACCATTGTGATAAATAGAGCATTTGCTCCTGTGGGAGCAAATGCTGTATTTATCACAATGGTTTCAAGAAGTGACTTTTACAAACTCGTCAAAAGTCGTCAATATGAGGGAATGGGTTAAAGGGTTAAAACTCTATTTACACACTTACAAAGTGCTAGTCTCTGAAATAAACACATACTTTGAATTTTCAATGAAATCATAAAACATTGTGTTGGTTTTGTTCAATTTATCTTATGAAAATTGTTAACCCTTCGCTTGCTGAATTTTAAAATACATTTCCCCTTCTTTACTCATGCCCTGTTGTATAATTACATATATCTTCACTGTGTACAAGTATTTCGCTGTGCAATCACTGCTGTGGAGTGCACTGGTTGCACAATCAACTTGTGAATAGTGCAGACCCTGATGAGACAGCTCCTGTAGGAGCTGTCTCATCTGGGTCTTCACTATTTACAGGTAGGTATATTGAGGTGAATAGCAAGCGAAGGGTTAATTTGAACTTTAAAAAAAATGCTCCTGTGATACAAAATAAACCATTTTCTTTGTTACATATATATAGTGTTTTGTTGTACATGTACAACAAAATATTATCAGCCTATTTTGAACAGTTACAAAATTAAAACAGAATCTGAATAAATACTAATACATTGGGAAATTATCATTTGGGCCTATGGATCAATCACACAAAAGTCTACATATGTCTGCTTAAGATTTAGATTAGAAATGGTGATTGTAATTCATGTACATGTACGCTGACATCGGGAAAAGGGTAAATTATGTGCCCAGTGTACATATGACTACTTTGATATCCCTCTTGTCTGAGTCTTATATATTTTATTATACTGCAAAGTAAAATCCTCGATTTTGATTGGTCAATTAGCCATGTATAAAAGCCGTGTATCCCTCTAAATTCTGATGTATATACGGAGTCATGAGCAACAGTGGAATTTCCCCTGTCGAGGGCCTCGCTTCATTGCTACAACAAACTAAAAATGGCCGACTAGCTCCACTTCGTCGATTCGATCCAAACAACCGCTCATAGACGAAATAACAAGAGTTTGGGTCGGAATAAAGTTATCCATTGAGAAACATTGTTGTTATAGTTGTTGTATACATAACAATATAAATGAACCCGATACGTGACGAATGTCTTATTCTGCTCTGATGCTGCAAATGTTGTCAAAGTGCTTGTGCACGTACCGATTAGCCCCTAAACCCCCGCATTTATAAAAACATACCACACCCAATTCGATTCAGATTTTATTTATGCACATGCACAGTACACGTACCTGTAAATTGCAGTATAGCCGCTCCTTCCAATGCCCATTTGTTTGAATATTATAAACTGTCATTTTGACGTCACCCAAATGACGTCGGAATTGCGCCAATTATGTTTAACCGTTCTCATGCTAAAAAATAGTGTCTGCTTAAACGCTGAAAGTTTTACTAACGTCTGATTCTTTCAATCCTTTGAGAAACTAATGCTCTTGGCATATCTCTTTCTATCCACAATAGATGAGCTGGTTATTATACAGATATTACAAGCCCTTACATTACAGCATGGGGCCCCTGAGGGGAAGCAAAACGACGCCTACATTAACAACGCTAATTAACTACTACAAATATTAAACTTTACAGTATTAATAAAATCGTTATACAGATCATTGGCGGGATATCTGACTTTTTATTTCCTGCTGAGGAAAATACATGTAGCCCTCGCCTAACGGCTCGGGCAACATGGATTTCCTCAGCAGGAAACAAAAAGTCAGATACCCCGCCAATGATCTGTATAACTAATAATATTTCATGTTGACTCGGATAAGAAGGATATTACAGTACACATATAAACACTCAGATAAGAGGGATATCACAGTACACATATAAACACTCAGATAAGAGAGGTATCGCAGTACGCATATAAACACTCAGATAAGAGAGGTATCACAGTACACATATAAACACTCGGATAAGAGGGATATCACAGTACACATATAAACACTCGGATAAGAGAGGTATCGCAGTACACATATAAACACTCAGATGAGAGAGGTGTCACAGTACACATATAAACACTCAGATAAGAGGGATATCACAGTACACATATAAACACTCAGATAAGAGGGATATCACAGTACACATATAAACTCTCAGATAACTCAATGAATATTAATTAACTGAAAAGTTATAAAATGACTCACTAAATTTTTGCAATGCAGGATCTATATTATTCCATAAGCAATCCGAGCAAACCCTGGTCAGACAACTGCAACAGGAGCTGTCTGATCTGGGTCTACGCTGTGAACAAAGGCGTTACATGTATTTGTTGAGTAAAGGGTTAAGATGATTTTCCTGATGCAGCTATTTAAATTTCTTGTACATTGTAAATAGGTTTGCTCCAATACAGATACAGTAAAACCCCTCTAAACCAGAATTCTAGTAGAGAAGAATTTAGATACTTTTAGGCAGGGGGTTGCTTAATGAAAGGTGAAAGTAAAAGTGAAAAAAAGAGTAAAGTACCTAGTTATAGTCTACTTTCAGTCCGAATGACCGCTCAGCCGACTGTACATTTACTCCCCTGGTCATTGAGTCATTCGCCTACAATATTGAGCACTGCTAACATATGGCGCAATCATGCAGCCGCAGTACCGGCTAGTGACCCTCACAGGTACCCATTTAACCCCTGGGTGGAGAGGAGGTGCGGGTGGGAGACACTGAAAAGCGTCTGGGAGGGACCGGGATTTGAACCCGGACCTCCGGACTGATAGTCAAGCGCATTACGACTTGACCACCGCACACCACAAGTCCACAAGCTCCTTGAGGATCTTTCTGCATGACTTTCACCCCGTATTAAGCTGCCACCTGTCTCCAAGACCTATATTTACACTAAACTGAACGCCAGGTTTAGAGGGTGTGTTGAATATTTATTAGCTGAATTTTATAATTGCATAATGATCACAGGATTGTTTTGTTAGCTCACCAGAGTACAAAGTGCTCAGGGTGAGCTTTTGTGATCGCCTGCTGTCTGCCGTGGGTCATCCTGCGTCAACAATTTGAACCTTTAAAAATCTTCTCCTCTGAATCTACAGGGTTCTCAGCTTTCATCTTTGGCATATAGCATCATCTGTAGGTCAACTACAAAAGTTATTTAAATTATGCCCCTGGGGTCAAAATTTGCCCAACCCCAGGGGTGCATTGTTTCTATAGGAACATATAGTAAAACTGTGAAAATCTTCTCCTCTGAAACTGGAAGGTTCTCAGCTTTCATATTTGGCACATATCATCATGTTCAGGTCCTCTACAAAAGTTATATAAATTATGCCCCTGGGGTCAAAATTGGCCCTACCCCAGGGTTGGCCTGTTTTCAATAGAAACATATAGTGAAAACTTTGAAAATCTTCTCCTCTGAAACTGGAAGGTTCTCAGCTTTCATATTTGGCACTTAGTATCATGTTCAGGTTTTGTACAAAAGGTATATAAATTATGCCCCTGGGGTCAAAATTGGCTCTGTCCCAGGGCTGACCAGTCTTCTATAGAAACATATAATAGTGAAAATCTTCTCCTCTGATTGTCTGGTAAGCCATATCAGTGCCATCATGGCCCTCTTGTTATGTATTGGAAGAAACTGTTGAATCAGATATATTCTAATTTAATAAACAAACAGAGTAGACCCTGATCAGACAGCTCCTACAGGAGCCTTCTGATCTAGGTCTACTCTGTTTACAAAGGCATGAAAAGGTGTTTTTATGAAGGAAAGGGTTAACCCATTATGTGCTGAATTTTCATTAATTGAATGGTCCATCATTGTTTAACAGTAGAAACCTTTCCGCATGTAAGGGTATATTATGTATAAGAGAATTTTGAATAACAAACAGTGCAGACCCTGATTAGAAGATCTACTCTGTTTGCCGGTACACACATTTTCAACATTCAGTGGGTTAATATATTTATTTTGTTCTCTTTTAGTGTACTGATATCTGGAATGCAAGTCTAGAATCTCAGTTAGATTTCTAATGCAAAGGTTTTTCAACAATGGCATCTGGATATGATGAGAGAGCGTATTACCAAGAAAGAGATCCAAACCAAGAAAAAATCATCCGCTACTTGATTAAACATTTATTGAAGGCTAAAAAGCCACTTTCACTGCATGAGTTAGCAAGTCAACACAGATGGAAGGAGAAAAGTTTAGTAGCTATAATTGATAGTGCACCAGCTAACTTTGAAAGGTATGAGGATGGTACATGTCATTATGTAAAGCTGATCTGCTCTTTAAGTATATGTGACATTCACTGTGTTAGGAACAAACGGTGTGGCGGTATGCCACCACAATGTACAGGATTGCATGTGTGCAAATTTTACATTTTGTCCAACTCCTGCAAATTTGGACACCAGTGCCATTTTGGTCATGACCTTACAACTCCACACAATGATGGGATACTGAAGGAATTTCTTTTAGATGATCTACATGTTGAAGACATCAAGTACTTAATGAAACAGACTGACAGTCGAACAGCGAGTACTGTACCAAAAATCTGCAAATTTTATAATCACCAGGCGGGATGCCGTAACATGAATGGTGGCAAAATGTGTCCTTATTTGCACATCTGTAAGTACTATATTTTAGACAATTGCCAATTTGGTAAAGGCTGTAAGAGATCACACAATATTCTTGAGCAGGCCACTATTTCCGTGCTCAACAAACATGGTATTGATACAAGGAGAACACCAAAAGAAATTCTAACAGAGATGCGAGAAGCTATGGATCAGGGAGTGGGTAGTGAGACCTCAAGTGTGGACAGTATGTCATCAAGGTAATCTTTGACGAGAGTTCCAGATAAGTTGTGTAAATTAAAACATTTTCAAGAATAAATCTTTTATTTCTCCACTAAACTCTATACTGTGACCACTCTTTAGAATTGTCTCTTTGAGATGATTCTAAAGAGTGATCACAGTATAGGGTTTGGTGGAGAATGGTGATTTTAGTATTTGGGTACGCACTCTTATCTGTAGCTCTGATTGATGTTATTATTGAACCCTTTACTCCATGAATATTAATTTAAAAGATAAAAATAATGTCATGAATGTTAATTACATGTAGTTGATGTTTAAAATGGCATATATTATAATTATGAACAAAGGATTTTTTAACCATGGCAGCAACTGTAGAATCATATCTATATTATTTCATAAGCATGCGGAACAGACCCTGATCAGATGGCTCCTGCAGGAGCAAAAGCTTATATAAGGCATATATATATATAGAGAGTAAAGGGTTAATCCTTGTAATTTTAAATAACTTTTGTTTGTGACACTTGTCTGCTTCTTTTCTGAAAGATCATTTTTCCTTGTTTCAAAAAAACGTATCAGATTTGTCAAACAGATTAGATCCTGATAATGTTACCATGTGTCTCATCTGAATCCGTGCGTTTTTCAAAAAGAGTCCATAGTAATGATAGGGTTAATCAGAGACTGATGTGTTGATTGAAATACTCTCATAAATAGCTCTTTTATTTATCAACCAAACCCTATATTGTGACCACTCTTTAGAATCGTCCTTTGAGTTGATTCTTTAGGGTTTTGTGGAGAAATCTGTTTGTGTTCATGTACAGTAAAACGGCCAATAAATTGTGTTAATTTAAAGTTGGTATTTAGGGCAGGTGGCAGCTTAAAGCAAGGTGAAAGTAAAACAGAACGCTCTTATAGGAGCGTTCTGTTTTACTTTCACCTTGCTTTAAGCAGCCACCTGCATTTAACACAAAATACTTGATGTAATTTAGTGGCCGTTATAGAGGTTTTACTGTGCATGTACCATTATAGGAATTAATATTTACGATACTATTATTTCTCTTATGAATAATTGTATGGAGTTATGGGTAAGTACACCAAACTATATTCATTCTTTCTCGATCCCCAAACAAAGAGACTGAAAGATGTATGGGGATGTTTTGTAGGAGTTTCCGTATTGGTCATTTAGGCAATTGATCAGTTGGTCCATCCGTCTGTCTGTTAGATTTTATTGCCTGCCCTCTTAGTAAGTTGGAAAATTTCAGTGAAACTTTATGGGAACCTTCATCCTTAACCCTTTATTCCATGAAATGGCATATTAACTCATTCCTCCATAAATACGCATGTCTGCACCTCTGTAAAGATCATTTGGTGAAACCATTGTGATAAATAGAGCATTTGCTCCTATATATAGGAGCAAATGCTCTATTTATCACGATGGTTTCAAACTACAAAATAAAAGTTTCCCTTTCTCTACTTAATGCTCCTTTTCAGTAGATTTATTCAAAGTGGTTGTGTCTAAAAATAGCCTATGAGGGAATGGGTTAGCACAGACATTTTTGAATCAGATCCATACTACACAATGTATCACAGGGGTCAGGACCGCTTCATGGGGGTCTGTATGTACTATACAATATTATATGGTACATATAGACCCCCATGAAGCGGTCCAGACCCCTGTGCAATGTATATCATTAGCAAGAATACCAGACCCTGATCAGATCGTTCCTATAGTACCAATTTGATCTGAGTCTACTCCTTTTGTAAAGACGTTAAAATGCGTATATATGGCGTAACAGGTTAACCCGTTCCCTCATATTGACGCCTTTTAATGCCTATGTAAAAGTCACTTATGGAGCGATTGCTCTGTTAGTCATAATGGTTTCAACACTTACACAATTGAATTATTCTAAAAGTTTCCCTTTCTCTAGTAAATTCACCTTTTCGGTAGATTTATTCAAACAGGTTGGGTCTAAAAATAACTTATTAGGGAATGGGTTAAAAGCAGATGTTCATAATATCATTGCTTTGTTCTGGTCAGTTTTGTTGCAGAAATTGGCCTTTTGGTTATTCAGTAACCAACATTTCTTTTGTTTATTCTTGTTCTTGATAGTTTTCAGCAACTCTGACAGGATTTTAATGACACTTTAACCCTTTCCCTCATATAAACGTGTTTTCACGCATCTGCAAACAGAGTAGACCCAGATCAGACGGCTCCTAGAGGAGCCGTCTGATCAGGGTTTACTCTGTTTGCTAATAGAATTTGAAAGATTCTTTGCTTCCTAAAATGGCAATAATGCTTCACCTTCCATATTTCATTATAACTGTTTTGTCCATGAGTATTCAGTAGGTATTGACATTTGAAATAAACATAGAACAGGGAAAGGGTTAAAGAGGCCATTCTAATATATGTATAGCGAGATAGTGTTTGTCAGTCAAATAAAAAAACTGTTTATAAGTCCCTTTCCAAAACTATAAATGCCTTTTCATCCCTTTACAAAAAGAGTAGACCCAGATTAGATGGCTCCTGTTGGAGCCATCTGGTCAGGGTCTGCCCTGTTTGCTTATGAAACAATGTCAATCGTATTTTACACTTTCTTACATGGCCAAACATTTTCGAGCTCGTATGTCAGAATAAATTTTAATAAATATTCATGCAGTCATGTTTTCTTTTATAAATATTCATGGGGGAAGGGTTGAAGATGTATTATGCGCATTTTTCGTATTAATCAATCAGCACCAGAAGCTGTACAGGTATACATACAATGAAAATAATGCTTGCAACCCATTTTCCGACAGGATATATTTGTTCAGCTAAATATTATCACTATCCGAATACTGCTAAATTCTTAAAAAGGAGCCTCCTTTTTAACAAAAGGAGCCTCCTTTTTAACAACAGGGATTTTGTATGGAAATCAGCGGACATCTTCGGCCATGTTCTGAATGACTCGGATTCTATTTTGGAACAACGCTTTGAATATTAATTAGGTTGTTACCACATGTACAATGGCTGACGCAGGTTGTTAACCTACATAATAGTTTTTATTCAGGAAAATAAGGCAATATGCCCATCTTACCACATATGATTTACATGCAAATAAGCTAAATATACCGTTCAGTGTTGTCAATCAAATATAACGGTCAAAGGGAGCTAACTCATACAGGTAGTACATCGAATGATTATTTCCGGTATGTAAAAATTTGAATCTTATGACAGATTCCGGCCAATGGCAAAGGCTGTTCTGTTTGTTTCCGTAGCGATCCATTTTTCCATTTTTTTCGACACATACAACCATTTACTGACCGTGCTGTTTAGCGTTAAATAAGTGATAAGGTACATAGATTCCAATTCTGAAGTCAGTTTGAAACGCAAAATTTGCGGAAATTTGCACAGCATACATCTTTAAATGTAATAAATGCAGTAGCAAATGGTGTAGACCCTGATCTTGATCCGCACTGTTTGCCTAAACTGTCTTGCCAAATATTTAGAGTAATTACAATATTTAATGTTGGAAGACCACTTAGCCTCAGCATATTTTCTTCATCTTGTTTTTCTTCAGTTTCGGAAGAATGGAGATGTCAATGCCAGGAGCTGTAAATGATGACAAGAGAAAGAACAAGTTAGATGGACTTGGACCAGTAACTTTCAAAACAGGACCCCAGCTAAGGCAGACACAGGGTAAATATCCTTAAAAACTGGTCTGCATAGGCTGTTTAAATGCTCTTGAATCCACTTATCCTGTGTGAAAAGAGCGCTACTGTAAAACCTCTCTATAATGGCCACTGAAGTGTGTTTATTAGTTGGTATTTAGGGCGGGTGGCTGCTTAAAGCAAGGTGAAAGTAAAACAGAACGCTCCCATATGAGCGTTCTGTTTTACTTTCACCTTGCTTTAAACATCAACCTGCCTTTGACACAAAATACTTGATGTAATTTAGTGGCTTTAGAGAGGTTTTACTGTATATAAATTTGGTATAATAATAATAACTAGTACACCTGGATGTATTTATAGTCAGAGCAATAGATAAAAGTGGGTATTATAGTCTAGGCTCATGTCGGAGCAATAGATAAAAGTGGGTATTATAGTCTAGGCTCAAGTCAGAGCAAGTCAGAGCAATAGATAAAAGTGGGTATTATAATCTAGGCTCAAGTCAGAGCAATAGATAAAAGTGGGTATTATAATCTAGGCTCAAGTCAGAGCAATAGATAAAAGTGGGTATTATAGTCTAGGCTGAAGTCAGAGCAATAGATAAAAGTGGGTATTATAATCTAGGCTCAAGTCAGAGCAATAGATAAAAGTGGGTATTATAGTCTAGGCTCAAGTCAGAGCAATAGATAAAAGTGGGTATTATAGTCTAGGCTCAAGTCAGAGCAATAGATAAAAGTGGGTATTATAGTCTAGGCTTCAGTCAGAGCAATAAATAAAAGTGGGTATTATAGAATTTATAGTCTAGGCTCAAGTCAGAACAATAGATAAAAGTGGGTATTATAGTCTAGGCTTCAGTCAGAGCAATAGATAAAAGTGGGTATTATAGTCTAGGCTCAAGTCAGAGCAATAGATAAAAGTGGGTATTATAGTCTAGGCTTCAGTCAGAGCAATAGATAAAAGTGGGTATTATAGTCTAGGCTCAAGTCAGAGCAATAGATAAAAGTGGGTATTATAGTCTAGGCTCAAGTCAGAGCAATAGATAAAAGTGGGTATTATAATCTAGGCTCAATGACAGAGCAATAGATAAAAGTGGGTTTTATAATCTAGGCTGAAGTCAGAGCAATAGATAAAAGTGGGTATTATAATCTAGGTATTATAGTCTAGGCTGAAGTCAGAGCAATAGATACAAGTGGGTATTATAATCTAGGCTCAAGTCAGAGCAATAGATAAAAGTGGGTATTATAATCTAGGCTCAAGTCAGAGCAATAGATAAAAGTGGGTATTATAGTCTAGGCTCAAGTCAGAGCAATAGATAAAAGTGGGTATTATAGTCTAGGCTCAAGTCAGAGCAATAGATAAAAGTGGGTATTATAGTCTAGGCTTCAGTCAGAGCAATAAATAAAAGTGGGTATTATAGAATTTATAGTCTAGGCTCAAGTCAGAACAATAGATAAAAGTGGGTATTATAGTCTAGGCTTCAGTCAGAGCAATAGATAAAAGTGGGTATTATAGTCTAGGCTCAAGTCAGAGCAATAGATAAAAGTGGGTATTATAGTCTAGGCTTCAGTCAGAGCAATAGATAAAAGTGGGTATTATAGTCTAGGCTCAAGTCAGAGCAATAGATAAAAGTGGGTATTATAGTCTAGGCTGAAGTCAGAGCAATAGATAAAAGTGGGTATTATAATCTAGGCTCAATGACAGAGCAATAGATAAAAGTGGGTTTTATAATCTAGGCTGAAGTCAGAGCAATAGATAAAAGTGGGTATTATAATCTAGGTATTATAGTCTAGGCTGAAGTCAGAGCAATAGATAAAAGTGGGTATTATAATCTAGGCTCAAGTCAGAGCAATAGATAAAAGTGGGTATTATAATCTAGGCTCAAGTCAGAGCAATAGATAAAAGTGGGTATTATAGTCTAGGCTCAAGTCAGAGCAATAGATAAAAGTGGGTATTCAAACATCAAAGCATTTTTCTCCAAGAAATCCTGTTATGACCATTCTTTAGAATCGTCTCATCGAGACAATTCTAAAGAGTGGTCACAACATACGGTTTCTTGGAAAAATGAATAAGCTATTCTTGAAAATATTTTAATTTATGCATCTTATCTTGGCCTCTGCCCAGTGACAATAATGTTATAGCCCTAGTCATAAGTCACACTATATCTCTACAGTTACATATAAGTTGGAGTATTCATGACCTATGGACACATTTCAAGTATCTGTGACCTATGCACACATTTCAAGAACCAATGAACTATGCACATATTTCAAGTTTCCTTGACCTATCAGGCTATGAATAAATATCAAGTTTCATAACCCTGGACACCATAGATACTATTAGTTACACGGTTATTTGGCAGGGTGTACGGGCTGGTATGACCGGGTTAGATCCCGTATTTCCTGAGGCGTTAGCCGAAGGAAATACGTGGTCTAACCGGGTCATACCAGCCCGTACACCCTGCCAAATAACCGTGTAACGAATTTATTACCAGTCAGAGATCCGATTTACCTAATTAAGAAACGAACAGCTCTTATTTTGCTGACATTAGATCTCTAATTGTATGACGGCATGACAAAGAAAACATGACGTCATCACAGAGCAAATATGACGTCGTCTCGATTTCGAAAGAGGAATTGAAACATTAACGGTAACACGTTGTACTGATAAGTTGATAGTGTTAAATTGAGGAACGTATGAGGTACAGTTTTTTACGTTTATTATCGATTATTTGGTCGTAATCCATCCAGAATTATTGGGGTAAGGACGATATGAACTTTCGAATCGACGCTAAAAATAAAAACAAAACGAATGACGTCACGCGTCAAATTTGAATAATTCTGTATTCTCCGTGGAAGCCGCTGAATACGGTACTGTATACCCCGGCAGTTTTTGGCAAACTGACCAATCAAATTCCAAGGATTTACTCTGACTGGTAATAAATCTTTCTACTCATTTTGCAAATATAGAAGACCCAGATCAGATGGCTCCTGTAGGAGCTGTCTGATCAGGATCTACTCTGTTTGATTTTTATATGATATAGATCCAATTCGACAGTTTCCGCCATGGCCAAAGATTTTCCTATTCAATATTTATGTTAGAAATAATGACATCATGAATATTTATTAGCTGAGTTTTTATAATGGTATCTGCACACATGAATTTTCGGTATTGGAAACTGTAGAGTCAGCAGTGATTGCACAGTGAAATACTTGTACACAGTGAAGATATATGTAATTATACAACAGGGCATGGGTAAAGAACGAGAAATGTATTTTAAAATTCAGCAAGCGAAGGGTTAAAACATGTTCATTATTGGTGGAGCCTGCTATACATATTCATGGAATGAAGGGCTAATGATAACAATGTGATTAATTCATTACATTTCATTTTAGGAGTAATGACCAGAGAAATTTCGCTGGACTCAAATTCGAGTCAAACCATCTGCCTGTATAATCTAAAGGGTCGCTGCGCATACGGAAAATCCTGCCACAATGTCCACTGTGACATGCCTTTCCAGTGGCTATATCAAACAGACTCTGAGAGTGATTGGCAGTTTGTTGAACCGAGACAAAATATAGAGGCCGAGATGACTTACAGTGATGTTAAAGAGTCCGATCATGTGCTCCAAATTGGGTTAGTATGTAGTTCAACTTTGATATCTCAAACTTCAAGGAACCATACAAATTTGTTCCATATAACAGCTTCGAGTCATCTGATTTATAATCTGACCAATATCTGACCTATAAGTTTACAGCTTAATGCAGGTTTAAAGTAATGCTGAAAGTTCCTGTATTAAGCTGTCACATGTGTTTCTAGATATGTACAAATGTATAGTGAACAATTCCATATTGTAAATTTTGGAAGGACCGAACTTTTAGTTCGAGTTATTCCAGAGTTTGAGTTATTCGAGTCCGAGATATCAAAGTTCAACTGTATATGCAATGTAGTAGAAATAATGTGAATCAAACATTAACCATTCGCTTGCTATTCACGTCAATATATCTACATGTACCTGTAAATAGTGAAGACCCAGATGAGACAGCTCCTGCAGGAGCTGTCTCATCAGGGTCTGCACTATTTACAAGTTGATTGTGCAACCAGTGCACTCCACAGCAGTGATTGCACAGCGAAATACTTGTACACAGTGAAGATATATGTAATTATACAACAGGGCATAGGTAAAGAAGGAGATATGTATTTTAAAATTTAGCAAGAGAAGGGTTAATCCTTTCCCTGTTGAGTATACATGTAACAAATAAAGACATCATGCATATTCAAATGTTAATTTTTTATAATGGCATAATTCGAGGGCTTGGTGCAAAACTATTCTAACTCCTTCACAAAGTGAAGGAGTTAGAATAGTTTTGCACCAAGCCCTCGAATATATGTAAGCATTATTTTGGTATTGATAGAAACTGTAGAGTCAGTGCTATAATAATGTCATCAGCAAACAGAGCCGACCCTGATTAGACAGCTCCTACTGGAGCCATCTGATCTGGGTTTACTCTGTTTGCAAATGCATGAAAAGGTATTTTTATATGAAGGAAAGAGTTAAGAAGGCATGTGGACTATTATAAGTTTGTTAACCCTTTACTCCATGAATATTCATGTGAAAAATAATGACATCATGAATATTAGCTGAATTTGTTTAAAAGCATATGTACACAGGATCTTTTGGTATCAATCAGTAGAAACTGTAGAGTCATATCTATATAATTCCACAAGCAAACAGCACAGACCCTGATCAGACGGCTCCTGCAGGAGCCATCTGATCTGGGTCTACTCTGTTTGCAAAGTCGTAGAAAGTTGTATTTATGGAGTAAAGGGTTAAGATTATATGGTTTGAAGTATTAACTCTTTGTTAATCTGTTATATGAACAATTCTGAGAGATATTTTTTCTGCCGCTTCTCTTCAGAAATACAGACAGTGTGTTGAACAGTTTGTTTCCTGAACTAGATGTCTTATCTAGATCGGATAAGTAAACAAGTATTGGCTGGTAGTGTGCATGATAGAGATGCAGACAGAGATAGAGATTTTTAGGGATAATCTTGGGATTTGCGCATTGTGACCTTTTCTTCTTTCTTTAACCCTTTACTCCATGAATATTCATGTAAGAAATAATAACATCATGAATATTAATGAGATTTTATAATAACTCTGAAACTGGAAGGTTCTCACCTTTCATATTTGGCACATAGCATTATGTTTGGGTCCTCTTCAAAAGTTATATAAATTATGCCCCTTGGGTCAAACCTAGCCCTGCCCCAGGGGTGGCCAACTTTCAATATAAACATATATTGAAAACTTTGAAAATCTTCTCCTCTGAAACTTGAAGTTTCTCAGCATTCATATTTGGCAAATAACATTATGTTCAGGTCCTCTACAAATGTTATATAAATTGTGCCCCTGGGGTCAAAAATGCCCCCGTCCCAGTGGTGGGCAGTTTTCTATAGAATCATATATTGAAAACTTTGAAAATCTTCTATGAAACTTGAAGTTTCTCGGCATTCATATTTGGCAAATAACATCATGTTCAGGTCCTCTACAAAGGTATAAGATAATGCCCCTGGGGTCAAAACTGGCCCCGCCCCAGGGGTGACCTGTTTTCTATAGAAACATATAGTGAAAAATTTGAAAATCTTTCCTTTCTGATTATCTGGTGAGCGATATCAGGACCGTCATGGCCCTCTTGTTGAGGGAGTTATTCCCCTTAGATACTTTTCAGAAGCAATTTTTTTTCTAGAGCACAACTTCTCAAGTATTGTAGGCACAACTGTGAAACTTTAGATATGGATAGAGGGTGATGAGAGGATGTACAGTCAACAAGGGTTGTAACTCTAAATTCATTTTTGAAGGAGGTTTTCCCCTTAGTTACTTTTCAGAAGCAATTTTTTGTCCAGAGCACAACTTTTCAAGTATTGCTGGCACAACTGTGATTTATTATATATGGGTAGAAGGTGATGAGAGGTTGTGCAGTAAAAAAGGGTTGTAACTCTAAATTTAGTTTAAGGGAGTTATTCCTCTTAGTTACTTTTCAGAAGCAGTTTTTTTGTCTGGAGCATAACTTTTCAAGTATTGTAGGTATAACTGTGAAACTTTATAATTTTTATATGGATATAGGGTGATTAGAAGATGTGCAGTTAACAAGGAATGTAACTCTAAATTAATTTTGAGGGATTTGTTCCCCTTTGTTACTTTTCATAAGTAACTTTTGTCCAGAGCAAAACTTCTTAAGTACTATTTCTACATTTCTTCATCAATGAACCTCAATGTCCTTGAACTTTGCATTTATAATGATGTGTAGATGTGTGTGACATAAAATTCATGCCAGTCATTCCTTGATTGGACTTTAAAAAATGTATTTCCACAAGTGTGGAAGATTTGCAGATGTGGGTCAAAAGTCAAGGTGACAATTCATGGTCAAATGTTTTTAGCTACAACCTTGATGTCCGCTCCATATCTCTTAAACCCTTGGAAGGATTTCAAAATGCTGTGGCACAAATGCTCTCTATAACAAATTGATGGGCAGACAAGCAGGATTCAGGCATATTGGTCAAAGTTCAAGGTCACCATTCAAGGTCAAGGTCACAGTTGAAGGATAAATGTATTTAGCCTTGATTTTCATGTCTACTCCTCATCTATATAACCCTTGGAAGGATTTTAAAATGCTACCATAACATTAAACAGATTTGACTCATTTAATTTTGGGGTCTTACCTCTACATCAATATTTTAACAACTTGAAAGTGCACATGTTGTTTATCCCATCATCTATAAAAAAATTTGTATGGGTATGTGTTTGTGTGTGGGGTTGAGTGTTGGGGGATTGGGTGAAACATACATTTTTAGCTTGTCTGTTTCGAAGAAATCACGAGCTATTGTCGTTACTCCGGCGTCGGCGTTGTCGTCATTGTAATCGTTGTCATTGTCGTCCGTAATCTTAACATTGACCACAACTTCTTCAATTTTTCATTTACAATCTTAATTTTTGGTACGCATGTTCATCTTGACAATGACGACAGATGAGCTTTGGCATCCGCTTGCGGTGCTCTTGTTAGCTCACCAGAGCACAAAGTGCTCAGGGTGAGCTTTTGTGATCACCTGATGTCCGTCGTCCGTCGGCGTGCATCGTCCGTCGTTCGTCGTCCGTCGTCAACAATTTGAACCTTTAAAAATCTTCTCCTCTGAATCTATAGGGTGCTCAGCTTTCATCTTTGGCACATAGCTTCACCTATAGGTCCTTTACAAAAGTTATATAAATTATGTCCCTGGAGTCAAAATTGGCCCCACCCTGGGGGTGTCAAGTTTTCAATAGAAACATATAGTGAAACTTTGATAATCTTCTTCTCTGAAACTGGAAGGTTCTCAGCTTTGATATTTGGCACATAGCATCATCTATAGGTCCTCTACAAAAGTTATATAAATCATGTCCCTGGGGGTCAAAATTGGCCCCGCCCTAGGGGTGGCAAGTTTTCCGTAGCTGACTGCTGTTTAAACACTAGTATCTTCTTGGCAAAAACTACATGTCCCAGAGCTTAGATATTTGGTGTATGGATTTACTTAGTTTACCTTTAAGAATTTTGTTAATATCATAGTTCTGAGGTTAAAATTGGTCCTGCCCTTTGGGTTATACTTTAAAATAGGCTTTTTCACTTCAGAAACTGCGGCTAAAGGTTTCTCCTTCAACCCAGTCCACTGAGACTGACCTAGTATAGCCAGTTCCAGTGGTTTTACCCTTTGTCTAATCAGTAGAGTAGAAATTGTATTTAGCCAAATAAATAACAAACACTCATTTTAGATGGAGAAAACTAAGTGGATAATTCTCAAAATGCTCTTTGCATATCTATGTCCTGCATTAAGCTCTCAGATATCATTATAGAGTCTTATCAGTATATCTTTTGTGAATACAAGTCAAATGTTCTATGTTGTAGCATTCTTTATCAGTATTATAGTTGTTTCAGAATTGTTGTCTGCTTGTCTAAGATTGTTCACATTGTTTTTTAATACATGTCAATCTTACGATTAACTCTCTTGTACAAAACAATTATGAAGTACAATATTGGATTCTGATCTGACACATATGTGATTTGAAGTTACATATGCGTCAGATCAGAATCCAAACTGTGCTAGGTCTCCCTTTGCACTTTTGATAACAACTGGGTTGCCTCCCTTCTGGGTAGACAACTGATATTTTTAGATCTGGCCTATTGCACAGACAATTAACCCTTTACTCCATAATTATGCATTTCTGCACCATTGCAAACAGAGTAGACCCGGATTATATGGCTCATTTAGTAGCCATATGATCAATCTGCTCTGTTTACTTATGATATTATATACATGTAGTGCAAATTGCATTAAATTATTTCCATTTTTGTGTACAATATACAATGTACTTATAATATGTTTACTTAACCCTTTCCCTCATATAAATGCCTTTTCATGCATTTGCAAACATAGCATACCCAGATCAGGCGGCTCCTTTAGCAGCTGTCTAATTAGGGTCTACTCTGTTTGTTAATGGAATTTGAAAGATGTTTTTCTTTACTTTCTTAAATGGCTACACTTTCTATTTTTCATTATAACTATTTTGTCCATGAACATTCAGTAGGTATTGAAATTTTGAATAAACATAGAACAGTGGAAAGGTTAAAAATAAGTTAAGATATGAATAATAATATGAACTCATGTATCATCATCTTCAGGTCCTTTACAAGTTATATTAATTATGGCCCTGGGGTCAAAATTGGCCCAGCCCCAGGGGTGGGTAGTTTTCAGTAGAAACATATAGAGCAAACTTTTAAAATCTTATGAAACTGAAAGGTGCTCAGCTTTCATATTTGGCTCATAGCATCATGTCTAAGTCCTCTACAAAAGTTATATAAATTATGCCCCTGGGGTCAAAATTGGCCCGCCCCAGGGCCGGCTAGTTTTCTATAGAAACATATAGTGAAAACTTTGAAAATCTTCTCCTCTGATAGTCTGGTGAGTGCTTCAGGGCCATTCTGGCCCTCTTGTTTTTAAAAACAGATTCTAGTTAATATTCATACAGACATTATTTCTAAAATGAATATTTTATCTGGTAATGGGTTAATCCTTTCCCTCATATAAACGTGTTTTCACGCATCTGCAAACAGAGTAGACCCAGATCAGACGGCTCCTAGAGGAGCCGTCTGATCAGGGTCTGCTCTGTTTGCTAATATAATTTGATAGATATGTTAATTTATTTTCTAAAATGGCTACAATATTTCACCTCCCATATTTCATTATAACCTTTTTGGCCATGAATATTCAGCAGGTATTGAAATTTGTAATAAACATAGAACAGGGAAAGGGTTAAAGGTTATGACAGAGGGACAGATAAATGTGCCAACTCAAATACTAAAATCGTCATTCCTCCACCAAACTCCATGTTGTGACGGTGTGACCACTCTTTAGAATCATCTCAAAGAGGGAGTGGTGGAGAAATAAAGAACTCATTATTAAAAATGTTTTAATTTTTTACGCATCTTACCTGGACCCCTGTTATAAAAAATCGGGAGGTAAGTGTGTTTTTGTGTGTCTTGCAGTGAGAAAAACGTATGGGTGACATTTAAGACAATGACTGGGAAGGATAACACAGGTTTTACAGGCTACAAGATACTTCGTCTCTCCACTGTATCCTCTATGGAAATGGCAAACCAGCCACTGGCAACGGTCTGGGTATGGTCGTGGAAAACACAAACTGGAGAATGGAAAGTGTACGGCGATGTGAGTACAGTTTTTTACTTTTGTACACCTTATAGATAGTGTAATGATTTGCAGACATGCAATCTTTTAATCATTGTCCTACAAATCCTTTGCCCGGAGCCCGTGGGCTACCAGAAAATTTTGTCGGGCTGTCAAAGAATTTCAAACGGGGCTAAAAGTAAAACCAAAGATCAATAGCCCAGCTATAAAAGATAAGCTAGAACGCAAGGCATTCAAAGATGACATGTTAATTTCCCTGTAAGGGCCTGTAATATCTGTATACATACATTTAAATGTGATGCGTGTTTTCTGACACGTGTTCTGGTGATAATTGATAGAGCACTTCAACCACTGATGCTTGCCAAGTATCCGGCCATGTATTGGCTATCAAGTCATTTAATCTCAATCTAATTGATTCATAGCTGACACTTGTCATTTTGGAATCCCGCAGAGCAAGTATCTATCATTAACACATGCACCAGAGAATCTAGATTTAAGCTCCGCCTATCAGGTGTGACATTTTCATGGGTTTTCCATGGAAATCCCGTTATTGAAATGGTGATGTATGACTGGCGGGCGGGCGACTGCCAATCTTGTTAGCGCAACTGCTCTGAAACTGTTCAATGGATTTTCATAAAACCTTGAATGTAGCAAAGAACTAATATGTAGATGTGCATATTGTCTGGAATGTTTCCTTCTACAATCTTTCTCAGAGTTATGCCCCTTTGAACTTAGAAATCACTAGTTCTTTTGACCCTATCCTTGTAAGCACAATTCCTCTCAAACAGAATTTCATAAAACCGTGTATGTAGCAAGAACACAACATACAGATGTGCATGTTTTCAGGCATTTTTATTCATTCTGCAATTTTTCTGGGATGCCATTTTAAACTTTGATAATCACTAGGTCTTTTGACCCTATCCTTGTAAGCGCAACTCCTCTTAAACTGTTCTACAGAATTTCATAAAACCTTGTATGTAGCAAGAACACAATAATTATGTAGATGTGCATATTATCGGGGAATTTTCCTTCTGCAGTTTTTCTGGGAGTTATACCCCTTTGAACTTAGAAATCACTATGTCTTTTGACCCTGTTTTTGTAAATGCAACTCCTCTCAAACTGTTCAACAGAATTTCATAAAACTTTGTATGTAGCATAGACACAAATTGTAGATATGCATATTGTCAGGGATTTTTCCTTCTGCATTTTTTCTCAGCGTTATGCCACTTTGAATGTAGAAATCACTAGTTAATATTAAAGGAAAACCCGGTTTGATGTCGTGTCAACATTTCTTGTTAAATTCTTAGAATGATGAAAGTATGTTAAGCAATTTAAAACTTATGGGTCCATGCTTATAAAACTTTTAGTTGAGTCTGAGTTTGTTCTCAAGTTTTTGATTGGTTAGATTTGAGCCTTTGGCTCAAATCTGACCAATCAAAAGCTTGAGAACTCAAATCTGACCAATCGAAAGCTTGAGAACAAACTCAGACTCAACTAAAAAGCTTTATAAGCATGACTCTGATCTGCTTAGTGTGAACTTTTATTCAATTTAAGACAAAAGCTAGGATAGTAGAGTATTAGATTAAATAGTAAGAAACAACCAATTTAAGATTGTGTTTTTTTTACTAATTTCAATACCCACTGTGGTGCAAGCTGTACGGTCGCGAATGTTTAGACTTTTCCAAGATGGCGGACGAACAGGAGGCTGAAAGGTAAGCATCACATTTTTACACGTTTTAAACAATATAGTTTTTTCTTTCTGTCTTTTAGTTGGTGTCATAACACAGAATTATAACGTCCGTCAACAGCGGTTTACCTCCTAATGATTCATGTCTGTGTGTAAGGCTCAAAATCTTCCGTAAACAATGCAGAAACCGAAAATCAGAAATCGAATCGAGAAGGAGGTCATATTTTGCCTCATTGTAAGCTTACCAACAACGCTAAGCCTTTTCTAACAATGTGGGTATATGCATTTGAGTCCAATATTAACGTTGAGTTAATTAGTTTGAAGCACAAATCTACATTTTGTCTTTTTGAGAGGATTGAAAAAAATGCCGAGTGTACGGTTTATCCCATAGTGGTAAAAGTGCACTGTACGGTTTAGACCCGATCTATTTTGTACGGTTTAGACACGATTTTCTTACAAAAACTGTACGGTTAAGACACATACAAATACTAACGTTTGAATATGCGTCATAGGTCTAGATAGTGTAATCCCAAATAATTAGTGTAGATATTCCTTCACACAATGCCTATTTGCGATTTTGACAGTAAATTACAAACAATAAGGGTCGAGAACAGAAGCATAGCATATAATCTGGATCTATACTGGTTAACATTTGAAGACAATGTTATACTTAAAAAGTTTTGTAGTGAATTGATGTTTAAGTTTAACCGATTGGGTGTTTGGGTAAAAGTGTTTGCAAATGCAGAGCGTCTGAAATTAATTCAAGCACTTTGTACTGTTACTTTACATTACTTTACATATCTTTTTAGATTATTTGCCTGTTACTATTGCGAGACAAAGGAAACCATCAGCCACTGTGTAGATGCCAATCCGAGAAATCCAATGAAAATTAGAAGAAAAGAGCTATTAAAGTCATATATATCGGGAAAGTCGGGCAACGTACATTAACTTTTAATGGAATATCAGACGTTTTGAAATAAATAAGCAAAATAATTATGAATGGTGAAATGCAAACCATTGAACTTCAAGATATTGACGAAGATTTTAGACTTGGCAATTTATTTGGTCCAATAAATATATGTTTTTTTCTCAATAGCATGTTATCCTTTTCTGTTATACATTGTATAATTATTTCACGTTTATTTCCATGTCACCTTTAAAATGCATGTATGCCCTACGAAATGGCATTTAAACATTCCATACAGACTCAGCCCAGATCCGTCATCGCGAAACTAACGAGATATCGGCCAAGTGCCAAATTACATCAACTCAACTAAATGCCTGTAAACAATATCCGAGGGTAGGTTCTTTTTTCTGACAGATGATACAGATTAATCATTATGTTCGCTAAATGAATTGCCGGCATGTCTAAAACATGTTAGTTAAACTTAAAAATCAATTCACTTCAATTTTTAAAGTAAAACATTGTCCTTAAATGTTTAATAACCAGTATATGTCCAGGTCATGTTCTACCCATAATTCTATTCTGGTTTTCCAGTTATCTTACTGAAAGAATGCAACGTGTAATTTTACCTGGTACCTTCTCTGACTGGAATACTATGAAGCTGGTGTTCCACAAGGATATATATTAGGTCCTTTGTTATTTCTTGTTTTTATACGCCCACCTAATAAAGGTGGTCGTATATTGTCGTGGCCCTGTCCGTCCGTCCGTTCGTTCGTTCGTTCGTTCGTTCGTTCGTTCGTTCGTTCGTTCGTTTGTTCGTTCGTTCGTCCGTCAACATTTTGTTTGTCCGCTGTTTTCTGGGAAAACTGTTTGACAGATATTAATGAAACTTCACACAAATGTTTAATGCATCAAGATCTGAAGCTGATATGATTCTGAGGTTCATTTAATTTTTCATATCAGAGTTATGGCCCTTGTCCTAAAAAATATGCAAATAGTTTGTCCGCTGTTTTCTGGGAAAAGGATTTGAGAAATATTAATGAAACTTCACAAAAATGTTTAATGCATCAAGATCTGAAGCTGAGTCGATTCTGAGGTTCATTTGATTTGTTGTTTCATGGTTATGGCCCTTTTTCTGAAAAAAATAATGCAAATACATGCAAATAATTTGTCCGCTGTTTTCTGGGAAAACTATTTGAGAGATATTAATGAAACTTCATACAAATGTTTAATGCATCAAGATCTGAAGCTGAGATGATTCTGAGGATCATTTAATTTTTCATATCAGAGTTATGGCCCTTGTCCTTAAAAATATGCAAATAGTTTGTCCGCTGTTTTCTGGGAAAACTATTTGACAGATATTAATGAAACTTCACACAAATGTTAAATGCATCAAGATCTGAAGCTGAGTCAATTCTAAGGCTCATTTGATTTGTCGTTTCGGAGTTATGGCCCTTGTATTTAAAAAATAATGCAAATACATGCAAATAGTTTGTCCGCTGTTTTCTGGGAAAACTATTTGACAGATATTAATGAAACTTCACACAAATGTTTAATGCATCAAGATCTGAAACAGAATTGATTCTGAGGATCATTTGATTTTTCGTTTCAGAGTTACGGCCCTTGTCCTTAAAAAATAATGCAAATACATGCAAATAGTTTGTCTGCTGTTTTCTGGGAAAACTATTTGGGAAATATTAATGTAACTTCACAAAAATGTTAAATGCATCAAGATCTGATGCTGAGTTGATTTTGAGGTTTATTTGATTTGTCGTTTCGGAGTTATGGCCCTTTTACTTAAAAAATAATGCAAATATATGCATATGGTTTGTCCACTGGTTTCTGGCAAAACTGTTTGACAGAAATTTAATGAAACTTCATACACATGTTTAATGCATCAAGACCTGAAGCTAAGTTGATTCTGAGGATCATTTGATTTGTTGTTTTGGAGTTATGGCCCTTGCTCTTAAAAAAATAATGCAAGTCTATGCAAATATGAGGATTGCCATAAATTTTTCATTGAAATGATATTTACTTCAATTTTTTTTATATGGTTAAACCTTAATGTGAATTTTCACATATATTGCAGGGGTTTGATATGTCATTTTATTCTAAAGTTATGGTCCTTGAACTTTGTGTGTTCGTTGCTTTGTTTGTCGGTCAACTTTAAGTTTGTCTGTTGTTTTCTGGGGAAACTATTTAAATGATATAAATGAAACTAACACAAATGTTTTAAGCAACAAAATTTGAAGCTGAATATATTTTGAGGTTCATTCAGTTTGTCTTTACAGAGTTATGGCCGTTGCACTTTACAAAAATCTGCAAAAATGAGGATTAGCTGTAACTTTTTTATTTAATAAGATATTCACTTCATTTTTTTTACAAAAATAGTATCACCTTAATATGGAAATCAAGATCTGAAGCACAGATTAGAAAATGTCAACACTTATAAGGCATGTTGAATCAGAGAAACTTTGCAAGTGGGCGTATTATGTACCGTATGCGGTACTCTTGTTATAAATGATATTGTTAGCGACATTGGATGGAACATTCCTTTGTTTGCTTACGACACTAGCTTGTTTAGTGTAGGTATCACTCCCGTACATATGGCAACAAATATCAATAATAATATATTAAAAAGGCAGAAAAATGGCTAGTTGAATTCAATCCTAAGAAGACTGAGTCGTTAATAATCTCGAGAAAAATGTCTCATCCGTATATATGCAAGACCATCAAATTCATGAAGTAGATTCACATAAGCACATTGGCGTTCATCTCTCACGTCATCTAACATGGCACTGTCATATCGAATATATCGCTACTAAGGCATGGACAAGAATAAATGTCATGCGAAAACTCAAATTCACTTCGGACAGATATTCTCTTGAAACAATCTACGCATATTTCGTGACATCTATTTTAGAATACGATGGTACTATATTTGATAACTGTTATGCCAGAGAATCTAACAGTTTTGAGAAAAATCAATATGAAGCTACTCGTATAGTTACTGGGACAACTAAATTGGTTTCTGTTAGTAAATTATTGCATGAAGTTGGATGGAAACGCCTTGAAACCAGATGTAAAACACAGACTTATTCTCTTTTATAAAATGGTGTTTCATTTAACTCCAAAATATCTCAAAGAACTGGTATCTGAAGTGGCTGGAAGTGTTTCTCGATGCAATTTAAGATTAAGAAACGCTGGTGATATTCAACCTCTGGCCTGTAACACAACCCATTATAGCAACTCTTTCCTCCCTGCAACAATACAGGAATGGAACAACCTCCCCGAAAATGAAAAACAGTCTTCGACTCTAAACGCATTCAAAACTATCAATCTGCTAACTGTTCCCAAACATTTTATTACAGTGTCAGAAAACAGCAGCTTCTGCACAAGAGGCTTCGTACAAACTGCAGTTTCTTGAACCATGACCTATTCTCAAAGAACATATCTGACATTGCCTTGTGTACATGTGGCCTCGTTGAGAACGCATCGCACTTCTTCTTAAGCTGTTGCAAATATACCAACGAAGGAAACCAACGAAGGAAAACAACTCTTTGATGATGTTGCCATATTCACTACTCCGTCCCTGTCTGTCTTTCTGTTTGGTGATGCTCTTTTAAATTATAATACAAACATCATTATAGACGAAGCTGTACATCGGTTTATCCAAACCTCAAAACGATTCTAATAAACTCGGTAACGCTCACCTTCTTTCGAATGTGCTTGTACTGCTCAGAATCCTAGACCTCTCTACATATATGTGTCAACCTTCGTTTCCTTTTTTGTTTCCTTTATTTATTTTCTCTTTTATTCTGAAGTATCTTTCTCAAAAAGTTTTTGTATAATCTGATATATCCTGCTTAATTCAATTAGTTTTTCAGTACAGTTAATGTAGTACAATAACGGGCAGCCATTTCTGCATAAAGCGAGTGCAGTTGTTACGGTGATCGGGGAGAAACACAATAAGCAGTCTTGTTTTCGTTTCCATCCTTTTCTTTTCCTTTGTGTTATCATTACAATATTCATGCAAATATTTAAAAATAAAGTATGTTTAAACCAATCATATACTGTGCTTCTGATCTCGATCCTAATTGTTTGTGATATGCAGTCATAATCGCAAACGCATGAAGGAAGATCCATAATAAATAGTTGGGATTATACTATCTAGACCTACGGCGCAGATTCAAATGGTAGCATTTGTTTTGTGTCTAAACCGTACAGTTTTTCGAAAGACAATCGTGTCTAAACCGTACAAAAAACATCATGTCTAAACCGTACAGTGCACTTTTACCTCTAGTGGCTAAACCGTACACTCGACATTATTTTCTAACATCTCCAAAAGACAAAATGTAGATCTGTGCCACAAACTAGGTAAAACAATGCTAATATCGGGCTCAGATGCATATATCCACAGTGTTAGAAAATGTTTAGCGTAGTTGGTAAGCTCACAATGAGGCAAAATATGACCTCATTCGATTTCTGACTTTCAGTTTCTGCAAAGTTTACCGAAGATTTTGAGCCTTACACGCAGACATGAACCATAAGTGGGTACGCCGCTGTTGACGGGCGTTATAATTCTGTGTTATGGCACCAATTAAATGACTGAAAGAAAAATCTACATAGTTTAAACAGTGTAAAAATGTGATGCTTACCTTTCAGTCTCCGTTTTGTCCGCCATCTTAAAAAAGTCTAAACATTTGCGGCTGTACAGCTTGCACCACAGTGATACCTAGTGGAACATTATTATAACATAATGACAGTGCAAATTCATCATTTGTTGGAACACATTTTGTCAGTGTCACTGCAACATCTGTCATAGCTAGCTCCCTTAGCAGTCGCAGTTCATAAAAGCAGAAGAATGCCATTTTAAAAAAACAAAAGAAAAAACAATATAGTTTCATGATTATGTTGTCATTATTCATAAGGCATATTAGGTCTGCATAACTACACACGCCAAACATGGATGCAAGGTCTTATCATCTGGACAATGCATAAAAATCTCTTGGCTACTAGAATTTTTTTCTGTTGGAGCTGTCTGATCAGGGTCGGCTCTCTTTGCTAGTGAAATGATACAGATCTGATTCTATTTTCTGCCATGGCCAAAACTTCTTAAGTTCATACATCATTATGTTAATTCATCAAATAAATATTCATGATCTGAGTCTACTCTTTTTGCAGTTGCATGAAAAACATCTGTAGCAGGCAAAGCTTTGACACTTTCAACGCTAAGTCTGTCTGTTGGTTGTTTTTTTGGTTTGTCCCCAACTTTAACATTGGCGATAATTTTATCGCCATTTAACAAACACAGTGTTTGAAATTAACTTTTTTGAAAAAAACTTTTTTGATCTGAAAGTTGGTGTCAAAATGCTATTACCTGATAGCAAAATAGGAAAATAGAAACAACATGGAATGCAGTCCTGAACATTTTTTACCATTTTTTCTTCCACATTTTAATCCATTTTTTGCAGCCCTTTCATAGTGTCAGTAGCCTTGTTTTTATCAATGTGCTGCTTTACAACCTTGGCTTAAACAGCATCAACATGAATGACACCCTCAAAATGTTTTTTCACTGGGTCTTTCTTAATGTTGCTCGTACCACATCAACATAAGGAATTTTCAACACTCAAGAAAAACAAACAATGGTCTGATAAATCTTGAAGTATTCTGCAGATTGTTTTGATTTTCACCCAATTATTCCTTGTGGCATGTTTTTGCCACTGACTCTCAGATCAGGTGGCAAGTTGGACATTTCTGGGGGCAAAACTGCCACTTGCCACTGTTAATTTGAACCCTGCATACATACTTCAAACTTGGCATGCATGTGCAACTTATGGAGGCGAACATTTTTAAGGGTGACTTATTTAAGGTCAAGGTCATACATCAAGGATATAGGTCAAATTACGGGTCAAATTCTGTCACCATTCAACATCCATACTTCAAAAATGGCATGCATGTGCAACTTATGGAGGTGAACATTTTTAGCGGTGACTATTTAATGTCCAGGTCGTACATCAAGGTCAAGGGTCATATCGGGGGCATTCTGTTTCACAAACACATCTTGTTTCACAAACACATCTTGTTTCGATTTATTTTCAAAACATGACATAAACAGCCTGATTCTGATGATATTCCAAGTTTCATTAGAATCCAAGGTGTTTTCAAAGGTCATTTTAAAATTGGTCCATGGTATAGGTAGGCTGGTAGGGTTAACCCTTTCCTTGATAGAAACACTTTTTATGCCTTTGCAAACAGAGAAGACCCAGATCAGCCGGCTC
The DNA here is from genome assembly GCA_963576725.1 of Azorinus chamasolen. Lineage (NCBI taxonomy): Eukaryota > Metazoa > Mollusca > Bivalvia > Cardiida > Solecurtidae > Azorinus > Azorinus chamasolen. Next base: position 57,559,590 of record OY755249.1, read on the forward strand.
CTGCAGGAGCCGCCTGATCAGGGTCTGATCTGTATGCTTATGGAATAATATTGATCTGATTCTACAGTGTCTTGTCATGGTCCAATTTTCTGTGTTCCTATGCCATTATTAAAATTTATCTAATAAATATTCATGATGTTATTACAGTAAAACCTCTCTATAACGACCACTAAATTACATCAAGTATTTTATGTTAAAGGTAGGTGGATGTGTAAAGCAAGGTGAAAGAAAAACAGAACGCTTCTATAGGAACGTTCTGTTTTACTTTCACCTTGCTTTAAGCAACCACTTACCCAAAATACCAACTAATGAACACAATTTAGTGGTTGTTATAGAGAGGTTTTGCTGTATTTCTTACATGAATCATGTTGTTTAAAGAGGTTCTGTGTTATTTCAGGATGACAGTGGATACCAGTCAAACATATACAGCTCAGATATTGAACAGGAATACTTGGCGAATCCTGCGGGGATGATTAAGTTTGCCACACAGGGGCATGAATACGAGCTGGACTTCAAGACAATGATGCAGCATAACCTTCTTTATAAAACAAATAGAGAAGTTAGAAGAAGGCCAAAGTTTGTCGATGCTGAAGATGTAGAGAAAAATAAAAGGTATAAGTAAATAAGGACAATGGAACATTGCAAACTATAGCTTTAGATTAATCGCTGAAGTAGAATGTGGCATACGATCATTTGCTTTCTTTCTTTGTCATCTGATTCAGCTCCTTCAATATCTTGTACATACCAATACAAGTAAAATCCCTCTTAACCCTTTCCCTGTTCTATGTTTATTGCAAATTTCAATACCTACTGAATGTTCATTAACAAAAATACTTATGAAGAAATATAGAAGGTGGAACATTGTAAACATTTCAGAAAGCAAAGAAAGAGACCTTTCAAATTCTAATAGCAAACAGAGCAGACTCTGATCAGACGGCTACTCTAGGAGCCATCTGATTTGGGTCTACTCTGTTTGCAAATGTGTGAAAACGTGTTTATATGAGGGAAAGGGTTAACTCGAATTCGACGAGTATTACGAATTGTACGTAATAGAGAATAAATTAGGCAGTTAGGGGCTTAATGCAGAGTGAAAGTTATACAGAAAGCTTCTGCATGACTTTTACCCTGCATTCATGTGCCATTATAACAAAAATCTAATTGATATTCATGATGTCATTATTTCTTACATAAATATTCATGAAATAAAGGATTAAGGAAAGTATTTCTTCTGTCTGTCCTCTCACTCCTCTGTCAGTCTTTCTTTCTATCTGCCATCCACAATTAGTTTGTTCACATTCTAGCATCCACATATCTTAAACAGTCTGAGTCGAATTTGGATATTTTGTATATGGCATTGGATCTGGGCCAAGTATGATTATGTAAAAAGTAGATCTAGAGTTTTGTGTCCTTGAAATATCAAATACGGCATACCCTATTTACCTGGCATACCCTATTTACCCTAAGGTTTTGGACAAACTTAGACAAATAGTGCAGACTCAGATCAACCTGCTGCTAAAGGAGCAGTGTGTTCAGGGTTATTGTGTTAAGTGTAATTAAAGTTATCATTAACCCTTTCCTGCATGTAAACCCATTTTCACGCATTTGCAAACAGAGTAGACCCAGATCAAACGGCTCCTATAGGAGCTGTCTGATCAGGGCTGCTCTGTTTGCTTTTTACATGATATAGATCTGATTCTACAGTTTTTGTTAAATCAAACAATTCCTGTGAAATGTTTGCATTATAAAAATCTAGCTAATAAATATTCACATTGTCCTATTTCTTACATGAATACAGAACAGGGAAATGGTTAATGGTGCCATATTGAAATATAGTTTAACTTCGATATCTTGAACTTGGATAACTCGAACTTCGAGATAACTTGGACTAAAAGTTCAGTTCTTCCAAGACTTACAATACAGAATTGCTCTAAAATGTATTACTAAGCATGTCTAGAAAAATGTGTGACAGCTTAATTCAGGTCTAAAGTAATGCTGAAAGCTCCTACAGGAGCTTTCAGCATTACTGTAGACCTGCACTGAGCTAAAAACTTAAGAAATTGTCCAGATCAGAAATAGGATAAGTCGAACTTCTGTTATCTCAAACTAATTTGTATGGTACCTTGAAGTTCGATATCGAAGTTCAACTGTATTCAGCTGTACAAACTGGTGGAGAGGTGAGTTTGAATGTCCAAATAACCAGGGTACCATTATCATCTCTAAATCCTTATGTATTAGATTATGGCCAAAAATGAATTTGGGCAATTCAAACATGTGGGTCTAGAGTTATATATACCCTTTAGTTACCAAAATGGCAGACATGTATTTTACCATGTTAGCCCATTCCCTCATATTGACGACTTTTGATGACTCTGTAGAAGTCACTTTGTGAAACCATTGTGATAAATAGAGCATTAAATTTTGCTCCTATAGGAGCAAATGCTGTATTTATCACAATGGTTTAAAACTACAAATTCTAAAATTCTATTTATCACTGGTTTCAAACTACAAATTCTAAAATTTTCCTTTTCTCTAGTTAATGCTCCTTTTCGGAAGATTTATTCAAAGAGGTTGTATCTAAATATAGCCTACGATGTAATGGGTTAACACTGTAGGATATGGATTGTTATCATATTTATGATAAATTCAAGTATGATAATGGTCATTTATTTAACCCATCCTTCATATAAATGTTTTTTTCACACATTAATATTGCAAACAGAGTAGACCCAGATCAGACGGCTCCTATAGGAGCCGTCTAATCAGGGTCTGATTTGTTTGCTAATGGAATTTAAAAGATCTGATTCTTTACTTTCTAAAATGGCTATAATGTTCTATCTTAATTTCATTATAACTATTTTGTCCATGAATATTCAGTACTATTTTTCCATGAATATTCAGTAGGTATTGAAATTTGGAATAAACATAGAACAGGGAAAGGGTTAAGTACTAGTCAAGTTAAATTTAATATGGATAATATCATAAAAGTTGATTGACTGTTTGGATGACTGTCAGTGTGTGTTTTGTATGTGGTGTTTCCTGCATAACTCATACATTTACTTTTATTTCAATATTGCATATTTATCATGTTTTTCTTAACCCTTCCTAGTAAATGTCACTTGTTGAAACCTTTGTGATAAATAGAGCATATGCTCATATATGAGCAGATGCTCTATTTATCACAATGGCTTAAAACTACAAAAAATTTAAATTTTACTTTTCTCTAGTAAATGCTCCTTTTGGGTAGATTCATTCAAAGAGGTTGGGTCTAATAATAGCCTATGGATGATAGGGTTATTTCTTATCCCATTCAGACACAGCATTGCCATGTGATCTCATCCTAGATTGATTATAGGCAAAATTAGCGAGATAGGTTTAGTCTTATCTTCCCTCGATTTAATCAATAATATTTTAGTCTTACCTTCCCTTGATTTAAATCAATAATATTTTAGTCTTATCTTCCCTTTATTTAATCAATAATATTTTCCCTGCTCTATGTTTAGTCCATGTTTCAATAGCTACTGAATATTCATGGGCAAAATAGTTATAATGAAATATGACAGATGGAATATTGTAGCCATTTTAGAAAGTACAGAACTATCAAATTTCATAAGCAAACAGAGCAGACCCTGATCAGATGGCTCCTGTAGTGTTTATATGAAGGAGAGGGCTAAATAGTTTGTGGTCATAATATTGAGTTTTCCATCATATATTGGCCAAGTTCGGTTACCAGTCATCTTGTCCCAGGCATTTTAGGATTATAGTCCTTGAATTATCCAAAATTGGCCACTTTGGCCTTGACAGTTGTCCACGTTCTAAGTCCAACAAACTTCATTCAGTCTTCACCAACCTATGCTGAAAATGTTCATGATCATAATATCACTAGCCAAGATCAATAACCTGTTATCCTTCCAGGCACTCCAGAATCATAAAAAATAGTTACTTTGGCATTGTCTGCTTCCTAAGTCCTAACTGCCAACATAGTTGGTATCTCATCCACACTGGATAGTTATACAGGAATATACTGCTAACATGCAAAAAGTTAAAAATATCCATTTTTGAATCACAGGCAAACCAACCAGCGCCCAAAAACTGCAAGAAAAAAGGGTCAGAAATCCTCTTCAGTTGCCATGGTCCCTGCTCCTGGTCACTGGGATATTGGTGAGGAGGAAGATATACTGGACCATTATAAACTAGTTAAGGTTAGTGTTAAGATATACTGGACCATTATAAACTAGTTAAGGTTAGTGTTAGTTTGGATTACAAGACAGGTTATGCAAAAAGGAATAGTTTAACCGTTTACTCCATAAATACGCCTTTCTATGCTTTTGCAAACAGAGTAGACCAAGATCAGACAGCTCCTGTAGGAACTGTCTGATCAGGGTCTGCTCTGTTTTTCTTATGATATAATATAGAAATGATTTTGCTGTCTCGATTCAAAACTTACAATACAGAATTGCTCTTAAATGTTTCGCTACAGATATCTAGAAACACATGATGTGACGCTTAATACAGGTCTAAAGTAATGCTGAAAGCTCCACAGGACCTTTATTAAGCTGTGAATTCCGAGCAATTGTTCAGATTAAAAAATGGATAACTCGAACTTCTGTTATCTCGAACTAATTTGTATAGTTCCTTGAAGTTCGAGATATTGAAATTCAACTGTAAATGATATTAATGATGTCATGATTTCTTACATGAATATTCATGGAGTAAACGGTTAAAGGAATACATTTTACCAACTTCAATAACTTACCAAAAAATGTTTTGCAATAAATTTCTATAACTTCAAAGAGTACAGTAAACCCCTTCTGAACTGGAATTCTAGCTGAGAAGAATTTAGATACTTCTAGGCAGGTGGCTGCTTAATGCAACAGCTGGGTGAAAGTCATGCTCCTATAGGAGCTTTCTGCCCTGCATTAGGCTGCCACCTGATTGAATGTCCAGTTTAGAGAGGTTTAACTTTATTCAGATGAGGGATGGACTAATTTTTTGCTAATAAATTATTACTATTAAACTATTATTTACTAATAAAAAGTGTTATAAAACTTACGTAAATGTTCAGAACTATCAAGATGTATATTTTATTTATAAGAAACACATGTTTTGCTCATATTGGAAATTTATTTACATTTAAAAGAATTTACAATAAAAAACATTGTTAAACAGTTTGGATTGTGGTATTAAAGTTATTCCTCCATAGGCTATATTTAGACTCAACCCCTTTGAATGAATCTACCCAAAAGGAGCATTTACTAGAGAAAAGTAAACTTTTAGAATTTTGTAGTATGAAACCATTGTGATAAATAGAGCATTTGCTCCTATAGGAAGAAATGCTCTATTTATCACAATGGTTTCAACAGGTGACAGGTGACTTTTACAGAGGCATAGAAAGAAATATTTATGGAGGAAAGGGTTAAACTTATTCTGTATCTCATCTTGATTGTATCTGCCTGAACGAATCCATGCTTAGTGTTACCACAATTCTCTGTTAGCTAAGTGAGTGAGTGAGTTGGGTTTTGCAGCACTGCGACACTCAATAGATCATATAGCGTCGATGAATGATGAGATGACACGATGATGAGGGATGATAAGTAACTGATATCTTACGTGTCTTTCAAACAACTGATTCTGATGAGACACCAAGTTACTTTGCTTCTCATCTGGATCCAAACTGTTAGCATAGGTTACCACAAATTCACAGGTTGTGTTGAAATAGTTAACCATTTACTTCATGAATAGTCATGTAAGAAATACGAGGGCTGTCCCAGTACATCGTGGATTATTTTAACAAAACAAATATAACTGGTTGTAGGTTGCTCAAATTTTTACCATGAGTACATACATTATATATACACCATCATGCTGAATTTCAAAGGAGTATTATCTACAATACGTTTTTATGTCAATTACATGGAGGTAATGTAGCGCGCAACCGCGCACCGTAAAGTATTTCGCATGTATTGTAACGTCAAAATCAAGACGTTTTTAATACACATGTTGTGACGGTATATCCATTTATACACATTCCTTTCTTAGTGATTTGTGGAATGTTCGGATACAGTACTGGATATCTTCTCGGCATTCAAATCGTTGTCCTCTTACATGTGATTTTAGTTTCGGTTTGAACCCTTTTGCTGCCAATGCCGGATCTGTGATTACCTATGCAAACAGTTTGGATCCAGATGAGATGCCCAGTAACTCAGCGTCTCATCAGGATCCAAACTGTTTGTTACTATTACTATGTTTTTGAAACAAAAATTTGTACAGACGACAAAGTTAGCAGACGACAGAGTTTGGCAGCGAAAGGGTTAATAAAATGTTGAATGTTTTCTCTTACCTGCTTTTTCTAATGTGACGGTCTTCCTCGCTGTACAGCAGTAGCTTTTCCATGTGCGAATTTCTCATGCCACTTAAATACAAGTGATATTGACACATTGCTGTAACTTTTGATAGTCTCTAACTTCTCAAATGCCTGTGTTGGAGTCATTCGCAAAACTGAGCACAGCTTAATGGATGTACGACTCGCTGTATCTTCTTCCGACGCCGTCATTGTTTTCCTTTCTTTGCACATATATCAGTTTGAATAAATTCCTTCTTTGCACTTTAAAATAACACTTGACGTTCGAAATTCCGCATGAAAACGTCGAAATACGTCACGTTCACATATGCGTGAGAAGTTGGCGTTATTGTTATGGATTCTTGAATTATCATTAAAGTAAAGTTCAAGCCGTACTTTGTTTTTCTAGCGGTTTTTGGGTTGGGCCGTACATACACACATTAGGTTAATTCATGTCTAATATATTCTATATGCGAAGTTATTTTTCCAACAATAATATAACAAGCTATTCAAAAATGTTCAATGCAGACATGTACTAAATTTGACGTTTCAAAAGCGTCAATCTAACGAGTTATTAAAAAAGTCCACGATTTACTGGGACAGCCCTAGTACATTTGTAACAACATCATGAATATTAATTAAATTAATTGTTATAATAGCACATGGACACAAGACTTTTAGGCCATAGCAGAAACTTTATAATCATATCTATATCACCGGTATATCATAAGCAAACAGACCAGACCCTGATCAGATCGCTCCTATAAGAACTGTTGGGGGGATATGTTTGCAAAAACTCAGAAAGGCATTTATAAATATGAAGGAAATGGTTAGCTTTGGATCTAACAGAGTTATGTATGTTGATGATGTATGTGTCTTTCAAACAATTTTCTCAGCTGTCGCGGAGAAGTCGTGACTCACAACGTGAGTATAAGGAGATTGAGGCATTATTCAGCGAGACTATGCCAAGTACTGCGGCAATTACATCAATATCGAGGATCCAGAATGGGGACCTGTGGACAAATTTTATCAAGTATGTTAACCCTTCGCGCGCAATTTCCGTCAATATACCTATCTGTAAATAGTGAAGACCCAGATGAGACAGCTCCTGCAGGAGGTGTCTCATCAGGGTCTGCACTATTTACAAATTGATTGACTTAGTTTTGTCATATTATGATTAAACCCTTTACCTCATGAATATTCATGTAAGAAATGGCAATATAGTGAATATTTATTTTTATACCTCTGTTGGTCGGTCGGTCGGTAGATCGATGGTTTCCGAATGATAACTAATAAACCACTTGGCGTAGGATCTTCAAACTTGCTGTGGTGGTTGGTCATGACAACTAGATGACCCCTATAGTTTTTGAGGTCACTAGGTCAAAGGTCAAGGTCACAATTACCTTAACTGGTGAAATAGTTTCCGATCAATAACTGCTCAAGGATTTGGCTTAGGATCTTCAAACTTGCTGTGGTGGTTGGTCATGACCACTAGATGACCCCTATTGTTTTTGAGGTCACTAGGTCAAAGGTCAAGGTCACCATGACCTTAACTTGTTAAATGGTTTCCGATCAATAACTGCTGAAGGGTTTAGCTTGGGATCTTCAAACTTGCTGTGGTTGTTTGTCATGACCACTAGATGACCCCTATTGTTTTTTAGGTCACTAGGTCAAAGGTCAAGGTCACCATGACCTTAACTGGTAAAATGGTTTTTTATCAATAACTGCTCAAGGGTTTGGCTTAGTATCTTCAAACTTGCTTAGGTGGTTGGTCATGACCATTAGATGGCCCCTAATGTTTTTGAGGTCACTAGGTCAAAGGTCAAGGTCACCATGACCTTAACTGGTGAAATGGTTTCCGATCAATAACTGCTGAAGGGTTTGGCTTAGGATCTTCAAACTTGCTATGGAGGTTGGTCATGACCACTAGATGACCCCTATTGCTTTTGAGGTCACTAGATCAAAGATCAAGGTCACCATGACCTTAATTGCTGAAATGGTTTCCATTCAGTAACTGTTCAAGGGTTTGGCTTAGGATCTTCCCACTTGCTGTGGTGGTTGGTCATGACCACTAGATGGCCTGTATTGTTTCTGAGGTCACTAGGTCAAAGGTCAAGGTCACCATGACCTTAACTGGTGAAATGGTTTCCAATCCATAACTGCTCAAGGGTTTTGGCTTAGGATCTTCACACTTGCTGTGGTTGTTGGTCGTGACCACTAGATGACCCCTATAGTTGTTCAGGTCACTAGGTCAAAGGTCAAGGTCACCAATCCATGACCTTAACTTGTGAAATGTTTTAACATCAATAAATGATCAGTGGTTTGGCTTAGGATCTTCAAAGTTGCCGTGTTGATTAGTCATGACCACTAGATGACCTCTATAGTTGAGGTCACTAGATCAAAGGTCAGGGGGTCTGGGGGGTATACATGTTTTACAAACATCTCTTATTAATTTTTACAATGGCATACACTGCATGTTTTTGGCAAGGGCAGAAACTCTGGAATCAAATCTGTATAATTTAGATAAGCAAACAGAGCAGACCCTGATCACACGGCTCCTACAGATGTCTTATCTTGAACTACTGTACTGTATTTGCAAAGGTGTCAAAAGGAGCCTCTTTGAAGTAGAGGTTAAGAACAAATAAATTGTAAGCCATCACCCTGCAAAGCCCGATCTGACTTGCATTTGATGATTTCAAAACAGTTTGGATCCAGATATGACTAAACTGTAGCTAAGCGTCCCATCAGGAACGGTCAGTCAGTCGTTTGTCAAAACCTTGTGAGAAGTAATAAATGAAACTGATCAGAGTCTAACCCTTTCCTCCATAAATACGCCTTTCTACACCTCTGTATAAGTCAACTGTTGAAACTATTGTGATAAATAGAGCATTTGCTCCTATAGGAGCAAATGTTCTATTTATCACAATGGTTTCAAATTACAAAATTCTAAAAAAAAATTCCTTCTCTCTAGTTAATACTCATTTTCGGTAGATACATCCAAAGAGTTTAAACCGGCCGCGTGGCTCAGTGGTAGAGCGTACGCCTGCGGTACGGAAGGTCGAGGGTTCGATCCCCGGCCGCGACAGACCAAAAGTCGTTAAAAGTTGGTACTAGTAGCTCCCTTGTCTACGCTCGACAATAAAGGTGTAGTTCTAGGACTGGTCGGCCCGGTGTCAGGATAATGTGACTGGGTAGGGTGCCCTTGCCATGTACCTGCGGCAGGAGTATTCCAGTGAGGCAGCACTATAACTTGTCTCATGCGGGTGCCGTCTGCAAATAACTGAAATACTGTTGGTCGGACGTAAAACCCAACTCACTCACTCCAAAGAGTTTGGATCTAAAAATAGTCTATGGAGGAAAGGGTTAACTCTGTCCCTGTTTATTGTTCATGTAAGAAATAATGATATCATGAATACTCATTAGCTAAATTTATACAAATGATATTTTAGGAAGAGCTTATAGTGAAAAATGTCAATCATATTATAAACTTTCCATTGGATACTAATCTGATAGATAGCGATAGATATTTTTCAGATTACGCAACTCAATGGGGAGTGGGGCTCGTCAATTGTTTTTCATGAAATTTAAAAGAGTCTACTTTTTTCAAACAAACATAACTTCTGCAATTTGTATTTGAATAAGACACATTTTCCTGCATATCAAAAAGCATTGTTTCAGTGAGGGGTCCGTATCACAGTTTTTCAATATCTTGCTTCCATTATGTAACATCAAAACAAACGAAGCGTGGGACAGAATTAAGGGCATTAAAATTAAAATATTGCATAACTCCTCAATAGAGGGTTCTGTCTAAATTCTGTGACAAGGGTCCCTAGACATGCTAATGATTTGCATACTGGCCAATTGCAATATTAAATTTAAGTTCGAAAGATTACTTTGTAATCCCTGTATAAGAAAATTCAAACTGGCACATGAAAATAGATTTTAAATGTCGGTTTTGATAGGACTGTCAATGTTTTTGAAAAATAATAAAATAAATTAATGTAACTAATTGTCTTGGTTTTATAGAAAATACAACTTTTGGTAGTATTATATATGATTTTCTGAGGGCACATGCTGAACCTATCTTGCTTCCTTAAACGTTTGTCATTTTTACTACAGGATAACGGTAAAAGAGTTTTTTTCTCTTTAGTTGCCATACAGTATTAAACATATTTTACTTATTTTTCAATTTCAGCAAAAAGACAAAGATGGAGAAAAAGAAGAAAGGAGCTACTAATGAGAAGAGATTGTTTCATGGGACACACAGCCAGTATGTGGAAGCTATATGTCGACAAGGATTTGACTTCCGACTTTGTGGGCAATCTGTTGGTAATGATTTTGTTTGTATTCAAGTTTTATACTTTAACCCTTTCGCTGTTCAGTATTCATGTAAGAAATGATGAATCATAAATATTTATTAGCTGAAGTTTTATAATGTAATTTTTTTTCGCCTACCTGTAATCCAAAATCTAGTGATTATTCATCATAACCCTTTCCTCTATATACACGCGTTGTCACCTGTAATCCCAAACCTAGTGATTGTTTACATTAACTCTTTCCATCATATAGTTGACTTTTGTCAACTTTGCAAACAGAGAAGACCCAGATCAGATGGCTCCTATAGGAGCTGTCTGATCAGGGTCTGCTCTGTTTGCTGATGGAATTTGATGGTTCTGTTTCTTTACTTTCCAATATGGCTACACTGTTCTACCTTCCAGATTTTGTTGGAACTATTTCGTCCATAAATATTCAGTAGGTATTGAAATTTGGAATAAACGTAGTACAGGGAAATGCTTAACTCTTTCCATCATATAGATGACTTTTGGCACCTTTGCAAACTGCTGAATATGTAAAGTTGGTATTTGTTTGATACCATAACCACATGAACCATTTGCTCCATAGATATACACCCTTCTATGCTTTTGCAAACAGACCAGACCCAGATCAGACAGCTCTCTGTTTGTTATGATGTAATATACAGTATATTGGCAATATTTCGAGCACCATCGGGAATCGGCAAAAACCTCGGATTATCGCGATGCTCGAAAGAACCGAGAGCATTTTATGTCATTTCCAAGAGCATTGTTTGACGGCGAGAGGAAGCGTATTTCTTCACAGTAAATTGTTTTAACATTATCATAAACTTCAATGCATATATAATTTATGGATTCTTTCCTTATATAAGTGATAACAGAAAAAACACCATTCACATCGGCGACTGAAGTTTCAGTATAATTTGTATGGGTCCGTTCAACGGACCCTTCACAATAAACTCAAAACTTGTTTCAAACCATTTAGACATATCCCTAGAACAATCATAGCGTTATGTCGTTTATTTTGCATATTTTTTCCATTTATTTAGTTAACATTAATTTAGTTGTTGGTGCTGAGTTTGGTGCACAAAAAAACATTTTTGTTTCGTTCCCTTGCTGTTTCGTAGTAAGGAAAATCGGGGCAAGTGACCAAATTAATTAATAACCGGAACACTCTGCTTTTTTCGTCTGACATAGTTATTCTCGTTCATCTCTCGTAGCAATAGTCTGCATGAACGAGACTGTCTAAAAGTATAAAAAATATTGCGAATTACATAGCACTTCACGAAAAGCACTGCACTATTACAAAATTTAAAGCAGAAAGACGTTATATGGAACACATTCAGCGGTACAGAAAAATCACTACACGTTTGCGAACGTATGCAAATTATGAGTGTGACTCTTTGTTTATTATGCCCCCATTGACGATAGTCGGGGGGCATATTGTTTTTGCCCTGTCTGTCTGTCTGTCTGTCTGTCTGTTTGTCCGTTTGTCTGTTTGTCTGTTTGTTTGTCAGCAACTTTAACATTGGTCATAACTTTTGAGCCAGTATTGATAGAGACTTGATATTTGGCATACATATGTATCTCATAAAGCCGCACATTTTGAGGGGTGCCGTGTTAAGGTCAAGGTCATCCTTCAAGGTCAAAGGTCAAATATATGGGTTAAATCGCCAACTTTAACATTGGCCTTAACTTTTGGACCAGTAGAGATAGAGACTTGATATTTGGCATGCTTGTGTATCTCATGAGGCTGCACATTTTGAGGGGTGACATGTCAATGTCAAGGTCATCCTTCAAGGTCAGAGGTCAAATATATGAGGGGGCATAGTGTTTCACAAACACATCTTGTTAAGACTTCAGTCTATTAAATTCTTATCATTATTTACACCAAAGTAAAGTCTGCATTCAATGAATTTGTTATTCACACATTTGGACGATCTAATACCCCATAGACAGATCTTTCAAAAGGTCACAACAATGTATCAAGAAGGTTTGAATAATTACCTAGAAGGTGGGAAAACACCGTGCTTTAATTAAACAATCAATAAAGGGAACCAGAGTGATCCGCGGGACCAGCACACATGCTCGAATTTTCGGATTATCGCTATTCGGATTAATGCAGGTATTTTCAATGAGATTTGATAGAATTTGAGCCGGGACCTCAACATTCCCTCGGAATAAGCGGGTATCTCGGAAAAACGAGTCGAAATAACACCGTTATACTGTAGATATGATTTTATAGTTTCAGCCTTTGCCTAAACTTCCTATATCTATGTGCAATGTCTTTGTTTCACAATGATAACTGGAATTCGATGTTCATCTTTTATCCCTGTTGACATCCATTGGTCCATGATGACACAACACATTCTAGAAATGTTAGCATAAAATAGGCTCACCTACAATCGAAATTCAGCCCTAAAGCATTGCATAATAAAATACCCTTTTATGATATGATAACAGTACAGGAAATTTGTTTTCAACAGCCCCCTATACCTTATACTGGCTTTCATATCATGGACTATGTTTTAACTGCATCAGCTTGACCTTGGTCTGCCTTGTTTACAATGTCTTAATTCTTGTTGTCCTTTGACAATTCTCATCTCTTTCCTTTACAGGTACAGCATTCGGCAAGGGAAGTTATTTTGCAACAACTGCACATTATTCCAACTGCTACACATATAACAATGACCGCACACTGTTTGTGGTAAAAGTTCTAGTTGGAGAGTACGTACAGGGGATGTCAAAGTATGTGAGACCACCGCCCAAACGGCCCCAAGAACCACACAGTGATCTGTATGATTCTTGTGTTGATGATGAGAAGGCGCCAAAAATTTTTGTGATTTTCGACAATAATGGACAGGTTTACCCTGAATACGTGATAAACTATAAAATGGAATACTAGTTGTTTAAAGTTTGCATTTATGGTGATAACTTTTACAAAAAGGACTCGCTGTGAACTCTATGGGGATCCAAACCATTTCACATTCTGGTTGTGCGCTTTCAAAAACTATGAATTACAGTAAAACCTCTCTATAACGGCCACTAAATTAGATCAAGTATTTAGTGTAAAAGGCAGGTGACTGCTTAAAGCAAGGTGGAAGTAAAACAGAACGCTCCTATAGGAGTGTTCTGTTTTACTTTCACCTTGCTTTAAGCAGACACCTTCCCTATATACAAACTAATTAACACAATTTAGTGGCCGTTATAGAGAGGTTTTACTGTAATAAGGTAGAAAAAATCAGTTTTTCAGAATTGAAGCAGATAACACTTTTCATTGCTTGTTCAAAATTAAACCCTTTACCTGATGGTGAATGTTCAGGTAAGAAAATATGGTAACCCTTCACTTGCTCTTCACGTCAATATACCTACCTGTAAATAGTGAAAAGCCAGATGAGACAGCTCCTGCAGGATCTGTCTCATCAGGGTCTGCACTATTTACATGTTGATTGTGCAAACAGTGCACTCCACAGCAGTGATTTTATAGAGAAATAATTGTACAGTGAAGATATATGTAATTATACAACAGGGCATGGGTAAAGAAGGAGAAATGTATTTTAAAATTCAGCAAGTGAAGGGTTAATTATTTGAACATTTATAATATTTTGAATAAGGGAACTTTTCACCATCACCAAAACTGTATAATAAGCAGACAGTGTAGACTCTTATCAGACAGCTCCTACAGGATATGTCTGATCTGGGTCTACTTTCTTTGTAAAGGGATGAAAAATCATATTTATAAAGGAAAGGGTTAATCCAAGAGGGGTTGTAAATGAATGTCACAAAATTTGAGTTTATATACCAGCATATTCCAGTATTAACATAGTTGGCTGGAGGGTCAAAATACTTAAGCTTTCTTTTAATATTTCCTTCATGTAAACAGTTTTTTACGTATTTGCAAACAGAGTAGACCCATATCAGATAGTACCTATAGGAGTCGTCTGATCAGCATCTGCTCTGTTTGCTAATTGAATTTGATAATTCTGTTTCTTTACTTTCTAAAATGGCTACAATGCTCCACCTTCCATATTTCATTAGAACTGTTTTGTCAATGGATATTCAGGTATTGAAATTTGGAATAAACATAAAACAGGTAAAGGGTTAAAGTACAGAGATAAAAAACATTTTGGTAACTATGGCAATTGCATGTATCATTGGATGCCATATTGTCATTAACCCATTCCTCCATGGGCTATTTTTAGACCCAGTCTCTTTGAATAAATCTATCGAAATGGAGCATTTACTAGAGAAAAGGAACATTTTAGAATTGTGTAATTTAGAAATCATTGGGGTAAATAGAGCTTTTGCTCCCATGGAGCAAATGCTCTATTTATCACAATGGTTTGCAAAAGTGACTTTCACAAAGGCGTAGAAAGGCGTATTTATGGACGGTTGACTGTTTTTCTTGTCCACAAATCACATACAATAAATCCCTCTAAATCTAGTAGGGAAGAATTAGGATGCTTTTAGACAGGTGACTGCTTAACACACTTTCACCCTGCATTAAGCTGCAACCTGTCTCCAAGACTGATATTTATACTAAATTTAATGTTCGATTTTACTGTATACAAGAAAGACTTATGTTTATTCCAATCAATACCTACCGAATATTCATGGAAAAATAGTTATAATGAAATATGCAAGGTGGAATATTGCAGTTATTTTAGAAAGTATTAAAGAAGCAGATCTATCATATTCCAATAGCAAACAGAGGAAATCTGGGTCTACTCTGTCTACTCTGCAAATGCATGAAAACACGTTTATATGAGGGAAAGGGTTAAGTGACACCAATGTTTTGGATAAAACTAATTTACATGTGTTACATACTGCCTTAGGCATGTTTCTTCATTTGTTTGGTAGTATATGATACAAGCTTCATCTTCCGGATCAAATTACGATCATGAGATGCTTGGCATGACACTTTTCAAATATATATGTCAAGTGTGATGTCATTGCATTATACGTTACATAATCCTGTTAGTATTGCAAATATGAGTGTTATGTCATTGCACTATACGTTACATTATCCTGATAGTGTTGTAAATACGAGTGTGATGTCATTGCATTATACGTTACATCATCCTGTTAGTGTTGTAAATATAAGTGTGATGTCATTGTACTATACATTGCTTATAGAGTTGTGAAAAGGTGTTTGTATGAGGGAAATGGTTAAAAGTAATGTGTCTATAAATGAAAAGACCCAAAGGTCTGTAAAAATGGAACTTAATTGTAGTTTGTTTAATGAAAAGGAGTGGAATGTGGAAATAACCAAGGAATAAACACTTATAATTGATGTTAATGGTATAAATGTTGCCTATGTTATTTGCATTAGACAAAATGTTTGTTTAGTTCCATATATATATATTGTCTTCGAGACAATTCTAAAGAATGGATACAGTGTAGGGTTTGGTGGAGAAATGATTTTTTTGTATTTGAATTCACAATTTTATCTAAAGCTATGCTGTAGAGAAAAATATACAAACATTCTCCACAGTTTTAAATACATGTAGTTATAGTTTTTGTGGAATTATTGCCCTTTAATTTTAAATCTCGGGATACTACAAGTTGTTTTTCTTTTTCTTAACCCTTTACCTGATAGAAGCGGCTTTAAGCGAGTTTAATATATTCCTCCGCTGAAGAAAATAGTTCCAATTTTTACAATAATGAACATATAGCATCATAAATATTTTCTATATCCTAGTAGGTGGTAGCTTAAAGCAGGCTGAAAGTAAAGCAGAATGCGCCTTAAGGCGCATTCTGCTTTACTTTCAACCTGCTTTAAGTGGTCATATGTCTTCAAAACTAGAAACAGGCTATTGGGTAAAGGGTTAAAAAGTCCAGATAAGATGTGTAAATCAAAATACTTTCAAGAAAAGCTCCTTTATTTCTTCAACAAACCCTATGTTGTGGTCACTCTTTAGAATCATCTCGAAGAGACGATTCTAAAGAGTGGTCACAGTATAGAGTTTAGTGGAGAAATGAAGTTTTTTTGGTATTTGGATTCACACCTGTATCCTGTAGTTCTGTTGTATTTAGAGAAAAGAAACATACAATGTATACAAACATTCTCCACAGTTATAAACAGTTTATAGTTTTCATGTAGTGCTGCCCTTTGTCCATCTGGAGTCCAAAATGCTTTTTAGATTTCTAAAAAACTAACAATTTGATGTAAAAACATTGTTAATACAAGATATATACACATTCTTAAGGTTATAGTTTTTATGGAATTATTGCCCTTTAATTTTAAATATTGGGATACTGAAAGATGAAGGCCTTTATCTATAGCTCTGTTACATCTTAATGACCATTGATGGAAGTCTATGAAATATGATGGGCAGCTTTTGGCCATATAGTCTTCAGGGAGCATCCTTTTATTATACTGATATGTGTAAGTTTATGAAAAAAAAGTTTTCAGGGACTGTCTTCAGGTATTTTAAGAATATGAAAGATGTTTCTTTCTCATATACCATGCTTTTGTCTTGTGTATTTAACCTTTAGCCTGCTGAGCAAACTTTGTTTGTAGAAATGTCATCGACTTGAGTTGTCATGGTTGATTAACCCTTTCCTCAATAGGCTATATTTAGACTCAACCTCTTTGAATGAATCTACCCAAAAGGAGCATTCACTAGAGAAAAGGAAAATTTTAGAATTTTGTATTTTGAAACCATTGTGATAAATAGAGAATTTGCTCCTATAGGAGTAAATGCTCTATTTATCACAATGGTTTCAGGAAGTGGTTATTACAGAGGCCTAGAAAGGCGTATTTATGGAGGAAAGGGTTAATATGTACGGAATAGTGACTTCATAAATATTAGATTAATTTTTTATGACTGCATATGGGCATGCGACATTTTAGACTAGGCAGAAACTGTAGAATCTGATCTATATTACACCTTAAGCAAACAGAGCAGACTATGATCAGACGGCTCTTATAGGAACTGTCTGATCTAAGTCTACCCTGTTTGCAAATGTGTGAAAAGGCATTTATATAGGGAAAGGGTTAACCATTTCCTCCATGGGCTATTGTTAGATCCATCCACTTTGAATAAATCTACCGAAAAGGAGCATTAACGAGAGAAAAAGAAAAAATTAGAATTTTGTAGTTTGAAACCATTGTGATAAATAGAGCATTTGCTCCTATAGGAGCAAATGCTCTATTTATCACAATTGTTTCATAAAGTGACTTTTACAGAGGCGTAGAAAGGCGTATTCATTTCTTTTCAACAGCACAGTCAGAGTATCAAACACTTTGGATCCTGATGAGACACGGAGCTACTCAGTGCCTAATCTGCATCATCTTGTTTGCATAGATAATCCCTCATCTCCCCGCAGCAGGCTAAAGATTATAGAAGTACATGTATAGATAAGAGTCATATTGATACATAAACACCTATCATAATCCTGCACTTTCTGCAATTATCAGATTTAATTAACTGTAATCTTGTTATTTACCTATTTGTATTATTTTACAATTTTTTGTATGTGGATCATTTGTGCCATTTCTTTGAGATTTTTGTTAATTCAGCAAACTTTATGCTGTTTCATGCATTTCATACCTAGTCCTTTAACCCGAGTGTAGGACGACTGCCCCATAGGACGACTGTCCTAATATTGGGCCATTCCCCATAGGATGACTGCCCCTCAATATAAAAAATAGCATTATTTTGTAAAAAAAATAATATGTAAGTAAAATTTTATAAATTATATGATGAAAATAAATTTGTAAAGGGTTCGGTAGACCAATTGGAACTCTTATATGTATTGTATTGACCCCAAATATTTGGACATAAAATCTAAAGAAATAGCATAGTCCCCATTAGAAAGTACACACTAAGAAAATCTTGGCACAACTTCAATGAAGAATTATTCAATTTTTAGCTCACCTGAGCCAAAGGCTCAAGGTGAGCTATTGTGACCGCCTGTCGTCCGTCGTCCGTCTGTCCGTCTGTCCGCACTCACGAAAGGGTAGTTGTGTGACTTTTTTTAACTAGTCCCACAAGTAAAATCATTAACCTGGCCATCTCTTGTGACATTAACCTGGCCATTTCTTGTGACATTAACCTGGCCAGTTGTGGGACATAGGGTTAGGGTTAGGGTTAGCTTCCAGATCATTCTTTTCCAAAGTTAGAGCCAAAAATAGTTTTTCTTGTGGGACTAGTCACACAAGAAAAGATCAAAGGAAAAAGTCACACAACTACCCATCCGTTAGTACGTCCATCTGTCCGTCCGTTCACTTTTATTTCAAATGACTTCTTCTCCTAAACCACTGGGAGGATTTCAACCAAATTTCACAGAAATGTACCTTAGGATGTCCTCTATCAGTTTTGTTAAAATCATGACCCCCGGGCTAAAAATGGCCCCGCCCCACTACTTTTACAGGTTTTTTTTTTAAATCTTTAAAAATCTTCTTCTCTGAAACCACAATTTCTAGAGCTTTGATATTTGGTATATAGCATCATCTAATGGTCCTTTACCAAGTTTGTTAAAATGATGACCCCCGGGCCAAAAATGGCCCTGCCCTGGGGCTTGTAGTTTTTACATAGACTTATATAGGGAAACCTTTAAAAATCTTTTTGTCTGAAACCACATAATCTAGAGCTAAGATATTTGGTATGAAGCATCACCTAATATACCACTACCAGGTGTGTTCATATAATGACCCCTGGGCCATAAATGGTCTCACCCTGGGGTTTTATGCTACTTAACATCAGAATCTGTAACACTTAAAAGGTAATTTCCTCACAGTTATTTCCCTTGTCCCATCAGCATAGCCATAAGGGACAAAGGGAGATAACTGCATTGGAGTGCTAGTACCATTCTATTTATAACTATTTATAGTAAAATGTTGAAGGTGAATCAGTGTAGCTGTTTTAGAAGGCATAGAAACATCTATCAAATTCCATTAGCAAATAACAGACCTTGATCCTATAGGAGCCACCTTATCTGGGTCTACTCTGTTTGCAGATGCATGAAAACAAGTTTATATGAGAGAAATTAAGAGTTAAATATCAACTCCAGATCCTAAACTGCAGACCAGCAGCAGTTCAAAGATTACAACTGCTTGGCAGTAAAATCTCTCCAGGTCAATGCATGACTCTTAACTCTTTGCATGCTAGTGGTGAAACTGTGATTACCTATGCAAACAGTTTGGATCCACATGAGAGGCCGCATACTGCGGCATCTCATCAGGATCCAAACTGTTTGTCATCTTAACCATATTTTTGCAAAAAAATGAAAGTAAGTTTATTTTAAGAATTGAAGCAGATGACAATAACTTTTTGTTGCAGACGAAACATTAAAGGCATTTTGACCCATTAACCCCAGTGTGTAGTGTGAGTGATGTTACATGGTGTCTTCCAATGTCTCTCAAATCAGATGTGGGAGATATAGGAAAGTAACAATTCAGCCAATCAAGGAAAATGATCACCATCTAGACTTTTGATCTGGGTCCAAACCCAACTGATGTAAGTCATGGTAATGTTTAAGAAAACAGTGAAAACATGATTATGCAATGGCCCAACTGATATAAGTCATGGTAATTCTTAAGAAAAAACATGATAATTCCCCCCCCCCCCCCCCCCAAACAATGATAGGTGTTAAACTTACTACTGTGGATGAAGTCTGCTGCCCCAAAAAGCATCTTAAATATAACTTTTTTTATAAAATTTGATGACACCACATTAAAAAGTCCTAAAATGTCTGAATCTTGTATGATATTAATGAAATAACTGAGTAAATATAACTTAATTATAACAGTAGACGTAACTCTTCTCAATTTCAATTGTTAAAAATACGAATGACCTGTTTAATTGAATTATCATCAGATATTCACACCTAGAGCTAGACTTATTTCTAAACACCTATTAACCCTTAACCTGTTTGCTTTGACAAAAATTGATCTGGGACTACTCTTGTTTGCTAATGCTTAAAAAAATTGTTAAGGCCATAAATAGAAGTTTTAGCTTTGAAAAAAACTGTAAACTCAAATCTATATCTTGTCAAATGTAAGAAGAGGAGACCCAGATAAGACAGCTTCTATAGCAGCCGTCTGATCTAGTCTTCTCTTATATTTAATGTGTAAAACACATTATTTCTCTGAAGAGAAGTTTTTGCTTTGACAAAACTGTAGAATCCGATCTATATTGTGTCAAAAGAAACAGAGAAGACAGCTTCCGTAGGAGTGGTCTGATCTGAGTCTACTCTATTTGCTAATGCATAAAAACAGCTTTATATGAGGGAAAGGGTTAAACGATTTTTAAAGATATTCTTATTGGTCATTTCACACAAAAACTGGCATTATGTACTGCCTAGCACTCTATTTGCCTATATACCTGGGTCAAGGTATAATTGCATAGCTTTATTGAAGTCATTTGAATTTCTCAAAGACCAGTTTTAGGCATTTTGAGCTAAGGCAAAAATGGCACAAGTTGTAAACAGTTTAGATCTTGGTCAACCAGTCACTTAGTATTAGTTCTGAATTCAGTTCAAGTTTATTCAGCAGTGAAAGGGTGAAAGCAGTGCACTAAGCTTATTTCATCTGCTAGAAATGTTGTCCACTGAAAAATTAACATGTCAATATACATGTATTACTGTAACTCAGGTGAGCGATATAGGGCCAATGGCCCTCTTGTTTAATCCTTTTGCTTGCTTAGTGCCACCTAACTGGTATTTGCTAACAGTTTAGATCCTGATGTGGCGCTGAGTAACATCAAAAACATCAAATTATATTATATGCTATTATAAGGTGAAAGAAAAAGCATACTAAAACTCTGTAGTTAGTATTTTTTATAACCATGGGGGAGGTGTCCTATTTTGCAGTTTTCTTGTGGGGCAGTTGTTCAGGTGACAATTGTCTGTAGGGTAATGGTCCTATGGGGCAATCATCCTATGGGACAATTATCCGTACCACTTTAACCCTTTACCTGATAACCTGTGATAGGGATGTGTCTTTTGAGACACCTCTGCAAACAGGGTATTTATACACATCTGCAAATAGAGTAGACCCAGATCAGACAGCTCCTATAGGATCAGGGTCTACTCTGTTTGCTAATGGTATTTGATATATCTGTTTATATAGTTTCTGAAATGGCTACATTATTCCAGATTCCATATTTCATTATAACTGTTTTGTCCATAAATATTCATTAGGTATTGAAATTTGGAATAAATATAGAACAGGGAAAAGGTTTCACCCTTCATTAAGCAGCCACCTGTGTTAAACGTCAATAATGATATGTAATTGAGTGTTCGAAGAATCGAGTTTTCACTGTTTATGAAATGCCAATCAATTTGGCATTTATCAGGATGCTAACAGTTTGACACTAGGATTGTATTTCTGAAAAAACTTAGCAGGGACAGTCTGATGTAGGTCTAGTCTGTTGACATAGGCGTATCTCTGGACAAAAGGGTTAGCTCATATCAATATGTGTGTTCCCTCTGTCTCTCCGTTTATGTTTTTCTTTCCAGCTGTATTATACACTTACTTGTTAGGGAATTATGTTATGAAAGTGATGGTAACAGAGGCAATTATGTTGTGAAGCTGCTGGTAACAGGACAAATGTCTTGATTTCTGTAACCTGTTACTCTATGAATATTCATGTAAGAAATGATGATGTCATGAATATTAAATTATTTAGTTATAATAGCAGATAGACACAATAATCTTTGGATTTAGGATCATATCTATATAAACTCATTCCTTCTGAGACTAATTTTAGACACAACCTCTTTGAATAAATCTACCGAAAAGGAGCATTAAATATAGAAAAGGAAAAAAATAGAATTTTGTAGTTTGAAACCATTGTGATAAATAGAGCTTATAGGAGCAAATGCTCTATTTATCACAATGGTTTCAAAATGTGATTTTACAGAGCACCAAAATGCATTACGCAAATAGAGTAGACCCTGTTCAGATTACTCCTACAGGAGCTGTCTGATCTGGGACTACCTGTTTACTCCATGAATGTTTTATCAAAATTTATGCATGAAATTATGACACCATGAAATAACACATTATCCTCTAGCGACGCATTTTTGCGCATCTTTAAAAGTCACTTTATGAAACCATTGTGATAAAATAGAGCAATTCTCTCTATTTATCACAATGGTTTCAAACTACAAAATTTTAAATTTTTCCTTTCCTCTAGTTAATGCTCCTTTTCGGTAGATACATTCAAAGAGGTTGGGTCTAACATTAGCCTAGGAGAGAATGAGTTTACTGATTTTTTCATGAAAAACATGGGAATTTTTATCCAGACAGAATCAGTAGAATTATATTATTTCATAAGCAGCAGATTAAACAACCCCTGTTTGTGTGCTATTCTGATTATTCATGTACCATATATTCCTGATGTTTTTATGTCATATGAATATTCATCAGATTAAGGGTAAGACCAGATTTTTGTTTTCTCTAATGAGAGTCTTTATTGGTAAACCAGTTATCGTCTTGTGTTGATGAGTGTGTTTATTGTGAAACCGGTTTTAGTCTTGCATTAATTAGGTTGTATATTCTTAAACCTGTTTTAGTCTTGCGTTAATTAGGTTGTATATTCTCAAACCTGTTTTAGTGTTTCGTTAATGAAGGTGTTTATTGTTAAACCTGTTTAAGTCTTGCGTTAATGAGGGTGTATATTGTGAAATTAATTTTAGTCTTACATTTAGTGGACTTTTAATAAAGAAGAATTCAAGTGATTTTAGGTAGGTAACTGCTCAATGCAGAGTGAATGTCTTGCAGAAAGCTCTTTTTGGAGCTTTCTGCATGACTTTCACCCAGCATTAAGCTGCCTCCTATCTTAAAGATTGGCATTGATACTAATTTGTATGTCCAGTTTGAATAAGTTTTTCTGTAAGCCATGCCATGACATAATGTTGCTTTAGGATTTGTAGACTACGCAGATTAAACCTTTCCCTGTTCACTATCTATATAAGAAATACTGTCATCATGAATTTTATTAGCTGATATTTTATAATGTTATCTTTTCAAGGAATGTTTGTAGTTTGAAACCATTGTGATAAATAGAGCTTTTGCTCCTATAGGAGCAAATGCTCTATTTATCACAATGGTTTCATAAAGTGGTTATTACAGAGGCGTAGAAAGGCGTATTTATGGAGGAAAGGGTAAAGTTATCATTTGCAAACAGTGTAGACCCATATCAGAGGGCCCTGCATTGTTTGTTTTTCAGAATCCTCTCACCAAATTCCTCTATACCCTTTCATACTGAATGAAATATACCTTTAAACTGTGATGGGCTATTCTACATTGAAAGGGTTAAGATTGTTATTGCTCTATCCGGTGATTTTTTTAATGTTTGTGTAGATGGATTTTCCTATTGTAGTTAACCCATTTCATCAAAGGTTACTTTTAGATTCTACCTCCCATTTCATCGAAGGTTATTTTTAGATTCTACCTCTTTGAATAAGTCTACCGAAAAGGAGAATTTACTAGAGAAAAGGAGAAGTTTAGAATTGTGCAGTTTGGAAACCATTGTGATAAACAGAGCATTTGCTCCTATAGGAGCAAATGCTCTATTTATCACAATGGTTTCAGAAAGTGACCTGTATAAAGGTATCAAAATATGTAAATATAAGGGAGTGGGTTGATGTATTTGTAAATATTAATTTGTATGAATTTAAAAGGAATCTTTCTGTCATGATGGCTCTTTTTACATATTGCTTGTTAGCTAGTATGATTTTTTATGCCCTCCCGTTTGATGGGGGGGGGGGAGAGATGGAAACCTCACTTAGATTTATCCTTGTCTGTCTGTCAGTCCATCACACTTTTTATGCTCAATGAATTGAATTTCAGGGGAAGCACATAGTCTACACTTCGTCCATTCATGTGGCATTCCATGTTTCAGTCCCACTCTCGTGAGCGCCATGAAACTTCATTGGAACCTTCTGTATTGATTCATGTGCATATGAGGCTTTTTATTAATTGGCTATATATATATGGTATATTTATGATACTATTTTGTCTGTGTGAAGTCTTAGCAACTAATAATAAGAATTGAACTTACTCTTTCCTTCATATAAACACCTTTTCATGCATTTGCAAACAGTGTAGACCCAGATCAGATGGCTTCTATAGTAGCCATCTGATCCGGGCCTGCCCTATTAGCTTATCTGATTCTGCAGTTTCTGACGTAGCTAAAATGACCTGCTTTCATACTCCAGTATAAACAAATTATGTCATTATTTCTTCCATGAATATTGAACAGGTAAAGGGTTAACATTATGGGAATATTCGGTATCAAAGGAAGCTGTGCACCAGCACATGCATGTTTCAGTAGCTCCAAGGTCACGCTTAGAAGTACCATTTCAAAAACAGTGACCTTTTTAGCTCACCTGAGCCAAAGGCCCAGGTGAGTTATTGTGACCGCGATCAGTCCGTCGTCCGGCGTCCGTCGTCCGGCGTCCGTCGTCCGTCCACATTTTCAAACGACATCTCCTCTGAAACTACTGACCCGATTTTAACGAAATTTTGTCAGAAGCATCAGTGCTTAGGGGGAACGAAATATTGTTCAAATTATGACCCCCGGGCCAAAAATGCCCCCGTCCTAGGGCTTATCAGTTTGTCATAGGAAAATCTTTAAAAATCTTCTTCTCTTAAACTGTAAGGCCTAGACTTTTGATATTTGGCATGTAGCATGATCTTATGGTCCTCTACAAAGATTGTTCAAATTATGACCCCCGGGCCAAAAATGGCCCTGCCCAAGGGCTTATCAGTTTTTCATAGGAAAATCTTTAAAAATCTTCTTCTCTGAAACTGTAAGGCCTAGACCTTTAATATTTGGTATGTAGCATGATCTAATTGTCCTGTTCAAAGATTGTTCAAATTATGACCCCCGGGCCAAAAATGGCCCCGTCCAAGGGCTTATCAGTTTTTCATAGGAAAATCTTTAAAAATCATCTTCTCTTAAACTGTAAGGCCTAGACCTTTGATAATTGGTATGTAGCATGATCTAATGGTCCTCTACAAAGATTGTTCAAATTATGACCCCCGGGCCAAAAATGGCCCCGCCCTAGGGCTTATCAGTTTTTCATAGGAAAATCTTTAAAAATCTTCTTCTCTGAAACTGTAAGGCCTAGACTTCTGATATTTGGCATGTAGCATGATCTTATGATCCTCTACAAAGATTGTTCAAATTATGACCCCCCGTCCAGAAATGACCCCCGCCCAAGGGTTTATCAGTTTTTCATAGGAAAATCTTTAAAAATCTTCTTCTCTGAAACTGTAAGGCCTAGACTTTTGATATTTGGCATGTAGCATGATCTTATGGTCCTGTACAAAGATTGTTCAAATTATGACCCCCGAGCTAAAAATGACCCCGCCCGAGGGCTTATCAGTTTTTCATAGGAAAATCTTTAAAAATCTTCTTCTCTGAAACTGTAAGGCCTATACCTTTGATATTTGGAATGTAGCATGATCTAATGGTCCTCTACAAAGATTGATCAAATTATGACCCACGGTCCAAAAATGACCCCACGCCAAGGGCTTATCAGTTTTTCACAGGAAAATCTTTAGAAATCTTCTTCTCTGAAACTGTAAGGCCTAGACCTTTGATATTTGGCATGTAGCATGGTCTAATGGTCCTCTACAAAGATATATCAAATTATGACCCTAGACCGAAAATGGCCCCGCCCAAGGGCTTATCAGTTTTTCATAGGAAAATCTTTAAAAATCTTTTTGTCTGAAACTGTTTGGCCTATACCTTTGATATTTGGAATGTAGCATGATGTAATGGTTCTCTACAAAGATTGTTCAAATTATGACCCCTGGGCCAATATGGCCCGGGCCACCCAAGGGCTTATCAGTTTTTCATAGGAAAATCTTTAAAATTCTTCTTCTCTGAAACTGTAAGGCTTAATATTTGGTATGTAACATGATCTAATGGTCCTATACAAATATGTAGCTTGGCTTGTGGTCCTCTGCCAAGAATGTTCAACTTACGACCCTGGCCTCTGGGCAAAACTTGGCCCTGCCTTAGGGCTTATCAGTTTTTCATGGGAAAAATATGAAATATAATTTTCTCTGAAACCATTAGGCTTAGACCTTTAATTAATGGCATACTGCTTTGCCTTGTGGTTCTCTACCAATGTTGTACAAATGATGACTTCTTGGTCAAAAATGGCCCTGCCCCTTGGGTTATCTCAGGTGAGCGCTTCAGGGCCTCATGGCCCTCTTGTTTGTGTCTGCTCCCTATCTCCCATACTCTTTGATGGACAACGATGATCGCCATTAGAAGATGATCAGTTAACCATCTCTGTTTTGATTGAATGATGACCCTTTGATTAAACCTATATTGAATATCGTATATCCATGTAGTTGTATTTGGTATTCTCTTCTCCGAGCAAGATCTCAGTCTCATTTGCATTGGTACTACTGCATATGGTATAATCACAAAACCATCATTAGAAGATGCAGACCTATTCATTTAGAGCAAGATCTCAGTCTCATTAGTGCAACAGCATATGGTATAATCACAAAACGATAGTAAATTACTTTTTGAGTTATTTTCATTGAATTTTTATGCCCCCCAGGGGATTATTGTTTTTGGTAAGTCTGTCGGTTTGTCCCCAACTTTGACATTGGCAATAATTTTGTAGCCATTACATATACATGTACATACTTCAAACTTGGCATGCATGTGCAACTTATGGAGGCAAATATTTTTAGGGGTTACTTATTAAGGTCAAGGTAATACATCAAGGTCAAAGGTCAAATTATGGGTCAAATTTAGATTTGCGATAACTTTGTCGCCATTCAACATATATACTTTAGACTTGGCATGCATGTGTAACTTATGGAGGCGAACATTTTTAGTGGTGACTTATTAAGATTAAGGTCAAAGGTCATGTCTGGGGCATATTGTTGCACAAACACATCTTCTTTAACTCTGGATTATTTCCCTTGGGTAAATGTAACCCATTCCCTCATAAGCTATTTTTAGATCCAACCTCTTTAAATAAATCTACCAAGAATGAACATAAAGTACTACAGAAAAGGAAAATTTTAGAATTGTGTAGCTCTGAAACCATTGTGATAAATAGAGAATTTGCTCCATAGGAGCAAATCGAGGGCTTGGCGGAAAACTATTCTAACTCATATTTTTCAAATTTTACAGGAGAGCGAAAAAACGTTATTTTAACTTATTTTTACGTCTTTTGTTTGTTTTTCTTCCATCAAAACAACACTTTTTGATGTAAAAACTAAAGACAATTGTAACATTTATGCTATCCTTTATGGTTTGTCATTTATAATAGGTTGGCTGAGTTAGAATAGTGTTATATTCAAATTCTTGCATAAAAGAAGATATGTTTGGTGGAATACTATTGTATCTTGAGATGGCATAGTGTTCCGTTACAAAATCCACTATATTGTATTAGATACAATAGTTTTTTACTGTGAATAGACCACCTCACTATCTAGAAAACTTTCTATAAGATTGTGTTAACATATCTAATCATTAATTATGCAAATGGTAAAAATTCCAAATCATTAATTTAAAGTTAGCACTTCCATACACTCTCTACTTAGTAATCTGAGTAGACTTAGAACTTATAGGAGCTGCCAGATTTAAGTTTGTTAGTGACCACTTGATAATGACTGTTTATCTTATACTATCTGCTGAATGCAGTACAGTGTATATGAGGAGTTTTCTCCAGCAACTTCCATTCAAAATTAAGCAGAGCTCTAACTGATTAAATGAATTAATTTTAGATCATGCTGCAGTGGTATTCCATTGAATCTCAGATAAACGGACATCTTTATATATAGAAAAGTGTAAAACTGAACTTCAACATTTTTAATATCTAACAATAATGCACAATTCTGCAACATCAAACACAAACTTAAACATGACAGGGTTGTCTAATGAGTAATAAATGTAATGATACCTGCACTTGAATAGAGGTACTGTTTAAGTAGAGTTAGGTACATTAAATACAACTATATTTGTCATACAGATCAACATATAAAGTTAAAGTAGCTTGATTCTTATATAGTATTATACCCCATGGTATAGTCAATAATTGTAACATTGGATAACTAATCGTATGTCAAATCTGACTGAGTCGTGACTCTAGTGTTTTGGTCATCCAAGTTTGCATGGTGGGATATTTAGAGTTACATAATATCAAGCCTTTCAGGCCTTTTTTATTTTCTCCAAAACCAATCAATCACATAATAATTCTTAGATGTAAAGGTATACTACAAAATTAATATATGTGAGAAAAATTGTTGCAAATAAGAATCTCTTCCTATTATAATTTAGATTTGTGGAAAGATTGTTATTTAACATACCTGACCGCAAATTCTCAAACTAACAAACATCTGTACATAGATATCATTCTAAGCCGGAAAGCAATAAATATGGCATACTAAGCTGGAAAGAAAGACAATTTTAGCATTTATGCTGCTGTAAGCTGTTTCCAAGACATGGTATTGGACCATTTCTTCATTACATTGGCTAGTACATTTCAGTCAAAGAATAGATAAGCATTTTCAGGTAATCTAAATTGTTGTCTGCTCTTTCTACAAGATAACGGCTCTTCAATTTCACATACAGTATCCCCAGTTTCTATCCATTGGATATCAGGTCTTTCTGACCATTTGTAAAATCAAATGTCACCTTTTTTCTAGTTTTTTCCATGAAGGACACCTGGATTTCGTGGTTTTCAACAACCAAAACCTTTCCTGGATAAATGACTTCATCTCACTTCATAGTAGCATAACTACCCACCACAGGCACATTAATCACATTTTCTTCTTTATTTGTACTTGTTACAGCAGTTTCATTATCTTCTGTGCTCATCCTTGGCAATTTTTCTCTACTCCTACCTTCATCAGCTTCTGTATCTTGCTTTCTTTTCTTATCTATGTATGTCTTGATTTTCTTATATTGCTGGATCTGCAATATGCTCTTTCTTCCACTCACTTCTGTAACCGCATGGTTCTCCAGTAAGACATTTATGGCAATTATAAGCAGGATACCTCTACAATATAAATCGTTTTTCCTACTGAAAGCAGAGCATGTAATTTCATTGTGCCTGGTATTGTTTGGGGGTTTCTTGCTTCCAGTTCTTTTGCTGTTCTTTCATATTCTTTGCCTGTGTAAAATTTACACTCGATGCTTTTCTTCTGATTATTCACCTAATTGTACAAGTCCGTGGCATCTTGTATGTTTACTTTACCCTGTTTACATGCTTATGCTGCCTGGCGTTTTGCTACTGTGACCAGACTTGATAAAACTCCATCTTCCTTTCACGCCAAATAGGTCTTTAT
Source organism: Azorinus chamasolen (assembly GCA_963576725.1). Taxonomy (NCBI): domain Eukaryota; kingdom Metazoa; phylum Mollusca; class Bivalvia; order Cardiida; family Solecurtidae; genus Azorinus; species Azorinus chamasolen. The sequence continues at coordinate 57,589,522 of OY755249.1, forward strand.
GGTGTTTAATTATGTCCATTGTACACTGTTACAGTATTGGGAAGATTGGCTATCTGTCCAATAGTGTATAACCTTTAAGTCGGGATTCTTTTTTATTTCAGTTCAGGAACAAGCTGAACACAATCATGGAATTATGATTAGTAACATCAGAAACAAAAATCAAGTTTCTATGTTCAAGGTCTTCCTCCTGTTTGTTATAAGTAACGACTGGATGCAGTGTCACTGGCGTTACATTCCAGTAAGCACTTTGAATTTCATCAGTGCTGCTAAAAGTTAAATCTTCTGCTAAGTCCATGTGAATGAGCTTTTCATTCCTCGACAAGTCTGCTTTAAGATCTGTAATTACTGTGTACTGTGTTTTTGCACTGAATACATGTTGTAAAAAGTATTGCTCATTCACATGTTTTTTAATTAAACTCGTCTTTCGGAATGCCTGTCTTGACATCTACGTTAATGTATCTCCATTCTTCAAGTTCCACAATATCATATTGTGTCAAACTATCATCTAACAATTGCATCATTTCTTCCTCCAATACAGTTTTGCTTACTGTTTCTGTATTTGGTGATATGTCTATGGCTAGAGAGTGTAAGCATTTCAACTTTCATTGTGATGTTCTGTTGTCTGCTACACAAGCATGTGTTTCTGGTTATCAACTTTGTCAACAGTATGTTCTTGGGATGGAGACGACAAAATACTGCCTTTGAAACTTTAATATCTCTTCATTGTCTCTTTCCATTAACTCTACCTCTAGTCTCTTGATTCTTTCTCTTTCTAAAACTCTCCTTCTTCTACTAACAGCAATCTCTTCTTTTGTTTCCAGACTCATTAAAGAACATGACTCGTTATTCCTGTCCTTACTCATCATTTTAAGGCACTTATATTTTCTGAGTACATGTATATTGCCACACACTATGTTTGCTATAACTCTTCTTCTATTTTGCGACTTGTTCTTCTGTATTTCTGCAGTCATTTCATTTGCCATTACTAACTTCTTCTTCTTTACACTTTTAGGTACTTTTCTCAGCATTTGTCCTTTACACTTTTAGGTACTTTTCTCAGCATTAGTCCAAGTTCATGAATCTCTTCTTCAGCTTTAGATTTTGGCGTAATCTGTTCATGTGTAGCTATTGTTGCAGCATTTCTGGTTGTTATATTCAGCACAGAAAGGCTAACTTTATTTTCTGAAGACTGTGCTATAGCAATTTCTGCTTTTTCCTTGGTTTCTTGCAATAAACCTTTTTATATGTTCACTGCTTTGCCTTTTCCATGCTTTGTTCTTTTTTCTCTATTCACATTTTTTTTCTTCGCTAAAATCCTTAATGGGTAGCTGGTACTTTTTCGTATGTTTCCTTTCTCTTTTAAGATATCTTTATCATGTTGTTTCTTCCTTTCTTGGTACTTCTTCTGATACTGCGCTCTTGTCTTTCAAATTATTTGGCCTCTGAAACAGTATGTCAAGAATGTTATAATGTAAGTCAGGTATGTTAACAACGATTAATAATACAAAAGATTCACTCATTACTCTTTTTAAAGTCATTAGTATCAGTACTATTTGAATTTTTAAGGCATTTTCTATAAATTTATCTATTGTTACGCCACAAATAAGAATGATTTACCATTGATTTAGTCTGATTTAATTCAAGAGTATCACTTCCATTAACCTTGACCCACTTTCGAAAGCATGTGGTTCCGGGTATGTTCTGTACCCTCGATATACGCATGTGTCTATTATTGCCAAGTGCATGTGTGTATATCAAAGTTAAGCGACAAAAAACTATCGATGATGTGTTGCAGTACACGTCCCTGACTTTAACATCCCTGATGTTGTTTTTCTTTCAATGGCTTTAGGTTAAGAGATTTTTGTATGTATGTTCAGTTGAAGATAAAGTAACATTAAGTTTCAATAGGTACCATGAAGCTATAGCTGCTGTGTACTTGTTTATGCACCATAAACCTTTTAACATACATGACAATTTCTAACTAACACCTTGAAAATCTGTCTTTCATGTTATGGCACAAATATTCATTCTATGGAGGACATCTTATGTCGCTACCATGATTGAGACACATAACCCTAGAATTAGTGTGCATAATTTCATTGTATCTGAGTGACCTTTAACTTTTGCTGTGTGAAGTTACAAACTGTTAACGGACCTGGCCAGCAATTTTGCAACAGTGCTTCGTCGATTTTTGCACATTTTTGGAATCTGTTCAAGTAGAAACTTGGTTAATTCTTAAAACCATGTACTGGTACATATCTAATGGAAAGCCGCCTTTCTCTTGGTAAAATGCAATAAACGGAAAAAATATGTTAATGCAGTACACCACTAGCGGATGCGACAGCCAATTTAGGTAATATTTGAGGTGTTCTACAACCATTCGTAGCGATACGGATGACACACATCATAAAATAGTGTTATTCAATGCTTCCATGGCCTTTGTCTGTGGAAAACATAAAAACGGTATCATGATATTTATTACATATTACTTGGAGACACTACAAATTCAAAAATGCAGTTATCATTCTGAGATTCAGTGATTTATAGTATTTTGATCTGAGAGGAATAAGTACAAATTCTGAAGGGAGGTGTTCCCCTGAAAGCAAAAATTGCAATATACAAAACGAGAAAACCGAAGACTCGGTTTTATTGAGTCTGTTCATGAGCAGTAATTGAAAGTACAACACTGCTCGCACCCCCTAGCACAGGTTTAAGCGGCATTAAACTTTCAGAACAAAAAGTACTGAAAATCATGATCTTGAAGGATCGGAAAGTATAACAACACTGAGAATGAAGTATGGGGCGATGTTTTACAGCCGCCATACAAGCACTTAACACCTGCTGTTGTGAAGATTATAAATTCTGAAGGGAGGTGATCCCCTGAAAGCAAAAATAGCAATACAAAAAGGGAAAATTGCAGACTCAGTTTTATTGAGTCTGTTCATGAGCAGTAACCAAAGTGCAACACTGCCCACATCCCCTAGCACCGGCTTCACCGGACTATTCAATCTACTCTAATTATATAAAATAATGTTTGCTACTAACATTTAGAATGAAATATGTTATGTTTGAAAAGCGTTGCTACATTAGATACTTATAATAACATGTTTTCTGGTTACTGAAAATTTCCAGATTGCACCAAAACAAAATACAACCACCCACCCATGTGACAGAAAATTGTTTTAAATTCTTTCAGCTACAAAATGTTTGCAAAGAATAACAGCAAAACTCTTATATATCATTAAAAGTGAATTTTCTACATCAATTCATACTCACCTTCTGTTTCTTTTCTTCTTTCAACGGTTGATTCAAAATGGAGCAGTAAACAACTTTATGACACCATGTGGTCATAAGGGTGAAGGTTAAATACCGATAAATGTGAAGGTCAAGTATTTAATCTTTAAAATAGACTAACCTTTTTAACATAAACTTGTTTTCCACTGAAAGATGATGTTTGAATTTTGTTGATTTTCAGTATTACACTATGCTAACTCCAAGATAGACTAGTGTTCTTCTGAAATAATTATGAAATTTTTTCATTTTTAACTATAACACTATTCCATCTTAAGTTACAATAGTGTTTTATTTTCTTAAACACATGCAGTAAAAGATATTTTCAATGTAACACTATTACAACTCAAGATAGAATAGTCTTTTACTAACAGAAAACTTCATCTGAGATAGAATAATGTAACAATTTGCAATATCTTTGCTATTAATAAGAATTTGATAGAGATAATTTGACAGATTATGTAAGTCTTAAAACAGACATGAAATTTGACAAAAAGTCATTTTTGTCAAAAACATGAGTTGGAATAGTTTTCCGCCAAGCCCTCGAAATGCTCTATTTATCATAATGGTTTCAAAAAGTGACTTTTTACAGAGGCATTAAATGGTGTCAATATGAGGGGAATTGGTTTAATTGCTGTTCTTGTGACAGAGCAGTTTGAGGAACATCCACCAGTTCTACTGGCTCATTGTTTTTGGCATTTGCTGAGGCGGCACAGATATATGTGTGAATGAAACATTTTAACCCTTCGCTTGCTATTCACGTCAATATACCTACCTGTAAATAGTGAAGACCCAGATGAGACAGCTCCTGCAGGAGCTGTCTCATCAGGGTCTGCACTATTTACAAGTGGATTGTGCAACCAATGTACTCCACAGCAGAGCAGTGAAGATATATGTAATTTTACAACAGGGCATGGGTAAAGAAGGAGAAATGTATTTTAAAATTCAGCAAACAAAGGGTTAAGAATATCTCCTTTATTTCTCCACCAAACGTCATGTGACCAGTCTGTAGAATCATCATGGTTTGGTGGAAGAAATGACGATTTTATTATTTGAATATGCATACCGGTGTTTATCTGTATCTCTGTAACTCTATTTTACCAAGCCTTCACTATGTGACCTATTGACCTTGAGTATACTATGTGACCTATTGACCTTGAGTATACTATTTGACCTAGAGTATACTATTTGACATAGAGTCTTGAAATGTTGTAGGATGGTTTTATTGTTTATTGTGTGAACATGCATAATTTGTGAATATGCACTCGGACTCATATATAAATGCCTGCTGTAAATTTGCTTTTAATGTTGCTTATGTAGCGGTCAAAGTTATTATCTAAATATTTCCTTTGTATGACTACATGTGATATATAATATGATACTGAATAGCTGATATATACAGCTGTCAGTGTAAGGATCAAGTTAGATAGATAGAGATTGACTTGGTAACCTTATATTTACTGTAAATGCTGCAATTGTCATGCTTCAGGTCAACCCTTTCCCTCATATAAACGTGTTATCACACATTTTCAAACAGAGCAGACCCAGATCAGACGGCTCCTAGAGGAGCCGTCTGATCAGGGTCTGCTAACAGAATTTGAAAGACCTGTTTCTTTGCCTTCTAAAATGTCTACAATGTCTCACCTTCCGCATTTCTTTATAACTATTTTGTTAATGAATATTCAGAACGTATTGAAATTTGGAATAAATATAGAACAGGGAAAGGGTTAACCCTTGCAGGCTGGAAATGAGTCAAAATTGTCCTTTACAAATAGTGTAGATCTTATAAAGGAGTCCTCTCATCAGGGTTTACCCTTTTTACTTTGTTGATCCGTCTTTTTCTGCCTTTGCAAACAGAGTAGACCAAGATCAGATGGCTCCTGTTGGAGCTGTCTGCTCTGTTTGCTTATGGCATGAAACAGATCTGATTGTACAGTTTTGTCAAAGTAAAACATTTCTGTGAAACTTTTTCAGCTAATAAATATTCATGATGTGATTTTTTTCTTATACATGAATATTAAACATGGAAATGGTTAAGAAGCTGATACTCCAGATCAGCTCCTAACCTTTGATATGAATGCTGCCTTGAAATAGCTTTTAACATTGCTTCGGTTGTAGTCAAAGTTGTTATGTACAATATTTTGGATGGGTGACAATGTGTGTTGGGAGTGCAATACTTGGCATGCAATGTTTACTACTGTACAGTAAAACCCTCTTAACCCATTCCTCCATAGGCTATTTTTAGATCCAACCACTTTGAATAAATGTACCGAAAAGGAGCATTAACTACAGAAAAGGAAAATTTGAGAATTTTGTAGTTTGAAACCATTGTGATGAATAGAGCATTTGCTCCTATAGGAGCAAATGCTCTATTTATCACAATGGTTTCAATAGGTGACTTTGCAGAGGCGTCAAAAGTTGTCAATATGAGGGAATGGGTTAACCAGCCTTTTTTTGTTTTTAGTATAAATATCGGTCCTGGAGACAAGTAGCGGCTTAATGCAGGGTGAAAGTCATGCAGAATCTGCATGACTTTCACCCTGCATTAAGCAATCACCTGCCTAAAAGTATCAAAATTCTTCTCTACTAGAATTCCAGTTTAGAAGGGTTTTACTGTAGCTGTTATTAACATGTACCATAAGATTGCCTTTAAGGTCAGTGTCACTGTTACAAAAAACAAACAAACAAATAAAATAATAAAATAAGTATAAAATTCCCAGTGGCCTAGATCTTGATGTCCTTAACCTTTTGCTTCATAAATATGTCTTTAGCACATAGAGTAGACCCAGAGCAGACAGCCCTTGTAGGAACTGTCACATCCGGGTGTGCTAAGGTTTGTTATTATATTGATCTGATCTTTCGTTTCTGCAATGGCCAAGAAGTCTGTGTTCATTGGCCATTATAAAAATCAGTCTTAAGTGATATTCATGAAGTCATTATTTTTTAAGCAAACAGAGCAGACACTGATCAATCAGCTCCTACAGTAGCTGTCTGATTTAGGTCGACTCTGTTTACATCAACGTTTCTATGGTGTAAAGGGTTAAGAATCTGTTTGCAACAACTTCCGCTGTAACCCCTCAAATTGTAGTGTCTACATGATTTCAGATGCTTAAAACAATTTTGATATTAAATTTGTAAATAATTTTTGAGTTCAGTTACTGAAGAACAATTGAGTTCTGTGCTTTCCTTCATGTTTATCAGCACCCTGGCAAAACATTTGAGTCTGCAGTAGAACCTGTCCTAAGTGACCATTTTTATCGAAAATAAGCATCTTTAAAAACGGGTATAGTTGCTTAATGCAGGTCAGAAGTAATGGTGAAAGCTCCTACAGGAGCTTTCTGCATTACTTTTGACCTACATTAATTTAAGCTACCACCTGCCTTACAGTCTCATAATTAGACCTCTTTTTGATGGCCACTTAAAACAGGTTCTGTAGTAAATGAAAATAGTCCTATGGGTCTAGATCTGGTGAATAGGCTGGATGTTCAAGCACAGTAACCTTCTTTTGTCGTTTGGAAACTTTATTTCACAATATCTGTCTTGAGTAAACATGTATTGTCATGTAAGGGTAGATACATTTCCAGCTACATATACTTGATGACTGACATTTTAACCTTTTACCTGTTCAATATTCATGTAAGAAATGAGATAATGACATTGTGAATATTTATAAGGTAAAATTTTATAACGATACATGAAAACATAATTTTTCTTACACTGGCAGAAACTGTACAATCTGATCTTTAAAATTCTATCTATATTTTATCTATTATCTAACCCATTCCTCCATAGGCTATTTTTAGACTAAACCTCTTTGAATGAATCTACTGAAAAGGAGCATTTACTAGAGAAAAGGAAAATGTTATAATTATGTAGCATAGAAACCGTTGTGATAAATAGAGCATTTGCTCCTATGGAGCAAATGCTGTATTTATCACAATGGTTTCAAGAAGTGACTATTACAGAGGCGTAGAAAGGCGTATTTGTGGAGGAAAGGGCTATATAATTCCACAATCAAATATAGCAGAAGCTTATCAGACATCTCCTATTTATAAGAGCCATCTCATGAGGACCTGCTCTGTTTTTTTTTTACATGATATAGATTAGATTCTACAGCAAATATTTCCTTGAAAGGTTTATATCATACAACTTCAGCTAATAATTATTCATGGTGTCATTATTTCTTAAATGAATACCGAACCGGGAAAGGGTTAAAATAGAGAAAAAATTACATGTGATCTTTTGATAAATCTGGTAGTACAACACGATATAGTGCTCATATGACCTTGTTCGTGATAATTCTGCCTTTTGAAGCCCTTGCAAATAGAGTAGACCCAGATCAGACAGCTGCTGCAGGAGCTCTCTGATCAAGGTCTGTTCTTTTTATGCCCGGGTTGGGATGGGGATAGGTGGGAGGCATATTGCTTTTGCTCTATCTGTTGGTTTGTGTCCAACTTTAACGTTGGCGATAATTTTGTAGCCATTTCACAAACATACTTTAAACTTGGCATGCATGTGCATATTATGGAGGCAAACATTTTCAGGGCTAACTTATAAAGGTCGATTTTACACATCAAGGTCAAATGAGAGAGCAGAGTGTTTCACAAACACATCTTGTTGTACTTATAAACATGTTACAAATCTGATTTTCACCTGTTTAGCATACATGTATTTTAATACAAGAAGCATGAATTGATAATATGAATAATTGGTAGTGTTTGTGAATATTCGTCATTTTACCCTTTCCTCGTATAAGTAAAGTGCCTTTTCACGCATTTGCAAATAGAGTAGACCCAGATCAAGCGGTTCTTATAGGAGTCACATGATCAGGATCTACTGTTTGCTTTTGCCATACATGGTATAGATCTGATTCTACAGTTTTTGTCAAAGCAAAAAAATCCCTCGAAACGTATATAAATTGAGCTAAAAATGTTTATGTACATAAATACTGAACAGGGAAAGGGTTAAAGGGCTCAAGCAGGCTTTAATGTGTTGCCGTTTCCTGTGATACATAGAATCTCCCATTAATGATGATTTTTAAAAATCTTTTTCATCAACTCATTCCCTCCTAGACTATTTTTAGACTCAACCTCTTTGAATAAATCTACCAAAAAGGAGCATAATTTAGAGAAAAGGAACTTTTTAGAATTTGTTGTTTGATACCATTGTGATAAATAGAGAATTTACTCCTATAGGAGCGAATTCTCTATTTATCCAGTCACCAGGCTTCTCTAGTGACATAATAAAGGGGGTGCAAATAAACTTAGGTTTATTTGGTTACTTCCGGTAGTGGAAGGTTTATTAGGTTAGTAGATAGGCGTAATGATTCTATAACCATGGAACTATTTTAGTTTTCTGTAAATATTCATAAACATGTTGATGGAATAGATCTAACAGATCTATCTGGTCACCAGAAGAATTATTCAAATGGGAAAAAATAAAAATAATTGGCTACAGCTGGATTCGAACCCACGCCTGATCCTACAAAAACTAATTCTAATCTCTCTAGAGACGTCGCCCTTACCGATTACGCCACTGAGGCCACATACAAAATCACGTTGATTTATCACTTTTATTAATTTAATCCACCGCTGGCAAAACCCGTTTTTGATGAAATCAAACCTGGAAGCAAAGATTGACAGATAAATAGTAAATGTTTTCTTTTCACTCTCATGATTATTTGATTGATAAACTTTTACAGGGGCGGTGATAGTCATAAACCTAAATATAGCCTGTTCAGTTCCATCGATTTCTGAGTGACGTTAGGTAGAATCTAAAAATAGAAACCGAGACTACGTAACTCGAATTTGACCAAAGAATATAGATCATGTCTGTTTGAAATAACTTATCGACCCTCGATTCAAATCATCTTATTTTTCAAATTCAACCACGTTTCCCTTCTAGTAATACAAGTATCGAAACTATATTCCTCTGCGGTAGCTCATTAGATCTATTTACGTCTAAATGGAAGTGAAAAGGGAGGGATCCGTTGATCGAAAAACTGCATTTTCAATGTAAATTATTTCAAGAGTGTTATGAGTCTATAAAAAATACATTTAACTATATTGACTGGATAAATCGAATAATAGGTAAGTGCCGTAGATTGGACGCCTTTATCCGACTCGGAGAGAAAACAGTTGAGGCTCGGCAAGCCTCGTCTCAACGTTTTCTCCCCTCGTCGGATAAAGCGTCCCATCTACGGCACTAACCTATTATTCTCTATTTATCTCAATGGTTTCACAAAGTGACTTTTACAGAGTCGTCAATATGAGGAAATGTGTTAAACTCACTGACGTAATAATTGGCACCCACCAATGCTCATGTCATATTACTGTGGTCAACTTGTTTAACCCATTTCCTCATACAATGCTTTTTAATGTCTTTGCAAATAGCGCAGGCCAAGATCAGTGGGTCGAACTATCTGATCAAGGTCTACTCTGTTTGCTTATGAAATTACATGAATCTGATTCTACAGTTTCAGCAAAATACCTTACATGAATATTCATGCCGGAAAGGTTTAGACTCACTGACTTATAATATGACAAGTGTGCCAATGTTCTTGTCATATTATTGCAGTCAACTTGTTTAATGAAAATGGTTATCAGTCCATAAGTATCATTCTCAATTGACTATAGCTTTTAGCTTATGTTAAGCAAGAGAATTTGATAAAAATATATAAATTGAAAACCAAATACATGTACAGTAGAATCTGTCTTAAGCATCCGTTCATTTATTGAACATACTACATGTAGTCTTAAAAAGCAGGTGGTTGCTTAATGCAGGGCAAAAGTAATGCAGAAAGATCTTATGGAAGCTTTCTGCATTACTTTTGACCTGCATTATGCTACCACCTGCCTTAAAGACCCATAATTAGACCTCTTTTTGATGGCCGCTTAAGACAGTTTCTATTGTATATGGTATTTAACCCTCTGAATGTTGAATACAGATTGACTTGAAGTTTGAAGACACTGTAGCCCAAGATATGAGGACCCTTTGCAGGACCCTAAACAAATCTTTGATTTATGATGAGAGGTCTAGTTACATTTTGTCTGGTCTGCATCTAAATTATTTACATAAGTATTTACGGTTATTATGGGTAGCTTTGAAGAGTTTATACAGTAAAACCTCTCTGAACTGGAATTCTAGTAGAGTAGTATTTAGATGCTTTTAGGCAAATGGATGTTTAATACAGGTTGAAGTCATACAGAAAGCTCCTAGAGGAGCTTTCTGTATGATTTTCACCCTGCAGTAAGCTGCCACCTGTCTCCAAGACATATATGTATACTAAATTTAATGTCCAGTTTAGAGAGGTTTTACTGTATATCCCTTGTACATAATTCTTGTTCCAACGGTCTTGTGGTAGCTTAATGCAGGATGAAAGTTATGCAGCAAGGTCCTACAGAAGTTTTCTGCATTTATTCCGTTCAGCAGTAAGCAAGACATATATTAAGTGGTGGCTCTAGACCAGCTGCTCTAGACTGGTTCTACTGTATGTCACAGATGCTGAGTAATTGGTTGTCTCATAGGAACATCACCTGTATGACATGCGATCATGTTTTGGAGAAAAATAATAAGTAAAATTAAGTACATGTAAATGTATATAAAAGGTTACTTATTTTGCAAAGAACTCAGAATGCATTCATCTTTTTTTTATCAAGAGAGCATAATTATCCTTCTACTCCATAAATACGTTTTTCTATGCCTTTGCAAACAAAGTAGACTTAGATAAAACGGCTCCAGTAGGAGCCGTCTGATCTGAGTCTGTTCTGTTTGCTTATGATATAGATATCATATTACAGTATTCTGCTGTGGCTAAAATCTCATTTGTTCATGTGCCAGTTAGAAAAAGATCTAATTAATATTCATGATGTTTTTATTTTTTTACATGCATGTTCATGGAGTAAAAGGACATTTAAGCTCCACATGTAAACTGTGTAGTATCCGATCTGTGGGTTGATTTGGGGTCCTCTGATGAAGATCTTCAGTTATTCAAAATGACCGTTAATCTATTAAATAGGGAAATGGTTCAGAATGAAGAGTATTGGATAAGACTAAAATCCAGATAAAGTACTTGTGAACTATTCAGCATACAAAGGGTTAAAACAAATTGTCACATATCATGTTATTTTGCACTTTAACCCTTTACTCCATAAATACGTCTATCTACGCCTTTGCAAACAGAGTTGACCCAGATCTGACGGCTCCTATAGGAGCCATCTGATCAGGGTCTGCTCTGTTTGCTTATGATATAATGTAGATATGATTCTACAGTTTCTGACATGGCCAAAAATGAATTCCTGTGTCCATGTGCTAGTATAAAAAATTAATGCTATTAATATTCTTTACATCATTATTTCTTATATGAATATTCATGGAGGAAAGGGTTAATGTTACGTGTCTTGCTTAGATAAGTATATAAGGCTAAATAAAGTAATGATCTATTGTGTACTAGTATATGTTTTTATCATTATCCGTCCAACTGGGATGTGTTCAAATAGCAATACATGCATTTCTAAATGTAAACACTAAGAATTTTAACATAAATTTATTTTGTTTTTCAGAATTTGTTAATAAAATTTCACAAGGAAACTATGACATAATGAATATTAATTAATTATTCGTATAATGTTATATGGACAAAGGATGGTTTGTTTATGGCAGAAACTAGAATCAGATCGGTGTAATTTCATTAGCAAACAGAGCAGATCCTGATCAGACAACGGGTCTACAATATCACTATCCCCTGCCAAACGTGGATGGATATAGTTCTGGCATTGTCCGTTTCTCTGTGCGTCAAGGACTCATATCTTAGAAATGGTTTGAAGTTTTTCTTTGAAACTTTGTGTAAATGTTTCGTACCATAAAGGAATGGAGTTATAGCCATTTGTTTGTGAAAAATTAACATTTTTGTCTGTCCAGAGCCATATCTAAAAAACTATATGAGTTTTTTCTATGAAACTTTATGTAAATGTAGCAAGCATTATTTGTATTGACCTTGGAACACAAGAGTTAAGCTCTTTATTTGCCAAAAATATAATGTTTTTGTCTGTCTAGAGCCATTTCTCAGAAACTATATTTAAGCTTTTTGAAACTTTATGTAAATATTTAGTACCATAAAGGAATGGGACCTGCTGGTATTACTGACATTGACCTTGGAACACAAGAGTTATGTCCCTTTATCTGACAAAAATGTAACCTTTTTGCCTGTCCGGAGCCATTTCTCAGAAACTGTTCAAGATTTTTCTATGAAACTTTGTGTAAATGTTTAAAATGCATAAGGATGTAAGTATCATTGATATTGACCTAAGAACGCCAGAGTTATAGCCCTCTGATTGCCAAAAATGTAACATTTTTGTCCGTCCAGGGCCATTTCTCTGAAACTGTTTGGTGTTTTTCTATGAAACTTTGTGTAAATATTAAGTAACAAAAGGATATGGAGCCCTGCATGGAGCATTGATACTGACCTTGGTACACCAGAGTTATTATGTCTCCCCCATTTATGGGGAGATATATTGTTTTTGCCAGAGTTGTCTGTCTGTCTGTCCATCCGTCCGTCTGTCCGTCCGCACTCACCAAAGGGTAGTTGTGTGACTTTTTCTAACTAGTCGCACAAGTAAAATCATTAACCTGGCCATCTCTTGTGACATTAACCTGGCCATTTCTTGTGACATTAACCTGGCCAGTTGTGGGACATAGGGTTAGGGTAAGGGTTAGCTTCCAGATCATTCTATTCCAAAGTTAGAGCCAAAAATAGTTTTACTTGTGGGACTAGTCACACAAGAAAAGATCAAAGGAAAAAGTCACACAACTACCCATTTGTTAGTCTGTCCGTCCGTCTGTCTGTCTGTCCGTCACAAACTTGTGTCGCGTGTATCTCTGAAACCAGTTGGGCTAGAGTCACCAAACTTCACAGGAATGTTCACCAGCATGAGTTGTTGTGCACCTGGTTTTTTTTAAATTGTCTCCCCCTGATAACTTTGGAGTTATTGCCCCTGATGACTTAAAATTAGAAAAACTTTGTGTCGCGCGTATTTCTGAAACCGCTAGTACCAGAGTCACCAAACTTCACAGGAATGTTCAACAGCATGAGTTGTTGTGCATCTATGGTTTTTGAATTGTCTCCCCCTGATCATTTTTGAGTTATTGCCCCTGATATGAATACTTAAATTTATACAAACTTTGTGCCGCGCGTATCTCTGAAACCAGTAGGGCTAGTGTCACCAAACTTCACAGAATTGTTCACAAGCATGAGTTGTTTTGCTCTTGGTGTTTTTTAATTGTCTCCCCCTGTTAACTTTGGAGTTACTGCCCCTGATGACTTAAAATAAGACAAACTTTACTTAGTGTCGTGCATATCTCTGAAACCAGTAGAGCTAGAGTCACCAAACTTCACAGGAATGTTGACCAGCATGAGTTGTTGTGCACCTGGTTTTTCTTTAATTGTCTCCCCCTGATAATTTTTGAGTTACTGTCCCTGATATGTTAACTTCAAATTAGAGAAACTTTGTGCTGCACGTATCTCTGAAACCAGTAGGGCTAGAGTCTTCAAACTTCACAGGAATGTCCACCAGCATGAGCTGTTGTGCATCTGGGTTTCTTAATTGTCTCCCCCAGATAACTTTGGAGTTACTGCCCCTTATGACTTAAAATAAGAGAAACTTTACTTTGTGTCACGTGTATCTCTGAAACCACTAGTACTAGAGTCACCAAATTCACAAGAATGTTGACTAGCATGTGTTTTTGTGTACCAGGGGCTTTTGAATGGTCTCCCCCTGACAATGTTGGAGTTATTGCCCCTGATGACTTAAAAATTAGACCCTGATACGTTTGGAGTTACAGACATTACACTTGCGTATTGGAAAGAGGATGGGACGGGGAGACATCTGTTTTTGTGATAAAAACAAACCTCTAGTTGTACTTTGTTTGCGAAAAACTAAAACCTGTCATATGCTCAGAAAAGTTCTGGAATTTTTCATTAAAACTTTATGTAAATGTTTGGTACTATACAACAAAAGTGTTCAAAGGAACACATAATAATAATAATAATAAAGACGACTTTATTTTAAGTGGATTACACACACACACCCACCCGGCCATAGAGTAAACTACTTGAAAAGTTATTGGTTAAACAATGATTGTTTAACCATTTTCATGTTAAACAATGATCATTTAACCTTTTTCATGATTACTCATTCCGATTTTTTTACTTTTTTCTGGTAACTGTTCCTTCCCAGTAGATTTATTCAAAGAGGTAGATTCTAAAAACAATTGGCAGCCAAAACAATTACCAGTTTGCAGTCATTGTGAGGAAAATATCAATAAGTTGTAGCTGTTCAGAAAAAGGCGCTGAATTGTACTGTTTACAGTAAACGATTGAACCCAACTCACTGGGTTAGTGCCTTACCTTATGTACACAGCGCCGGGTCCACATGACATCCAATGAAACGGCAGCTTACAAACGCTCTTACATCTGCAGTCACGTGATTCAACATGGAAAGCCAGCTTGAAATTTGACGGTTTGAACAGAAAGATTGCGAAATCGGTGGACCCGAGAGCGATTCGCGGGTGATTAATGCTGGCAAGTTACATATTATATGTTCGTTTATTGGTTGCATGCTGCCGTTTCTCCCCTGCATGGCGTTATGTTGCTGTCCAGTCTTGAAATTGACGATTGCACGAACTTTGACAACCTAGTAAAATGAGCAACTGTGGCGATTGGTCCGCGTCCGAGAATTAGTCTGTACCGCGCACCGGAAGTACGTCACTTGACAATTCACGCGGGAGAACTAGTGTGCTGCCCATTTCACTGTTGCCAGCAGCAGAGAACTTCAAGAGACGTACAGCAAAAGAAGCCGTCTACTGAAGTAGTAAGTAGAATAGTTTAAGTGTAGTTAGTCAGTCTTTAGTATTGTCCCCTGTGAATACAACATTGGTGGCAGCGGTTTTCAAGAACCGGCGCATTGTTTATTTTTCTTTCACGCTACCTCGAATTAAAAACTGTTCAGCGAGTAGCCATTTTTTGACCACGAGGCCACGTGACAATTACAAGTCGGGATTGTTTTCATAAGCATATTCTGATAAATTGTCATTGAATTAGTAAAGGCAATTACAAGTCGGGATTGTTTTCACAAGCAAATTCTGATAAATTGCTGAATCAAAATTTAACGAAAGCTGTTTGAATTTTGGACCCATTCCTTTACAGAATTTATTTGACACTTTTGGAATTAATTTTTGACTAAAATTGTTTGAATAAATTATTGGTTTGGAGTAGCTGAACAGGCCTTTTTGAGGGAAAAATAATACATTTAGGGGAGAATTAGTGTTGCATAAACAGAATATTTGTATTCTTGCATCTTATTTATTGTGTGCAACATTGCTGACTCTAGTTTTCATTTGGACTGTGCTCAGACTAGTCAATCTGTCCAGCCTGAAACAATTTTAATTAATTTTGCTAATGTCAACCTCCTGTGCCGAATACCAGGAATAAAGGAAAAATTAGCTCAGCTAATTGTCGATGTTAGAGAAAATTCAGGGAATATTACCAAGCCAATATTAGAAACCTTGACCAGACGCAAGCTTTCTCAGAAGGCTGTTAATATGATAGATTTTAAGCGGAATCAGAATCTGTTTGACATGGCCTCCGGTAATTCCGATACGGATGAGGAGGAAAGTGATGGGAAGAAAGCACCTTCATTACCTGATGCTGGTTGGTCTGAGCTAATTAATGTGATCAAAGCATCAACTGAGGTTTTGAAGGGAAGACAGCAAGATAGGGTCGTGCAAATCCCTGTTATCCCTTTCTTGACGTTGAACAAGACACCTCTGGAAACGAAGCCGTCCGGTCGCAAATTGCCGACGATTCCTCTGTATAGTCCTTCTAAGGTAGAGCCCTGGGAGCTAAAGTCTCCTTCGGATTTCACTGTTCCTTCCAGAAGTTATTGTCCCTTTCCCCCCAAACAGCAACTTAGGTTTGGAGATGAAATTTCCCCTTCTCGTTCACCCTCTAGTTTGACGGAAGGTTCGTATTTTAATCCAACTGGCCTTAGGGGTCACAAGGATTTCATTAAGTCCCTGCCTAATAATTTGTCTTATGACGGGAAAGGTAATTGGGAGCCTTTCCGTTTGAAGTTTCAGAGATATGCAATAGCTGCAAATTGGACAGATGAGGACTGTTTGAATGATCTATGCTGGTGTCTAACGGGCAAGGCGGCAGATTTTTATAGTCTGCTGTGTAAGCGAAAGGAGTCCCTTTCGTTTGATACCCTCTTCAGTAAGCTGGAAGCGAGGTTCGGGGAACATGAGCTACCAGAAGCCGCGCAAGTTCGTTTCCAACAAACTGTGCAGGTAGGTGGTGAGTCTTTGGAGGACTGGGCTGACAGAGTGCTTACTCTAGGCAGCCGTGCATTCCTTTCTCTTCCTGAAAGTTTTCAAAACAATCAGGTAATAAATAGGTTTTGCCAGGGCATGCTAGATAAAGAAGCTGGACATCAAGTCTGTATGAGAGAGTCGAGTACCCTCCAACAAGCCATACAAATGGTGCTTAAGCACCAGCAGGTTCATTCTGCAATGTATGGTAAGGACAGAAAAGAGGCCCATAAGAAAGAAGAGCAGAAGGTGTACGCAGTGCAGAAAGAGGAAGAATTGGTATATGCAGTGCAGGCACCTCCTCTGGATCCAGCAACGGATTTTGTGAAGGCACTGAAGGAGTTAGAGGAAAGGTTAACCAAGACCTTTAATAAGGCCTCAGCGAAAGAGGCTGAACTGCTACACATGTGGTGAGCTCGGACATCTTAGCCGAGATTGTCCAAAGAAGTCGTTAAACGACAAAGGGGTGGTGAAGAAGCAGGTCTTTCAGCGCCCCCACAGCCTCAGTAAGTATGACCTGTCCCAAAAAGTCTAGATTGGCCGCTAAGTTTTCCTCGAATTCTCCACAGGGTAACATTAAGAACTCTTCTAAAAATGTCCCTATAGAGCACCAATCAGATCCGGTAGTTGTCTGTCAGGTTAATTCCGCCAGTCAATTCACCATAGGTTTACAAATAGGAGACCAGCCTGTTAACGCTGTTGTGGATACAGCTGCCCAAGTGACCATAATCTCAGATAGGGTCTATCAAGCTTTAACTCACAAGCCTCCTGTAATAAGGAAGGTAAAGTTATTAGCCGCGGGTAGGGAGATGTCCATGCAGGGTTTTGTTGCGGGACCAGTGAAACTTAAAATAGGGAATAACTGGTATAGAGAAGAAGTTTATGTAGCTCCTATTGAACAAGAAATGCTCTTGGGATTTGACATTCTTCGGAACAGGGGTCAGGCTATTCTTGATATGGGGCGGGGCATATTGTTTTTCGACGGGATGGAACTTAATCTAGAAGTAAAATCTGGTAAAAATCCAACTGTTTCCCGAGTTTCAGTGTTGAAAAGAAGGGTAGTGCCTCCACACTCAGTGGTGAAGGTTAAATTAAGATGAGTGAACCTCTTCCGGACTATGTCATAGAGCCCAAGAGCAAAACCAAATTCTGGATGCCCAAAGTTGTTAGGTCAGGGGGTTCTGCACCAATTGTTTGTCTTGTGAACCCTAGTGATAGGTATAGGTTAGTCACTAAGGGAATGGAGATTGGTAGTGCTTACCCCGTCGTTGAGATCAAGAGTGGAGAGGAACCGGAAGAACCTGAACCAATCAAAGTTCAGGAGGTCCACGAGGCAGAAGGCGATACTCTTGGTTCAAACAAATGCCGGGGGCGGGTGACCTTGGTGGAATACCAGATCACTTGAAAACGCTTTATGAGAAAGCATCCAAGGATTTAGATGAAGATCAAAGAATTCAATTAGCTCAGGTTCTAATTGAGTTTCAAGATGTTTTTGCCAAAGATGATTTCAATTTAGGCAACTTTACAGCTGTAGAACATGTCATTGAGACTGGGGATGCCAAACCAATTAAGCAACGTATGCGGCGTACGCCTGTTTGTTTTCTTGGGGAGGAGGAAGCACATCTAAAGAAGATGCTACAAGCAGGAGTTGTACAAGAGTCGACTTCAGATTGGGCTTACCGCCAGTCTTGATAAAGAAAAGGGACGGAACTGTCCGATGGTGTATTGACTATCGTGCTTTGAACGATGTGACTGTCAAGGATGTGTATCCATTGCCATTGATAGACGATTGTCTAGATACCGTCTAGGGTAGTGTCTGGTTTTCAAAACTTGATGCGAATTCAGCTTACTGGCAGCTCAAGGTAAGGGATGAAGACCAGAAGAAGACAGCCTTTATAACTAGGTACGGACTGTACGAGCATATCAGGATGGGTTTCGGATTATGTGGAGCTCCAGCTACATTCTCCAGAGCCATGAACCTGATATTAAGGGGCTTGACATGGAAAACCGTGCTAGCCTTCTTAGATGACGTTATCGTCTTGGGTAAGAGTTTCTCAGATCACGTGGTAAATCTCAGAGACACGTTGCTACGGTTTAGGCAATATGGGCTTAAACTTAAGCCAAGGAAATGTGACCTATTTCAAAGGGAGGTGGAGTTTCTTGGTAGAACCGTGGGTAACGATAAGCTTGCCATGACAGAAGATGATATCAAGGTGGTATGCGATTGGCCAATTCCTACTTGTGCCAAGGACGTAGAGAGATTTATGGGGTTAGCAAACTACCATAGAGGGTTCATCAAGGACTTCTCTAAGCAAGCATCCCCATTGTATGCGGTCAACGGAAAGCATAACTTTGTCTGGACGGAGGAGCAGGATGAAGCTTTTAGATCACTTAAGAATGCTTTATCGGAACCGCCAATTTTGGCATTATCAAATCTGAAAGATACTTTTGTGTTAGACACTGATGCTTCGGATTTGGCGATTGGGGCTGTCTTGTCTCAAATACAAGATGGTCAGGAAAAGGTTATAGCATATGGCAGTTATGCTCTAACAAAGGAACAACGCAGATATTGCGTTACGAGAAAAGAGCTGTTAGCAGTAGTACGCTTTACGAGGCAGTTTAGACACTATTTGCTAGGGAAACCATTTGTTGTGCGGACTGACCACTCGAGTTTGAGATGGTTGACCAGGTGTTGTGTTCACCAACAATTTGATGCATATGGTAGCTACACTAATGTAATTGACGTGTTTATGAACACAATACAGGTGCCCCTCTATCACTTTCCAATATGAATAAAGTTAAAATACCTCGAATAGAACTAAAAGCTTTAAATATGCAATCTGTGTCGTCTGTACAAGTACCCAGAAATATTTCTAATTTCTCTTCCCTTCAACCTTTTGTTCGTTTAAAACAACTTAATCTTCAGTCGGCTTCATCTTTTCACATACCATCTCTTTCTATTAATAAATGTTTTTTCAATGGACCAAGAGTTGTACTTTCACCTTTAAAATCTGTTATCCGAAATGTTTCTTCTATTCGTAAACGGTCCTTATGCAGGCGACACAGAGTGTATCCAATTATCCAAAAGTGCTTTGCTAAGAGGTGCATATGTTGTAGTAACATTTCTTGTAATTCCACTATAAAATCTACAGTTAATGGTAGAACATTTAATGTCAAGATAAACTCAGACGTTGATTGTACTACTACTAACGTTATTTATGTTATAACTTGAAACGCGCCTAGTTGCGGTATACAGTACGTAGGACAAACAGGACGTGCTTTGAAAACTCGATTTCGTGAGCATGCATATCAGTGTCGAAATCGTAAACTAAACAATTTTTTATACCAACACTTTCGGAAATCTGGCCATTCTTTTAAAGATGTTTTAGTACAAATTGTTGAGCATATAACATATGATAAGGAGGCGACTAGTAGCTTTAAATCGAAAGCTAGATTTATATCTGAATTAAATTGAATCAAAAAATTGCAAACACCTTTTCCTTTAGGACTGAATGATAATATTTACCAGACTGGAAATATTTCAAAAGAACCAGATATAGATATTTTTTCAATTTTTTCTATTAGAAAACGCAAATCTCGTTCGCATGGCATTCGCAAGAATGGTAATGTTAAACGAAAATCTCGTTTGAAATTGACTCTTCTTGATCTACATACTTTACGCCTAACTTCGGGTAAACATGCCATGCTTTCTAGACTTTCCTCCTTATCTATATGTTCATTAAAAGAAATTGACGAGCAAGCCGATAAAATTATTTTTCGACCAGATCCTCTCATAGGAACGGCTAGTTTGATACAAAGCTTTACTCTACATGTTCTCAGACCGCACATCGACAAATTATCTGAACACCAAAGATTCTTCTTGAAAATTCCTTTTATTAATAAAGGTATTGATTTTATTGACCTCCAAAGTATTTTTAGAGACAAAAATGTAATTGACACTATTCCTAAATACTTTAAAAATACAGAACCACCTATCATTTGCTACAAATATAACAAACCAATCAGAAATACAATATTCAACTATAATAAAATTGTGGCCGACCTTAATATTAATGATAATATTCCTGATAATTGAGATTGCGCCACCTCAAAATTTTGCTATTCTCCGGCTGGTCATGTGATTACTGGTAATTTTGAGATAATTAAAGATAAACGTCAACGATCTCTTTTGAATAAAGGTCCCAAATATAGAATACCATCCTTGATAGATTTTAACTCTTGTCGAGTTCAGATTGCGGAGGCTTTACAAAATTTTAGTATTAAATGGTGTCGAAGAGAACATGTTGAGTCTAATGCCCTTTCTTGTTGGAAAAAACTAATTTTTGATATAATTGATAAACGCATTTCCTTTTACAGCTCTAATAAACACCTTCTTCCACCTAAACCTAGAACTTCATTTAGACATCTTAAAAATATGTTTTTGTTCCTGCTGATAAGGCATCAAATAATGTGATTATTATTTGACGATTACATTATATCGATGTCTTGAAGCAGGACATTATTAATACCAAGTCATACATTTCAGTTACCACTGACGAAAAGACCACCATTTCAGACCATGTCAAAAAGTGTGAACAATTTGGAACCGATATTAAAATTACACAACATAAACTTCCTACTATGTATTGGTTACCAAAACAACATAAAAAACCATATAAAGCGCGTTTCATTGCAAATTCTAGTTCATGTACAACTACTAAATTGTCTATACTTTTGACTTCTTGTTTAACGAAGGTAAAGGAACATGTAAAATTTTACTGTGATAAGACTTATGAAAATTCTGGAATAAATCTCTTCTGGTCTATTAAGAACTCTTCAGAAGTCTTAAACAAACTTAAGAACAAAAGGTATCTTGCATCCACTGTAAGCACGTACGATTTTTCTACTCTGTACACAGCTCTTCCTCATATTTTAATTAAGGATAAGCTTACTAACTTGATCCAGAAAGTATTTGCCCGAGAAAAAACATCATTCTTGGCATGTAATGCTGAAAAAGCTTTCTTTACTGACGAGCAAATGAAATATTACACCAATTGGACTTGCACAGAAGTTTGCGAAGCACTAACCTTTCTTTTGGATAACATATTTGTACGTTATGGGAATGCTATATACCGTCAGGTAATTGGTATTCCCATGGGTACGAATTGTGCACCACTTGTCGCAGATTTGTTTTTGTACTGCTATGAGAGAGATTTCATGTTGAGTTTGAATCCTCAATCACAAGAAGATGTTATAAAAGCCTTCAATGAAACTTGTCGATATTTGGATGATATTTTTAACTTAGATAACCCTTTCTTTGATGCTCTGATTCCTACAATGTATCCTAAAGAACTCAAATTGAATAAAGCTCACCCGTCCGACAATTATGCAGCGTTTCTTGACCTAGACCTTAAAATTAATAATGGAATGATTTCTTCTAAAATATATGACAAAAGAGATGATTTTGATTTTAATATTGTAAATTTTCCTCATCTTGACGGGGATGTTCCCCGTGCTCCATCTTACGGGGTTTATATATCTCAACTTATGCGTTTCATCTATTGACGATTTTAACAGTCGAAATCTCATTTTAACTGATAAACTGCTTAAACAAGGATATAGATACCATAAACTAAGAAAAACTTTCTCTAAATTTTACTATCGAAATCTCTCGCTTATTGGCAAGTACAAATGTAATCTCAAGGTACTTTTGCGATACGGTATTTCACATCCGGAATTTTATGGTGATGTGATTTACAAACTTCGTAAAGTTATTGGACATACCCATTTTCTCACTTTGTTCATCAAATATATAAAACAATTCATTAAAAAGGGATATGATCCTGTATTACTACAACATACTGCATGTTTGGTTGTGAACCCTTTTACAGTTGGCAATCACGCTGGCCTCTTTGCATGTACGCCGACAAGAAAGGTTTAGTACTCTATGAAGGCGACCTTTTAGATCCAGAAATGGAAGGAGAACGTCGGATATCTGTACTATTTCATTTTTGTCGTACCCTTTATTACTTTTCTACAGTTACTCTGTTTGCAGCTCAATCATTGAGTACAATAGCGATAGGTGGATACAGTATTTTCAATAAAATGTTTTTTGTTATACATGTACTTTACCACTGTATTTGCTGTCGCGGTTGTTGTAGATTAGTCGGAGAGGGGATACGTTTATTTACACTGTTTGTCTTTTAGGATGGGGATGGAATAAGGGTGAGGTTGGGCGCCCATAAACCGGTTTAAACCCCCGGTGACTTTTGTCACTGACTGTTCCAAGGCGGTACTTCCATCTTCCTCCTATTGTATGTTTGTTTTGTCTTTGTGCGTCTCTTGTTGTTTTTTCTACCTATGTACATTTGCTGTTTCCTTGTGTTGCTGTTCGGGCGAGTGTTTGTTCTGTATGTGGTGTTTCCTGCATGACTCATTTTTGTACTTTTAGGGAGCCACAAGGGCAATTGGCGAGATGGCTGGAGGAGCTTTCTCAGTATAACATGGTACTGAAGTACCGGGCAGGTCGTGATCATGGAAATGCAGATGCAATGTCAAGGTTACTCAATGGACAATGTTCTCATTCCCATGGGTCACGGCTTGAGCAGTTGCCTTGTGGTGGGTGCAAGTATTGCAAAAGAGCCCAAGAAAATTGGGGGCCCTTCATGGAAGAGGTGGACTATGCGGTGCCTTTGGTATGGATAGGCCTACTTCATTGATCACGGAGTCTCAGGCCTCCCAAGTCCAAGAGAATAAGGTTAAACTTGACTCATTAAGTCCTTGCGACAGTGGCAAGACAGAACACACAACAATGGTTAACAGCTGTACAGAGGAGCAAATTTTTGGTGATCCAATTTCGGTGGTCTCAGACCTCGATTGGTGGTCTCACCAGGAGGGTAAAGTCTCTGAGGAGACCTATTCATTGTCGCAGTAACAATACAATATTTATCAATTCATATATTTGACACTATTTGACTTGTTTTAGGATCTAAGTGTTAATAGAACCTAAACTTGTTTACATCAATGCACTATATAACCAATTTAATATCGCAGTACCTAAGAGCCGAACTCGCTCTATCTATCTAAATACCCATCTATCGTTGAACACAGTATGGTGCCCCCCTACTTACAACTAAACTATGAATACAACTACAAGAAAATTTCAAACTTTAAAAATACATTCTACGACATCTGTGCAAATTCCACAAAATGGTAATTTTAGATCGTTTCAACCTTCATTGTGTTTAAAGCCACTAAACCTTTATTCTGCAAAATCGTTCCACCTACCTTCTGTTTCAATTAACAACTGTTTTCACAATGGCCCAAAAGTGGTACTTTCTCCGTTACATAAATCTATTCAACATAGTACTGTAGTTAATATAATTCAAAATAAACGGATTTTGCACGGAAGACGTAGAATGTATCCAACCATTGATAAGTGCAATGCTAAGAGGTGTATGTGCTGCAAATATCTATCTTGTAATTCTACCATTAAATCTACAATTAATGGTAGAGTTTTTACCACAAAATTTACATCAAATATTAACTGTAAAACTTCTCATGTGATTTACGTTTTAACATGAAATGCACCACTCTGTGGTATACAATATGTAGGACAAACTGGACGCTCACTAAAAACTAGATTTCGTGAACATATATATCAATGCCGGAATAATAAAATTAAAAATTTTCTATACCAGCATTTTCGTAAATCGGGTCATTCATTTAACGATATTACAGTTCAGCCAGTTGAACATCTTGTTTATGATTATAATTCTACAAATAGCATCAAATCTAAAGCCAGATTTATGGCAGAACTCAAATGGATTAAAAATTTACAGACAGCTTTCCCTTTAGGCCTAAATGATAATATTTATCAAACCGGAAATATTTCTAAAGACCCTAACATTGATATATTTTCTATTTACTCAATCAGAAAACGAAAAACCAGATCACATGGCTTACGTATAAACGGCAATATCAAACGCAAAGCTCGACTTAAAACGTCTGTTTCAGATTTACACACTATACGTCTACAATCTGGCAGACATACTATGCTCTCTCGTCTATGTTCTTTGTCTATTTCTTCTATAAGAGACATTGACATAGAAGCAGACAAAGTGATCTTACGAACAGATCCTTTATATAATACAGCTTCTTTCATTCAGAACTACACTCGGCATGTTCTTCGACCACACGTTGATTCAGTGTCTGCCCATAAAAGATATTTTTTGAAAATTCCCTTTGTTAATAAAGGTATAGATTTTATCGATCTACAATCAATATTTCGCGATAAAAACGTAATTAATACCATCCCAGCCTATTTCAAAAACTTAGAATCTCCAATTATCTGTTATAAGTACAAAATACCTATTAGGAATACTATTTTTAATTACAATAAGATTGTATCGGACCTTAATATTGTAAATAATACTCCTGTTAGTTGAAATTGTAATTCTTCTAAGTTCTGTTACGCCGAGGCTGGTCATGTTATTACAGGCAATTTTGACATTATCGAAAACAAACGTCTCCGTACTTTACTAACTAAGGGACCTAAATACAGACTACCTTCTTTGATAGATTTCAAAATCTGCCGCAGCAAAATTATAGAATCTTTGTTAGACTTCAGTGTAAAATGGTGTCGCCGAGAACATGCAGACAATAGTGCCCTTACTAAACGGATAAAACAAATTTCAAATATAATGGATACACGTATCGCGTTTTACAAATCTAACATTCATCTTCTTCCGCCTAAACCTAAGACTTCAGTTCGCTTCTTAAAAAATAGTATACAAGAATTTCACTCTAAATACGTGTTTGTCCCAGCTGATAAAGCGTCAAACAATATAATTATCGTTTGACGACCTTATTATGTGGATGTTTTAGAACAAGAACTAACTAAGAAAAAGTCATATATTGGGGTCTCTAAGTCTGAAAACGACATAATATCTGAACATGTTAATAAATGTAAACAGTTCAATGCTGATATATTAATCACACACCATAAACTTCCGACGATGTACTGGATACCTAAACTCCATAAAACGCCAGTTAAATCACGCTTCATAGCAAATTCTGTCTCTTGCACAACAACTGCACTATCCAAACTAATCACATCGTGTCTAACAGCGGTCAAAGAACATGTCAAGCGTTACTGCGATAAAGCTTATGAGAATTCAGGAATTAACCTTTTTTGGTCTATTAAAAACTCCAATGAGGTTTTAACTAAATTAAAAATCAAGCAACACCAAGCTAACACTATAAGCACTTATGATTTTTCTACACTTTATACCACATTACCACACGATCTAATTAAGATCAAACTTACTAATCTGATAAATAAAACATTTGCCAGAGAAAAAGTATCATTTATTGCCTGTAATTCTAGACATGCGTTCTTTACCAATGATGTTACAAATAAATATACCTCATGGACATGTTTAGCTCTTTGTGACGCTATTACGTTTCTTTTAGACAATATATTTGTTCGTTTTGGTAATTCTGTTTATCGCCAGGTTATTGGTATTCCAATGGGAACCCATTGTGCTCCTTTAATTGCAGACTTGTTTTTGTTTTGTTATGAACGGGATTTTATGCTTAACCTTTACAGCGATTCACAGGCGGATGTCATCAATGCCTTTAACAATACAGCACGTTATTTAAACGACATTTTTAATATTGATAACCCATACTTTGATTCTATGATAACCTCAATTTACCCTAGGGAGCTCAAGCTTAATAAAGCAAATAGTTCTGACATATCTGCAGCCTTTTTAGATTTAAATTTATCTATAAACAATGGAACAATTTCTTCTGGAATTTATGACAAAAGGGATGATTTTAATTTTAAAATAGTTAACTATCCTCATTTGGATGGGGATGTTCCCCGAGCTACATGTTACGGTGTATACATTTCTCAGCTTGTTCGTTTTGCTAGAGCTTGTTCCTCTGTTGATGATTTTAACAATCGTAACCTTATTATCACTGAAAAACTACTAAAACAGGGCTACAGATATGACAAACTTCGTAAAACATTTTCAAAATTTTACCACCGTAATATTCTACTCATCAGCAAATACAATTGTCATTTACGTACTTTTCTAAAGTTAAGTATTTCACATCCGGAGTTTTACGGTGATGTCATTTACAAACTTCGAAAAATTATTGGACATACTTATTTTGATACTTTGTTTGTCAAACGTATAAAACAATTCATTAAAAAGGGATATGACCCCTCTATATTGCAGCACACTACATGCTTGGTGGTCGACCCCTTTACAGTTGGTCATTATGCTTTCCTCTTTACTTGTGCGACGACGGAAAAGGCTTAATACTCTATGAAGATTCCCTCTGAAACCCGTTTACGGAGGGAGGAAATTAGATATTTGTATTTTGCTAGTTCTGTCGTACCCCAAATGACTACTCCACAGCTGCTCTGACCTGAATAGTCATCGAGTACATGCCTACGATGTCAAGTTTATTCTTTTTCAAACAAAACAGTTGTGTATGATTAATATCCACTGGTAATTGTATTTTCTTGCGATTGATCTTTTAAATGTCGCAGTAGAAGTGTTTCAAATAGTTTTCCCGTACTTTTAAATTATGACGTCATTTACATGATGACGTCGCTTGTTTACTTCTAATAGCGTTCATTTTCAAATCATTTTCATTTTGGCATACATCGTTACGCATGTTGTGGTGTTGTCTGGAGGGGGAATTTTATTTACATTTTGACTTTGGTGAAAGTGGGATAAGGACTAGGTTGGGTACCCATAAACCAGGTTCAAGTCCCCAAGTAGCCCTTTTTTATTGCTTTTGGCTGCTGGCCGTTCCAAGGCGGCACTCCTGCTTTCAGCCTACGGTCAATTTTGTTTTTTAATATGCTTAATGTTTAATGTGTTTCGTCTTGATATGCGTCCTGTTATGTTTTGTCTTGTGGCTTTACCGTTTCTCGTTAGATGGTGTTTGATGCGGTGTCATTCCGTGTGTGGCTCTCCCTGTTTGACTATTTTTCCATATTGGCAATCAGGTAGTGCCATTGACACTGAGCATGTAAACTCTCTGAGAGGAGTGATTGAGGACATCCCATGGGAATACGAGCAGTACTTGTATGGGGATGTAGTCAGTGTCAATGTGGTAACGAGGAATGCAAGTGAGCCTACAGTGGGGGATAGTTCTCCCAAGGCTGATGGTTAATGCTCAACTCCATATCGGACCTGGGGGTTTACCATAGAGGAGCTCGCAGAATTTCAAGGTAAAGATGAAGACTTGACCTTGATATTGGAATGGTTTAAGAATCGAACGGAACCTAGCCCTGCAGTTCTTTTCCGTTCCAGTCTGGCCACCAAGTATTACTGGTTAAACAAGGACCAGTTAATATTGGAAGAGGGTGTCTTGTATGAGAGTGACCCAAACTCTGTCGACAGACGTTTGGTTCTGCCTTGCGTCCTTAGGGTCAAAGCTCTTTCATGGAACCACTGCCTTCCGTCTTCAAAAAGAATGAAGCGCAATTATGACCTGAGGGTGCTGGAACGAAATTACCAGGTTGGCGATGCCATATACCTCCTGGATACCGCAGTGCCTAAAGGCAAATGTAGGAAACTTTGCCCGCCCTGGAAAGGTCCCGCAGTGATAGTCTCAAAGCTGTCTGCGATACTGTTCAGGGTGAAGCTTAGAAACGCGGTTTTCGTGGTCAATCATGATAGGGTTAAGCCTTGTCAGGATAGAGAGATTCCTCAGTGGATCAAATCTTGGCGTAAAAAATCCTGAGAAAGTTGCGACTGGTGCACAAGGTGACAATAGGGTTTATTGTCTCTGTAGGAAGCCTTGGGAGGGACGATTCATGATTCAATGTGACTCCTGCGGGGAATGGTATCATGGTGCCTGTGTTGATGTTACTCCAACCGACGCGTTAGACATCGATACTTATAAATGCTCTGACTGCAAAAAGAGAACCTTTTCTACAGTGACATAACTCTTATGTCCTTTCAGATCATGTCTTCTACAACATCACAAGGGGGCGGTATAGAAGGTGTAGCAAGGAACACCCGCCGGGGGAAGCTCAGCAATCCCCAAGATCTTGCTAGGAAGGTAACGGCTTGTAGGGACAAGCAGCGAGCCATTGAGGCACTACTTGGCCAAGTAGCCGTGGCCAGGCGGTTTAGGAAGTCAGGATGGCTCGCCAATCTTGCCAAGGAACTTGACACGCTCCAGTTTCATAGCCGAGGGTGGATCAGTAAGGAGATCAGCGCCTTGACGCCCAACAGGATTGTTCTTAAACTTACTTCTGAGAAGCCCTCAGGCCCTAGCAGGGACATCCGTCTTCATAGCAACCCCATATTGGAGAGGGTGGTGGCTGACTTTGGTAATAAGTCAGGGAGTCGGTCGCCAAGCCTTTCCCTTGGGGAGGAGATGATGGACGTAGCACCTCTTTCGCCAACATCAGAAGGCAGGCTTTTGGCTTCACCAAAGCCTGTGTGCCCGGTCAAACCAAGGGTCAGGAGCCCAGTGAAACCACCATCAGCGGATCGTCAGTCTGGCCAACAGTCCTCTCGCTCAGCAAGAGCTGTTGACCGATCTCCACGTAGATCGATTAGATCCAGGGAAGACTCGAGGGTGAATATACCAGCCAGCAAGCGCCCTCGAGTAGCCAGTCAGAGGAGAAAGAGTTGTCCGGTCAAGGGGTGTGGTGCCGAGCTCAACCGGTCTCACACTTTCAGCCGACATCTGCCGCATGTATTCCAGCCAACAGTGTCGGGGGAAGATGTTACGAATCGTCGCATCGTGGCCCTTAAGCTAGCCTCTCGTTGGCTTTTGGGACAGCGTGCTTCCCTACATTAGCTGATAAGGTACCTGGACAGCACGGGTAGCCTTATTGAGCAGGAGGAGATTCCAAGCGCCGACCTTGTATCAGCCATGCAAGCTTTTGGAGCAACCCTGCAGGAAGAGGTTCCTGAGGATCTTGTGGTCAGGAAGGCGAGTAATTCCGTCTTTGCTCTTCTTGACTGGAGGGTTCTCTTTAACCTGGCGTCCTTGTTGGAAGAGCATCAGAGGCTCAACTTATGTCAGATGTTCGATCTGGATGAGGAAGAGAAGCAACAGTTGCCGACCTTGCCTGCTGCTTTTGATAGTCACTGTCATCTGGATCGAGCCAGTAGAGATATGGGTGTTGAGTCGTCGTTGGAGGCTGTCGTCAGTGCCGCTACAGCACAGGAGCCCTACGAAGTGCGCGTTGTTAAGGCCGTAGGTGTGTTTTGTGATCCAGTCACTTTTCCCAGCTCAACTGGAATTAGGGACTGGGTTCAGCAGGGAGTGATACCAGTCATTGGACTTCATCCCAAGCGGACTATGACTGAGGCTGCTCTTCGTCGTATGGAGGAGTTGTTGGAGGAACCCGGCGTGGCTGGCCTGGGAGAGGTGGGGTTAGATCACTCTGAACCCCAGGAGACATGGGCAAAGCAGATGTTGAAGCTTCAGAGACTCCTGTCGTTGCTGAAGCCGCAGCATGTATTGGTGCTTCATTGTCGGAGTATGTTGGCTGTAGCAGATGAAGCCATTCTGACAACGATGTTCATGCTTCAAGCACATCCAAATGTCAACAAGGAACAGCTGATTCATCTGCACTGTTTCACCGGCACTGGTTTAGCCTTGGAGGCATGGTTGAAAGCCTTCCCTAACACTTACATTGGACTGACAAGGGTGGTAGGGAAGTTGGAGTACAGTAGCCAGAAGGAAGCCATCAAGAGCATCCACCCTAAACGTCTGCTGTTGGAGACGGATGCTCCCTATTTTAGTCCTCCTGGTTATCGCCGTTCTTCACCATCTCTTCTTGGCATGATAGCTGCTACAGTCGGGGACGTCTTAGGCATACCATGGAAGGAGTTATTACAGTTAACATCCCAGAACGCTTAGCGGTTGTACGTTCTCAAGCAACTGCCCGAGGTAGTCTAAGACAGTTCGGAGGAAAAATGCAACTGTGCTAGTCAGCATTCCCACAAGCCAGTACTCAGTGCTAGGTAAATGGACCTTAAGGGCACAGTTTGCAAGTGTTGTGACATTTATAGTAACCCCGTTTCATGAACAATTACTAGTTTTCATTACTCAGTGATGTACTCCAGCCAAAGATAAGATCTTTACCATTCCATGGACAATTACTAGTTTACATAACTCCTGTAATGTAGTGAATATAACAGTTCAACCAGTTCATGGACAAATACTAGTTTACATCATTCCTGTGGTGTTCATTACCGTAAGATCTCAACCTGCAAATGGAACGGGGAGGAATGTGGTGATTGGTCCGCGTCCGAGAATTAGTCTGTACCGCGCACCGGAAGTACGTCACTTGACATGCACGCGGGAGAACTAGTTTGCTGCCCATTTCACTGTTGCCAGCAGCAGAGAACAGTCGTACTATGGTACCTCAAGAGACGTACAGTAAAGTATAGATATATACCAATAGAAGTCGTCTACTGAAGTAGTAAGTAGAATAGTTTAAGTGTAGTTAGTCAGTCTTTAGTATTGTCCCCTGTGAATACAACACAACATTTTGCTCGGATTTTTATTTCGTTTTCGAGATCAAGAAAAAATACACGATAAGTGTTAATGGTTATCATTAGTGTGACTATTTAGGTATTTGGAAAAGTTGGATCTAGTCGATTTGATCAATACGTGAAAAAAATATGACGTGTTTATTACGGGAGGTAGTGAAATGGCATTGTTGACAGTTCGAACCCTTGTCTATAATATATACTCATATATATTTTTTTTTTCGGGGGTCATTTTTTGTTTGTTTTTATGGTCAATTTATGCCCTACGCTCTGGCCCCCTGTGCATCCAACTATAAGTAAAGTTTCTTGTATATTGTATTTTATATCTCGAAATCCTTTCATCAACATGACGATCGTTCTTTTACAAATATATGATTTGCTGACATCAGCGTCTTCTGAGACTATTCAGGTCCCAGTTTCACGAACATTCTTAAGTAATAACTTAGCTAAGCTTGTTACTTAACATATATCAGAGCATAAATTTACATAAATTAGTGTTTATTTTGTAAAAACAGATTGTAAGACGTTTGCTTAATTGTCATTTTAAGAATACATATTGTATTTGATAATAATTGAGGGCGATCTAAATCAAAAACAGTATTAAATTTTAAGAATTTGTAACAGACTTTTGGTTTAATTAGATATTTCATGCACAAACTGTTATTTTCTGTTTAAAAAATATAACATGATGTCTATAAGGAGTCTGCTTAGATAAAATTATTTCACTTATCTTCTCTATATGTAAGCGTAATATCCCTAATAATTTAAGCCTGATATTAAGTATATATATTTGCTAATGGAATTTGATAGATATGTTTATATACTTTCTGAATATTCTGCAATATTCCGCCTTCCATTTTTCATTATAGCTATTTTGTACATGACTATTCAGTAGGTACTGAACTTTGTGATACACATAGAACTGGGAAAGGGTTAATAGCATTGAGCTGCATGGATATATAACTTTCTGTATACAATCACTGATCATGCAGTAGATTCTTAGAGAGAGATGGAACAAGTGTTTTCAAAAATGGTTTGTCTCTGTTTGCAGATCTTGAACAATATTGCAATGTCAAATCATTGTTTTTTGTACCTTTGTTGAAAAGTTTAAATACTTTATATTCTTTAAACAAACAGAAAAGACACCATAGAGACAACTCTAATAGGGAATGCCTTATTTAGTTATATCAGTTTGCACATTCAACAACATGCAGTTTAAGCTGATATAAACCACTTACTCAAACTTTTCTGAGTTTAATCATTATTATTGTAGTTTTTCTTCTTTTTAATTTCGGTTAGCAACCCATCCAGATTGATCCAGGCCAAGTTTTATATACAGATGTGTGGTTATCTGTTTGAAGACATGCATAAGGTATTGATACGTAAGCCAAGACACTGCTGTGTACTCTAACTTTAAATTAAATGAACAGGCGATACCAAACTCCTGTTCAAACTGTTTGGACTCGCATCTGGGGTATATATTTTACAACATTACTGGTGTGACCAAAAGCTGTTTGCCAAAACAAAATAGTTACAACAAAATAAGCCAATTCTAGGAGCCACATGCAACAAATCATTTTATATCTAAGGTGAAATATGGATTAGGTTCAAGCAGAGTTTTGATAAAACATTTTGTCTCATACTGAATATACTACAATGCTTATAACAATCAAGCTCCGTGCAGTAAGGCCCTGCTGTAAAATCATTCTAAACTTTCATATAATCTGACCTGGTAAAATATAGGAACTGGCATGAATGCATTGCATGAAGCTTATTAGAGTTTTTTGCCATGCTATCCTGCTGCTCCAAATTGATACTTATTGTGGAATTATGTTTTCCTAATCGACGAATTGTTTGTATAAGGATGAAATTATGTAGGTTGTTTGTCTGATCTTTGTATTATTTCTTGGGTTGATTTTGTTTTTGCCCTAGTTTGTTTTCCTCAGACTTTACTTTATTTTTCACCTTTATTATGTGAAATGTACATATGGTTGTATTTTGGAATCTACACTGCTGTCTAGATAGGATGCAGTAACAAGTATGCCTAAGGTGGTATTAGATTTCACAGCAAACAAGTTTTCAGAAAGAAAAACATGTATGCCTTCATTATATTTTTTAATAGCTGTACTATGATATACTGAAGCAGTTATGCCCAGCTTAACCGTTTGCTCCTTACATATCTTACATGGACTTACTTGTCGTAGAGGACTGAGAGGACAAAACAGCTCCTAGTAGAGCTGTTGGACCTGGGTCTACTCTGCTTGCTCGTGCTGATTATAGGATATTAACCCTTTCCTCCAAAGGTAAAATTTTCTGTGCCTTTGCAGGGAAGACCCAGATCAGACGACTCCTACAGGAGCTGGCTGATCAGGGTCTGCCAATTGTCTGCCAATGATATAACAAAGATATGAGTTTATATTCTCTACCATTGTCCAGATACCATGTGTTCAGTTGACTTATTATAATTTATAATTTATACTGATTGTTATTCATGATATCAATATTTGTAGCATGACTCAATATTTCTAGCATGACTCAATTTCTAGCATGACTCAATATTTCTAGTATGACTATTCTATGTTTTCATGGAGCAAATGGTTAAGTACATGTAATTGTAAGTACTTGTTGATACTCAATTTGATGGAAAGTTATTATTCATGGAGCGAATTTAAGGTTAAGATTACTCTATGGCTAAAGTTTGTTTTTATTTTGATACTACATGTAATATGACTTTTCGGACTCTAGTCCTTATGGCTAAAGTACCTCTCTAAAATTTATATTTAAAAGAAAAAATGGTGAATTTGTCGAAAATTAGTCAGATTTATACTTACTTTTTCTTCTTTTCTAAATAGCATATTTTATTTGATAATGTTTAATTTCCTGAGTTGCCTCCCTTTGACTGTTACCAAACTACTCGTTACTGATGTCTCTTTTCTTACTATATATTTTGCTTATTCATCTTTCATCTATCCTTTTCTCTTTCTGTCCTTTTGTCTCGGGTGTTTCAGGCTGTTGGCTGTGCGATGTTGTGGTTTCAGTGGCTGACCATCAAGTTGGCATTAAGCTGTACCCTTATGGGTAACGACTTGACTTCTTGGAGGGCGGCCATTGGAACCCATCATGGCAGAGGGTACAGTTACAGAAAAAGGGCCCAGTTCAAGGTAAATCTATTCACAACTATATTTGATCTTAGTGTTAAGGTATTGCTAGGCATGACAAATTACTTTTGTGATAATTTTATTCCAAGCAAGACCATGTCTCTTCAAATTTTAACTGTTCTACTGTTACTACTACTTAAAACTGGGGACATTGAGTCAAATCCAGGACCTCCTACCACCTCAAACTCACTATCTATTCTCCATTGTAACATTAGAAGTTTTCGGAATAAATTGGGGTACTTAAAAGATAACTTTTTAGATTTTGACATCTTATGCTTTACTGAAACACATCTTGATTCAGTTATCACTAATGCAAATATTGAGTTTAGCTCGAAATTTAGCAGTCCGTATCGAAAGGACAGAAATAATCATGGTGGAGGAATATTGGTGTACCTTAACGAAAACATTTTGCATTCCAGAATGGAAGAACTTGAGGTATTTTGCACAGAGTCAATTTGGGTTAAGATTAAAACAAAATCAGAATCATACCTATTAGGCGTATTTTATAGCCCCAAAACTGCTGACAATCTTTTTTTTGAAAAATTGGACAGAAACCTGGAAAAAGCCTTTGAAATCTCAGGAAATGTGATAGTATTGGGTGACCTAAATGAAGATCTTTTGAATCCAACTTTTCATAACTTAAAAAACTTGATTCTTACTAATTCTATGCAGAATGTTATACTTGAACCCACGAGGCAACAAGCCATTTTAGATCCTATTATCTTATCAATGGATATTCAACTTTTTGATGCTGGTGTACTCCATATTCCAAATGAAATTAGCGACCATCATGCAACACATATAACTATACCATTTCCTTATGAATTAAACCACAGTTTTGAGAAAACTGTCAAATAACAGATTGAATATGAATGACTGGTCAGTTTTTAATGAACATTCAATACATGGTGCATGCAGTATTTTTACTGAAAAATTTATGGAACTAGTTGGAAATTGCATACCGTCATAAAAAGTTCGTATAAGACCTGATGACCAGCCCTGGTATGATAGCGAATTTAGAAAGGTATCCAGGAAACGAGACCGCCTTAGGGCAACCGCCAAAAAATCGGGCAGACCCCTGCTGGATATTCATTTATTAGGTATATATTAATTTAGCTGATTTTTTTTATAATGTGAACTTTTGAATGGAATAGTTTGCTTTGACAAAATTGTAGAATTGGATCCATGTCATAAGCAAACGGAGCAGACCCTGGTATGATCCGTCTTATCAGAGTCTACTCTGTTTGCAACGGCGTGAAAATGCGTTTAATAAATCGTATGAAGGAAATGGGATCTACTAAAACCCGTGACGTATATAAAAGCCGTGATGTCCCGTGACGTTCTTAAACTCGATCATTACCTAAAACCCGTGACGGTCAGTTTTCGTCACGGCTTTTTGAAGTATATATATATATATATATATATATATATATATATATATATATATCTTTATTTGAGTCTCATCTGTGTACATAAAACATGAACAGTGGCACCAACTTTACAAAAATTAGTAGAATGTAGTACACAGCCATTCTAAAAAGAATTATAAGAGACTATCACAGTTCCATGACATACAGAAAACACCACACATTTAAACATAGTACGTACACACCATACCGATTAGTAAAACCATGTGGTTGCTGCTAATCGTTGTATTAAATGCTGCAATAAGAGGAGAAGAAATAAAACTTGAATTATAAAAAGAGACACTAACGTGCACTAATTAAGGAACGATTTTAAAAAAACCAGCTATCACCTTTGATCAGATCAAAAATGAACTGACTAGCAACAAACATATGGGATTGATAAAATTACAATACAGGAGAAATAATAATAAAAAGTAACACATTACTTACATAAAAGTTGAGACCTTCTCTTTAAAATATTAAAACAGGTTTTGGCACATACACGTATCAAACTGGGATGGGTTAAAACAATTTCCAAATGCTCAGATTTGCATAGGCTAGAAAAGTTTCCAAATATATCGGATGCTTTTCGAAATAATGCTTCTCTCAAATCTACATACATAGGGCAGTCTAAAATTACATGCGCCTCGTCCTCAACAACAGTTTTACAGAAAGGACATTTGCGTTCCTCTTCGGCGATATTCTGATATCTTCCCGTTTCAATCCTGATAGGGGCCACACCACATCTAAATTTACAAAAAGCAGACAGATGGCCTGGGGGTAAGATAATGCAGCAGTATTTTTCAGCAACATAATCCTGTTTAAGCAATCTATAAGTCCTGAGTTTATTCTTCCCTCTCCCATTTACAGCACCGGTCCTATTAATCGACGCAATCCAGGTAGCCTTAACGAGAGTCTGCACCAATAGTTGGCCAAACAACCCCACTGTCTAACAATTGGCGGTTCCCACGCCATTTCACCGTATACCGCAACATTAGGCGTATATTTCCCCACCCCTAAGAAAAACCTCATAGCTCTAGTTTGAACAGCATTGACACAGGTATACTCTTTATTTCCCCAAATAGGGGCACTATAACTTATGACTGGCCAAACAATCGAGTCGTACAATTTCGAGAAAACATTATAAGGTACTCCACCGATTAACTTACAACGGGCTATCAAGAGACCTAGGGCCCGAGTTGCACTTTGAGCCACTGCTTTAGCAGTTATACTAAAATCCAAATGCTCATGAAGGATAACTCCTAAATATCTGTACCTGTCAACAACGTTCAAAATAGAGTTATCACATCTTAAAACATGATCAGACCGTAAGAGCGAGTTCGGCCGGAAATGAACAATATTACTCTTGTCCCCATTAATCGTCATACTATTAATACTACACCAATGACTCAATCTATCCAGTAGAAATTGAAGATCATTACTATTTACAGTACAAAGTACAATATCGTCTGCATAGCAAAATATACAAATGGTTTCATCTCCAATCTGGATCCCAATATTAAAAGACTTCAAGTAAGTGGCCAAATCATTCAGATAAAGATTAAATAGGATCGGCGAGAGAATACAGCCTTGCCTCAATCCACACTTAATTTCGAACCATTCAGTATTGTATGGACCCAGTCTTACACTAGCTGTTACAGACGTATATATAGATTTTACAGCACTAAACATCCCCCCCCCCCTATTCCAGACTCTAAAAGTCTCCGCCAAAGTTTATTTCTGTTGATCAAATCATATGCTTTACGAAAATCAATAAACGCACAAAAAGTAGATTTCCTCTGTTTCTTCCTTGTCTCTATAATATTTGTCAAAGATTAAATCTGGTCTGTGGTACTCCTAGCTTTTCTGAAACCGTTCTATTCTTCAACAATTTTACCATTTGTTTCAGCCCAAAAATTTAACCTAGCATTCAAAACACTACAGTATAACTTATAAATTGCTGAAGCTAAAGAAATTCCTCTATATGAAAGAGGGTCCCTGGCGTCCGCATTTGAAGACTTAGGTATCGGGTTAATTATAGATTTACCCCAGACATTTGGAACCTTCCCAGTTTCAAAACAAACATTGAAGAATGAGTGCAAAAACACAACAGTCATATCATTATTTAAAACTGCTGTCGGAATACCATCAAATCCGCTAGCTTTACCCTTATTTGCATTGTCTAAGGCTTTCTTGACTTCAAAAACGGTGATATTTTCGTTAAACCCCGGCCAATCAGTTTCGAAAGATTCATTTTCATATATATTGTCATTCGAAATTGCCTCATCTGTATCAAATAAAGAACTAAAATCATTTTTCCACCTCAACAAGACATCATGTAAACTTGACGAAACTTCACCATTGTCAAGTGTAACTTCTAATGGGATTTTACTCATTTTACTTTGACCAATGCCAATTTTACCAAAAGACTTCAAAAAGCTGGCCTGGTCTACATCACATTCTTTCAATAAATTTTCTTGTAAATTATACCAGTGAAACCGTTTAGACCTTTGAACTTCCCTATCAAAACATTTCCGTTTACTCAAATATTCTCGCTTTACGATCATCTTCTGTGCAGCTGAGCTACACTTAATCCAGTTTCGCTCATCCGTACAGACATCAGCCCAAATGCTAGTCAAATCATCAGTCCACCACGCTTTCCCTGGCTTAAATTTCTTGCTGTTCCCACAACGTCTAATCGTTTTGTAGGGAATCGATTTATACATGTTCTCAGTTAAAATATTACAGAAATCAGCATAACAGCGATAAATTCATCTTGAGTTCTAAAACCTTCCTCCAAAAAGTCTATAGCCAGATTAACATTACGGAGCGTCTCATGACCAGATAAAAAGTTGTCCGGGATAGACTTAGGTCAAACTTATCGAATTGCCCGGTACTGTGTACACAATCATCTGTCTCCATATCACTCACTCCTTCGTGACCGTTCATATCGATCGACCATTGAAGAAATTAGTGATTTGGTACATTGGTTGCTGCCAAAATATCAGTTTCACCAGTCCGATTGATGAGCTCTGTAGTTCTTACAACGGAAAAATCTTTAAAACAAGACAGATCTGTATGATTTACAATACAATAATCAACGACCGATAAGCCTTTTGATGAAACAGATGTATAGTCATTCTCCAAAAAAATCCGTCCATTTAACATGCACATGTTGGCATTTACTAGAAAGTCTAAAAATCAGTCACCGTACGAATTCGTCTTAAAATCTACAACTAATCTCTCAGGTACAATATCGATACCAGAAATAAAATCATCCATATCACCACAGCGGCTGTTAAAATCGCCGCATATGTAAACTAACCCTTCATTCTGATATCTATATACATCTATTAGCAAACTGTCGAAGAATGAATTCACATCAAGATGTCTAGCGGAATTTTCTGGCGGTAAATAGCAAACACAAGGCATTAATACGAAATTACCATAGGCCTACTTATGATGCATCTTAAGCCATAAAATGCCTTCAAAAGAACTTTCTAAAACACTAACATCAAATACACGTAATAAACTGTTTTTCACAAACAAACCGACACCGCCGGAACCATTCTGGGCATTTACATGAATGTTCATACGATTAAGACCATAAAAAGTGTAATTCTCAAGGTAAACAGTCGATCCACTTAACAAATGAGTCTCCGCGACCCCAACTATATCACAGTCACTTTGCAAAACACAAGAGGCACGTAAGTTATAATTATCAGAACCGACCTCACAACACCATCCCCGGACATGCCAAAACCCGGCAGAAAGCTACCAACGATGGTTTCTGGAATGTTCGCGGTTGGCGTTGTGATAATTGCCACGCCGACCGTCATATCTTTGCCCTCGGTCATTCTGTACAGTCTGCCATGATGCACTACTCTGTGTATTGTCACGCCTATGGTCGCGCGCACTGTCATGACCAGAGCCATGATTACCATCACGGCATCTGTCACGATTCCTATCACTGTCCCAGTCACGATTTGCATGAACTACGCGTGTACCCCTTAAGGTCAGATTTTGCTCCCGCAAAGTGCCTAAAATAGTGCGAAAGTTGTCGCTGATAATTCTGTCTAGCAGCGATAGATCGTGGTCTACGAACACTTTACCATACTGACGGCTGTTTTTTCAAAACTCTCTTATTCCCTATCACTTTCCTCTTGTCGTCATGGCAGCGGAAACTCGCAATAACGAGTCCAGGCTTAGACTCGTTATAGCTTCGCTTCCTTTCTGCCGTCACACATACAACGTCAGTCACGCGTAACCCGTCCTTGACGAGGGCGTTCACTTTTCCAGCTACATTCTCATTGTCCGTCGACGGAAGACCCCTGATGACGACGTTAAGGGATTTGTCCGGTTTGCTAGGCTGGGACGGTGCAGGGCCTGATGCTGCAGCCGGGTTTGACAACAGATCCTGCAGCTTCATGTTGATATCGGCGATGTCATCCGCCACCTCAGCCTTCAACTCATCCTTGAATGTGACAAGTTTCGTGTCAACATCCTTCTTTAACTTAGACATTAGAAATGGGATCTACTAAAAACCCGTGACGAATATAAAAGCCGTGATGTCCCGTGACGTTCTTAAACTCGATCATTACCTAAAACAAGTGACGGTCAGTTTTCGTCACGGCTTTTTGAAGTATGATCAATTTTGTCACGGGTTTTTCGTATACTTAAGACATACGCCGAGTAGTCGGTATGAACATCGAAATCCGTCACGGCTTTTCACTGGCAAACCCGTGACTGCAACTTTATTATTTTGGAAACATAAAAAACGCTATATAAAGTGTTTATACTGATATGTATTATTAATCACACATTCATTACAGCATGTATACATTCTATTTAATATAGGTTTACTCATTTTCTGTGCTTATTTATGCATTTCTAACAATAATAAGGGATATGTTCCTCGGGGATCTCTTCCTGTGACAGTCCTTCGCATGCTGGGTGAAACCATATTTTACACTTGTCACATATCACGTATTCACCGTCTTCTGGCATCGTACATGAACAGAACACTTTCAGATATGCAGTGTAGCGCATGGGCTTGGATGGTGTGCGTGTACCAGCAGGAAATGGACTGATCTCATTGGCTTCGAAGCATTTCATTAGTTGACCTCTTAACAACTGTGGGTCGTACTCTTGGCTTGTTGGTTCAATACCGAACGCCTCAGCAGTTGTGTTCGCTATTGCGTACAAGCACGAAGTAAACACTTTTATTGTATTTACTTCGTGGTACAACCCACAGTCATCACTATTGTGTTGAAAGGCACAGTCCATGCATTTAGACAAATTTTTGTCATTCCGTTTTGGCCGAAGACCTTTGCACAGCAGGCAACAAACGACTTCTTGTACTCATGGACGTGAATGCAGAGTCAAACACTTTTACTTCCGATTTCGTCTTGGATTTTATGTTTGACAAAGTAAGCCAATGAGATCCCCCATTCTGCGGTATCTGTTTATAATTTGAATAAAGTTGCGATGACAACGTTCAAAACGGAAAGATCTAAAATGCGGACGCGCTTTACGGACGATATAAGATATTATTGAAAAATGCGGACGATATAGAATAAAAGTAAAAAAATGAGTCATGCAGGAAACACCACATACAGAACAAACACTCGCTCGAACAGCAACCAAAGGAAAAAGCAAATGTAAATAAGTAGAAAAAAAACAACAGACGCACAAAGACAAAACAAACATACAATAGGAGGAAGATGGAAGTACCGCCTTGGAACGGTCAGTGACAAAAGTCACTGGGGGGGGGGGGTTAAACCGGTTTATGGGCGCCCAACCTCACTCTTATTCCATCCCCACCCTAAAAGACAAACAGTGTAAATAAACGTATCCCCTCTCCGACTAATCTACAACAACCGCGACGGCAAATACAATGGTAAAGTGCATGTATAACGAAAACACATTTAATTGAACATACTGTATTCACCTATCGCTAGTGTGCTCAATGATTGAGCTGCAAACAGAGTAACTGTAGAAAAGTAATAAAGGGTACGACAAAAATGAATTAGTACAGATATCCGACGTTCTCCTTCCATTTCTGGATTTAAGAGGTCGCCTTCATAGAGTACTAAACCTTTCTTGTCGGCGTACATGCAAAGAGGCCAGCGTGATTGCCAACTGTAAAAGAGTTCACAACCAAACATGCAGTATGTTGTAGTACTACAGGATCATATCCCTTTTTAATGAATTGTTTAACACATTTGATGAACAAAGTGAGAAAATGGGTATGTCCAAAGATGGATATCGGGAAATGCGGACGACATAGAACAAAAAAGGGAAACGGTTTCGCTTGTATGACTGCTATCCAGGCACCTTTTTAGGATAAGAATTAAAGAAATAGTTGGGTTTTTACAATAGTATTGTTATTAAAATAGAAATATGCAGAAATGTTTGTGGAGGTTTTTGGTTAAAAATCTAAGGGTTAGCATGATGAAAATGATTTCTTGAGTGATGTAAATGATGAATATACATATTTTATTAGTATACTAATTTATGATTGTCTTTATTATACCCCCCTTTTGAAAAAATGGGGGTATATTGCTTTGCACATGTCGGTCGATCGGTCGGTCGGTCGGTCGGTAGATCGATGGTTTCCGAATGATAACTAATAAACGACTTGGCATAGAAACTTCAAACTTGCTGTGGTGGTTGGTCATGACAAGTAGATGACCCCTATTGTTTTTGAGGTCACTAAGTCAAAGGTCAAGGTCACCATGACCTAAAATGTTGAAATAGTTTCCGTTGAATAACTGCTCAAGGGTTTGGCTTGGGATCTTCAAACTTGCTGTGGTGGTTGGTCATGACCACTAGATGACCCCTATTGTGACACACGTCCTTCAAATTTCGTATGCTGTTAGATATTAGCAAAACTTCTATAACGGGATAATTTCTTATTTTCAGGTTGTTGTCTTTGTTTCTTGGGCCAACGACATAGGATCCAGATCACCCGAGGAAATTGTGTCAGATCTGTTCGATCTGTCCGAGAAAGCACACCAGAAGATTTTCAAAGTTTTCACTATAATTTTCTATTGAAAACTAGCCCGCTCTCTAGTTTCGGCCTTGGCAAAAAAAATCAGGAATAGTAGCCCTATCAGAGCCGTTTGATCAGGGTCTACCCTGTTTGCTTGCGGATATAATATTGATCCGAGTCTCTAGTTTCTGCAGTGTACTTGTTATCTACCTGAATGTTTAGATGATATGTTACAGTGTGAAAAATGCAACAGGTGGTATCATAAATCCTGCCTAAAATCAAAAATTAACGAAAATGATTTGTGTTAACCCTTATCCTGCCATTTGCGACCTTAGAGTCATACTTAAGAGTCATACTTAAACTTAGATACTGATAAGACACTAACTCATTCGGTGTTTCAGTCGGACCCATGCTGTTTATTACTCTGATAATATTTACACAGACTTTGATAAAAAGTGTATTATGTTAAAGTCTAAAATTCACAGGACATCTGTGGTTGTTGAATTGCATGTTTGTCTGTTTGTTGGTACTTTGCAAGTTGATATATTAACTGTTTTGTATATATACATTATATAAGCATTTATGCCGTATATATAATTAAATTTATATAAAACTGTTTTTAGTTGTGTTGTCATTGAAAGCTGTACTTCACTCTTCTTTCTATATCGTCCGCTTTCCCCCGATATTCTTCTTTATTGGGCTGCGAAAGCAGCCCACACTGATACGGCTTTGAATTCTGCGGTCCTGTGTTTCTATAAATGCCAATCTTTTTAATAAATATGGTTTACTGTGAGACAAGTTCTTATTTATATATATTCATTTATTGTATTTATTTTAATTCATATATTTTTCTCAGCATATTTTTGTCGGGGATAATTCTTTCTTTTCTGCCATGATCCAGTTTCAGTGAAAATGCTAGTGAATTAGGTATAAATTATTAAAATCACATAAACTAACATAGCTTTCAGCGTGGTGTAGGGGTTATAGCGATGGACTAGGAAACGTGAGGTCGTGGGTTCGATCCTCGGTGGAAACTAATTTTTTTTTCTCTCATATTTTCTTAGCACCCTTAGTATACGTGCTTTTGGTTTAAAACTATTTTGTACATTAAAATTTAAGTCCTTTGTTTGCATTTTGGCTTTGTTAAAGTTATTTAGCTGAGACCTTTTAATCGTGGTTTTGTTGACAGTTTTGCATATTTCACCATTGTGAATTTGAATTTGCTTCAACTTTACTGTATAATTATCTTATACTAACCTGTTCTTTTTATGGGGACAATATAAATGAAAAACTTAATGGGCATTGAGTCGACCTATCGGAATAATTTCATGTAGACTGTAAGTATGGGAGTTTGTATGCCTTGTGAAAACCACTTAATGTGATAATGGTTTCTACGTCAGTGTGTTTCAGCAAATGAATAACATTGATCTGTGACGTAATGTGTATTATTGGTGTCAAACAAAGGTATTATGCATCATGGCTCATTAAAACATTCCCCCGTTTCTGCTACATGTATTAATTCATACATAACAGTCATGTTTTCCCAATATTGCTCCCTCTTTTTCTTCTATCCTGCTTAAATACATGTTACGCAGCCATTTTACGCTTGCGTAAAACCTTGCTTGTTCTATACTGTCCGCATTTTCCAATAATGTGTGGTGGGACTGTTGTGAAAGGTGTGATAATCCAATCATGCTATATCTGCTGATTGGATTAA
The DNA here is from genome assembly GCA_963576725.1 of Azorinus chamasolen. Taxonomy (NCBI): domain Eukaryota; kingdom Metazoa; phylum Mollusca; class Bivalvia; order Cardiida; family Solecurtidae; genus Azorinus; species Azorinus chamasolen. The sequence goes on from OY755249.1 coordinate 57,633,999, forward strand.
ACATCAACTTTAACAGACTCAATAAAACCGAGTCTGCAATTTTCTCTTTTTGTGTTGCAATTTTAGCTTTCGGGGATCACAACCCTTCAGAATTTAATTGGTATGGACTATCATGGGTGAGAAAATCCAATCAAATAGATCAGGTTCTGCTCTGTTGCTTCCTGATTTGTTAGATCCAGATCATACGGTTCCTGTAGGAGCGGACTTGTCAGGGTCTGATCGGGGTCTTCTCTGTTTGCTTCAGAGTTAGTCAATTAGCCATGGCATTTTCTGCAATAACCACCACTAAATACGTGATTAATGAAAATGAATCTAATTAATGGTGATCGACGTCGTCATTTATCTCACTAATATAGTAGACCCAGATCGGACGGCTCATGTTACACTAATATAGTAGACCAAATAACGTGATGATCTAACTAATGTTGACGTCGTCATTTGTTGTACTAATATAGTAGACCCAGATGAGACCGCTCATGTAGGAACCGACTGATCAGGGTCTGTCCTGTTTGCTGCTGGTAATAGATACTTCTTGGTTCTCAGACATACAAGACGGAGCTGTACTTTACTCTTCATTCTATATCGTCCGCTTTCCCCCCGATGACCCGCATTTTCCGATACCCTTATTTATTCTATATCGTCCGCATTTTCTGATAACCTTCTTTATTCTACATGGTCCGCATTTTTATGCCCCCATTGACGATAGTCAGGGGGCATATTGTTTTTGCCCTGCCTGTTTGTCCGTTTGTTTGTCAGCAACTTTAACATTGGTCATAACTTTTGAGCCAGTATAGATAGAGACTTGATATTTGGCATGCATATGTATCTCATAAAGCCGCACATTTTGAGGGGTGGTATGTCCAGGTCAAGGTCATCATTCAAGGTCGGATGTCAAATATATGGGTCAAATCAGCAACTTTAACATTGGCCAAAACTTTTTGACCAGTAGAGAGAGATAGAGACTTGATATTTAGCATGCTTGTGTATCTAATGAAGCTGCAAATTTTGAAGGGTGAAATGTCACGGTCAAGGTCATCCTTCAGGGTTAAAGGTCAAATTGTCTGTTTTTTTGGCTGTAACTTTAACGCAACCTTAACATTGGTCTTAACTTTTGAGCCAGTACAGATAGATACTTGATATTTGGCATGCATGTGTATCTCATAAAGCCGCACATTTTGAGGGGTGACATGTCAAGGTCATCCTTCAAGGTCAGAGGTCAAGTATATGAGGGGCATAGTGTTTCACAAACACATCTTGTTCAGTAATGTTCAACGCGTCCGCGTGTAATGAGTGTAGTCTTAGAAACTTATTTTTACAAAACACATTGAATTATGCCTAACATTTATATGTTCCTATATCAACACGTACATGTACAATCTTCAACTATACAAAACAACTATGCAGTATAACCCCTCTAATGTGGCAACTTAATAATCAAACATGAGTGTCTTTATAAGCAGGTGGTTGCTTAATGCAGGGCAAAAATAATGCAGGAATTCCTCTTTGAACTTTCTGCATTACCTTTGTCATGCATTAAACTACCAATACCAGAATTACATCTCTTTAAAGTGGCCCCCCTCTAATGCGACCACTTAATAATCAAACATGAGTGTCTTTATAAGCAAGTGGTTGTTTACTGCAGGACAAAAGTAATGCAGGAAATTCCTCTATGAGCTTTCTGCATTACCTTTATCCTCCATTAAGCTACCACTACCAGAATTATATCTCTTTAAAGTGGCCGCATTAGAGAGGTTTTACTGTATATATACAGTTTATTCTCACTGTTTATTAATTTACATAGACAGCATCGCCAAATTCATTCATACAAACCTCTTCTATATTCTATGTTCTCCGATTGTTTCTGATATTCTTCTTTGTTCTATGTCGTCCACATTTTCCAATACTGTCCGTTCATCTAGTCTACGGACGATATAGAAATTAATAGGACACTGTGAACAGTTTATACATTTCATAGTGCATCTGTGGTCAGCTACAATGAAATGTATACAATATAGCGGATACTATAATAATAATAAAAATAAAACATAATTTGAAAGTAATTACAATACAGACACTCATGAATACTGATCATGCATATTCATCGTCAATCATTTTCGTCATGCTAACACTTAGATTTTGAACAAAATATACAAATACATTTCTACATATTTATATTTCGATATCCTGCTATAGTAAAAAATAATAATTCTTTAATTCTAATACTTAAAAATATAGGTGGATAGCAGTCATACAAGCAGTTATACAAGCGAAACCGTTTCCCTTCTTTGTTCTATGTCGTCCGCATTTTCCGATATCCGTCTATATCGTCCGTATAGCGCGTCCGCATTTTAGACACACCCGATTTACACTAACTGGTGAGTTCAGTAGGTGTTGACCCCGGTGAGCAATTGCTTCCGGAGGTCGTAGTACAGTAAGAAGTAGTTCTTTAGAACTGCAGTGCTTTAAATATGAGCTAATAAGTGTCTCTTAAGAAGTAGTTCTTTAGAACTGCAGTGCTTTAAATATGAGCTAATAAGTGTCTCTTAAGAACTTGACAGGCTGAATATTTGCATATTTTCAAGTTATTGTGTGTATTCTCTGCCCATTGGGGTCATTTTTGTGACTCTCTTGCAGAACTACTTCCTCTGGTGGATGTTGGGAAATATGTGTGTGGAGCATCAGAATGGCCCAAATTTAAAGCGAAAATAGACGGTGTGTACATACTTTTGTGTGTAGCGAAAAAAGTCAACGTTCTTGACCTTGTTTTCTGGTGATCTAGAGACTGTGTTTGGACTAAATATGAACGTGTTAAGAGGGTATAACCCAAATCTATGCCTGGAAGTAGCTATGGGATGCAGAAAATGCCTGTTTTTACATAGAATAAAGAAGGGCAAAAGTGACCGGGCTCACACCAGTAAAGACAAGTACAAAATTGCTGTAAATTTACAGCAAAGGGAAGAAGGGCTGCGCCAGAAAAAAGCTGGTCATAATCCGAGTGGAAAGAAATTGGGAGATATAACAAACTAATATGGAATGATATAAAAGTTTTAATGTGTAATGAACAACAGAGTATGATCACCTCCCTTCAGAATTTATAATCTTCACAACAGCATGTGTTAAATGCTTGTGTGACGGCCGTAAAACGTCGCCCTGTACTTCATTCTCAGTGTTGTTATACCTTCTGATCCTTGGAGATCATGAATTTCAGTACTTCTTGTTGTGAAAATTGAATACCGCTTAAGCCGGTGCTAAGGGGGGTGGGGGGGGGGTGGGGGGGGGGTTGAGCAGTGTTGCACTTTCAATTACTGTTCATGAACAGACTCAATAAAACCGGGTGTGCAATTTTCTCTTTTTGTGTTGCAATTTTTGCTCTCAGGGGATCACCTCTCTTCAGAATTTATATACAGTAAAAACCCTATGTTAAGACTACTTAAACTGTAAAATACATGATAGAAACATTGGTGGCATTATAACAAACATTGTATCGAACAAAGGAGTATATACAGTAAAACCCCTCTGTTAAAGGCTAAGTGATTGTGAGAAAGAGACGTAGCACCTTAAAGCAAGGAGCAAAAAAAACCAGAAAGCTACTGAAGGAGCTCTCCGATTTTCTTTATGCTTGTTTTAAGCAGTTACCTTAAACATGCAATAATTAATACAACTGAGTGGTCATAATAGAGGGTTTTAACTGTAAATTACATGATAGAAACATTGATGGCATTATAACAAACATTGTAATGAACAAAAGAGTATATACAGTAAAACCCTCTGTTAAGACCACTTAAACTGTAAATTACATGATAGAAATTTTGGTGGCATTATATAGCATACATGTGGGTGAAAGTTTGCAGGCTCTAAACATTATGAGGTAGTAAGTTGTTCAATGGGGGGGAGAAGGAGCAAGAAGAGCGACAGTGGCTCTAAAACGCTTACCCGAGTAGACCATGAGGAACAGTGAATCTGAGGGCATATGGAAAGATAGAAAGTGTTATTTTGAGTGGTAAAAACATTTTTCTGTGATAAAATTTAAGTAGTACTAAAACCGGTATGCTTTCATCAAAACCTATGTTGTAACCACTCAGTAGAAGCGTAGTAAAGCAGATATTGTAATGAGTGGACACTACATAGGGATTGATGGAGCATTTTAAACACACGGCAGAAAAAATGTGTTTACACACTCGTATCTGGAGCTCTGTTGTTACCGGACAACAGTGGCAATCACTGTTGTAAACAGAGTGCACTATAGTACAGAAAATAATAATACATGAGCAACAATATCAGTGAACGAGGAAGCACAGCAACAACTGAAATGCACACCTCTGTTAAACGTTAACCTGCTACGACTTTCTCGTCTGTTGCATTTTAAACTGTATCTGATTCCATTAAAATTTTGCTAATCTTTTACCGGCTATCTGACAAAATATTTCTGAGACAGTGTCAAGTTTTATGTGATTCAAACTATTTTCTATCCATGGTGTATGTTGGCAGGATAAGGCTCATCTGTTGCACTGTTAAATCTAATCGTCTAAATAAAAAAAGAAATAAGTCGTCTGCATCAATATTTTGAATCTTCTTCCTGTTGGTTTCAAAATAATATTCATCAAGTCAAATAATTTTGGATTCTGATGAGGAGCCGAGTTACTCGGCGTCTTATCTGGGACCAAACGGTTTGCATGTGTTATCAGAGATTCGCCACTGGCACTAAACCAGTTAGGAACAGTTGCGAATTTGAAAGTCAGGGTCACGCTCTTCCACTCCTATACTAATCAGAACTGTAAACAAAATGCACGAGCCCTCGTGTAACAAATAGACCTTACGCCAGCGGCGAGATAACCACGCCTACATAAATCAAGGGAAGCAATTCTCCCTATGTCAGACATTATGAGTAAAACCAATTTGACAGAGTGTCTAAACATAATAATGATTTTTTTTATTAGAATAGATATTTTGTTGATCATGTTTTAGGCCGTGTATACTTGTGTCAGGTTTTTATCAAGGTCTACACTGTCATGCTTTGATCAGGATCTACAGTTTTGTCACTCAGGTATTTGTCGTGCTTAGACCCCACTACCCGCCATGCACCTCCTACCCACTCTGTAACCTCACAGAAATATATTGGTCAAAATAATCTCAAGCATGTCAAAATATTGTCAAAATACCATAACATATATTATCCTGATTGGAGCATAAATTATATGTTGTTTCATTGTTTGATATTGGCTGCAGATCACGAAAGCTGTGATTCGATCAAATCTCCGAAACCCCAAAGAACTTCCGATCAGATTCATTAAAATTGTTCTAAATAGTGGCTATTTTTTAAATAATTGCTTAGATCTAAGTTATGTTAGTGCTTTTTTGTTGTTAAATCGGTCGTTTGTTTATAATCAAATAGCAAAAACATATATATCACCCCAGATCTTGTTTTATTTATTGTGGAAAATTGTTGTGTCGGGCATATTAAATCGACGAAATTCGTAGTTTTCAAACAAATATTTTTCATAGAAGACAAGCTATAGACCAATTGACAGATAATGGATTGCATAAGGGCACGCAGTAAAAATACATATTTACTTCGTGCCATTTAGACCAGGTACAAAGTTCTATTAATCCAATTAAAAATGTGAGAAATTCCACGCTGGGTTAACACAACAAACATGGTGGTATATTGTTTCAATAAGTGAAAGGTCGCGTGTGATGTCGCGTGATTTATTGAGCTTTAAAATACCATTGGTCAAATAATATCATTCGGATGCAAATATTTCTTTTATAGAGCAAATAGAGACCTCGATCTGGAAAAGGCCTGGGAAAGCCTATCCATCATTAAGTTAGTGGCTATTTAAAGGAAATATCTACACCTTGTGGTTTCGAATGCCCAACTTTCTGTAAAATGTTTATGGATTCTAGCTGATGAAGCAAAAATTTAATAAAACTGACCATTTTAAGTTCTGTAAAAAAAGCAGTTGCATCAGGCACGTGAAAAACGTTTTATCAAGTGCAGACTGGGATATTTGTACATATTTGACACGAGCGCGTTTCCAAATGTAACATTTTTCGGTTTTTAGTTTGATTTTGGTTTCGGAAAGGGATAAAACTTAATATCACCGAACATCGTTCCTTATAACGTTAATCAGTATTACATGTGCCATAACAGCAACGTTTTGTTAAGAAAGCAATATATTTCTCCTCTGTGTCTGACTCTGACGGCCTGTGTCTGACATGTATAGTTTGTCGGACAAATTGGCGGACAGCAACAGGTCAGCGTGGGCTTATCAGTTATCGCTTACTGATTGGTGGATTAGCTGTCAATCAAATGTCCTGGCGTAAGGTCAAACTGACTGGTTGTCAAATTGATCGTTTGCCATAAAAAGGTGCATTTCAAACGACCAGGGTCTCAAGCGAGTTGGATCCTGATGAAAATCGTCGCTAACTCACAAAGAGCTATATAAAACGAAACGTCTACCTGTTTAGCAATTATCTGGTAGCATTAAGCACCCTTCTGGGGACTGTGCGCATGGTAAACGTTTCAAACAGTTTGGATCCAGATGGGACGTCGAGAAACTCGGTTTCCCATCAGGATCCAAACCGCTTTGTCACAGTGACACCGTTTTTGAGAGGAAAATTGAAGACAAAATACTTTCAGAACTGAAGCAGACGGCAATATTTGTAGACGTCAATTGCTCAGAGTACAGACGGTTACTTTGAATTAACAAACAAATAACAAGAAACATCGTCGAGTTTCTAAGTTCCCCGGTAGGTTAACCCATTTTTCCTGTTTAATGTTTACGTAAGAAATAATAACATCAATTATATTTTATCGAATAGATTTTTAAAATAGAATATGAACACATTAAATTTTGGCCATGTCAGATATTGTAGAATCAAATTTATATTATTCCACAAGCAAACAGAGCAGACCCTGATCAGATGGCTCTTATAGGGTCCGTCTGATCTAGGTCTATTCTGTTTGCAAAAGCGTGAAAAGGCGTTTCTATGAAGGAAAGAGTTAAGACGTATTTTGCATACTGATCTTACAATCCTGTGAAACCCTTAGTGTAAAGCATAGGGAGAATATATTACTATTTCGAACATCTGTGACTGGTGGCCCTTATAGGGACATACATGTAGGCAAACAGTATAGACCAGTATAAGATGAATTAGGATCGCGCTCAGCATGAAAAGGGGCTAATATGAATCACACATCTATGACAAGGGTGTTCGTTAACATTTTTCGTCGACAAATACCAGACTTTCTTACGACACACCTACAAGTTTCCCAGGGATTTTCCCATTTTTCTGTCGCAGATCTACCATACGTCTAGTAGTTACGAGCGCTTGCAACTGTTTCCAACCAGATACTTTAGCCTACTTGCTACTAGTCTGTATTTTATACTTGATCGCTTATCCCTTTACTCCATTAATATTCATGTAAGAAATAATGACAGCATTCATATTGATTAGATTATTTTTTAACAGAGGTACAGGAGCTCAGGAAAATCTGGCTCATGCAGAAACTGTATAATCAGACTATATTATCGTATATGTGCTTTATAAGCAAAGAGAGCAGACCCTGACCAGACCACTCCTACAGGAGCTGCTTGATCTGGGTACTCAGAGTGCGTATTTCTATGTGAACCTTATATATATAAGCCTCAAATCTCGTCTACGTGTTTTGTTGTTTGTTTCGCTACAAAAACAGTGCTGTTGAAACCAGACCTGTGTTCTGTTAACAGTAACCAACTGTTCCCAAATTGTGCGATTACTGCTTTCAGTTAACAACATCCGTTACAGTTTCAAGCAACTGTTCATGAATTTTAAGTCCGAAACATTGCGATTACAGTGTGTAATCGCAACACATCAGTATAAACATTTGCGAACAGTTGCATAAATTGTAACAACTACCGTTAACTGAACCCATGGCATTTGTATGTCATATGAGACACATGTATGCTTTTGAATTTAGTTCTAGGTATGTACTTTGTAAGGTTTATCCTGAAAATATGCAAGAGGACTGTCTCTTTTTTCGAAACCTCCAATTTAGGTGACTATTTTTTTGCCCACCACGTCGATAATTTACCGTTCTTATTTTCGCTCGGACTTTCAGGCATGTAGGCCTACCAAAGGACCGATGTCGGGTTATTATTCGAACTGTATTTATATTGATATAATGTTAACTATACAACAGAATTTGTTATAAACAGCCATTCATTTATTAAACGCGGGAGTATTAAAAAGCAGATCCCTGTATTAAGTAACCATCTGCCTTACAAACACATAATAACCATTCTCTTGCTGAATTTTAAAATACATTTCTCCTTCATTACCCATGCCCTGTTGTATAATTACATATCGCTTCACTGTGTAAAAGTATTTCGCTGTGCAATCACTGCTGTGGAGTGCACTGGTTGCACAATCAACTTGTAAATAGTGCAGACCCTGATGAGACAGCTCCTGCATGAGCTGTCTCATCTGGGTCTTCACTATTTACAGGTAGGTATATTGACGTGAACAGCAAGCAAAGGGTAAAAAAGCAATGTGTTACAATTTCCCTGGGTGCTTTGAAATAGTGATCGAGGTAATACAGATTTTGCAATCACTTTCTTTACCCGTGATAGTATGCGACAGACTGTATAGATAGGTAGAGATAAGGGCGATGGTAGTAGGAGGCGTATTGGGCACATTGCTAAAGCAAGGGGGCGATGGTAGTAGGAGGCGTATAGGGCATATTGCTGAAACGAAGCTCTTCAGTGGAAAAAGGTAAAAATCTACCATCAATGCAAGAAAATTAGTCATCAGAAAAGCCAAACACAATATAGGAGGCAGGCAACAGAAGATCCTTGTTTTACGCCGACAATTTACCACGATCCACAGTCTATAGCTCCTCTTGGCTTTCAATACAGATCCTGAAATAAGATTATGGCCTAGATAAACAAATATATCCATAAGCATTGTAAAACACTGTAAAATTTATTCTACAAATTGATTTCACACTGTGCCAAGAGTGAATTTTCTGTTTGTCCGAGCCGCGAAAACACATGACAAAAACCCAACAAAACGACACTTTTCACCATAAGATTTGAAACTGCCAGGACATTGCAATGCTCCAAAGCACTTCATGCTGAGGATCCATACCATGGTAGCTTTCAAATAAACAAGAGAGACAATATAGGTATCCAGACTTTTTTCCACTATTTCACTGATTTCTTACCTCACTTCAAATTTCCGCTGTAAATTTGGCAGATGCAGCCGATACCATTAGTTTCGCATTCTACCCTCATTTCATGCTGTACACTATTTAGAGGTCATGACCTTTGGGCCCAGTCTATTGAAAACAAGTCATAAAACTCACTTTTGGCACATAACTTCCTGTCTTTTTTGTTATTATCATTAAAACAGCTTTCAAACACAGACAATTACTAGAATTAAGGAATTTGACCGGGGCCAATTCGAATATTTCCCTACTCTACTGTTTACTGCCGGGGCCAATTCGAATATTTCCCTACTCTACTGTTTACTGCTACCTATAGGGCTGCGCGATACGCGCAACCCAAAAACCGGTTGCCGGTTACGGTTTTACGCTCACTGCCTTACTGAACGATTTGGTTTCCGACTTCGTTTTCCAAATGGGGTCGCACTAAAACGCTGACGAATTAGCTGACCGCATAAGATATATTTAGTTAACTGCTGAACACAAAATAAAGAAATTCGGAAATTGCTGACGATTAAATGAAGAACATACCAAAACGTGCTAGTGTGAGGTAGATCTGGATTCAAAAATCAAATTTTGAATAATTGATCAAGATCTACTTATCAATGATCTGGCTCCAAACAGTAAACATCGTGTTTCAATTTGTTTTAAATTTCCAATTTATTTTTAGCATTTTAAGTGTTATCTTTGAGATAGAATGTTCAAATATATGTATAATTATAGCAGCATACGATCTAGATCCAAACTAAGAGATTTTTTTCTATATTTTATTGGATTATAAATCGTTATTAGATCGTGTAAACGGCTTTGATCAAGATCTGGATTAGTTTCTGAAAAAATCACATTTGAGTTGGATCAAAACTGTTCCAGTGGTGCTATGGCAGTGAGATATTTGTATGGTAGTACTTATTTAGTGTGAAAAACACAAATCATAAGCAGCTATATTTTTTTAGTACCATTAACACAAATTTTCGGATAGTCTACACTGTAGTCTAAGCACACTCTTTTGCTACACTTTATTTGAATTCATTGGACTTATCTGCAATATTTTTTTATGTATTATTACTCTACCTGCGTGCTACGTTAATTACTAAGATGCACACATAGCTCTATAATCTATTGTCTTACAATAAATTAAAAAATGATATCTAATATTAACAGAATTTTTAAAATGGCACATGAACACAGGAATGTTAAACAAGAGGGCCAGAATGGCCCTTAAGCGCTCACCAGACAATCAGAGGAGAAGATTTTCAAAGTTTTCACTATATGTTTCTATAGAGAACTATCCGGCCCTTGGGCGGACCAGTTTTGACCCCAGGGGAATAATTTAGAAAAACTTGTAGGGGACCTGAACATGATGCTATGAGCCAAATATGAAAGCTGAGATTAACCTTCCAGTTTCAGAGAAGAAGATTTTCAAAGTTTTCTCAATAATTATGTTTCTATTGAAAACTGTCTACTACCCGCGGCCTGTGGCAGGGCCAATTTTGACCCCAGGGTCGTTATTTATATAACTTTTGTAGAGGACCTGAACATGATGCTCTGTGCCTGGGGCGGGGCCAATTTTGACCCTGAGGCCATACTTTATATAATTTTTGTAGAAGACCTGAATATGATGCTATATGCCAAATATGAAAGGTGAGAACCTTCCAGTTTCAGAGGAAAAGATTTTCAAGGATTTCACTATTTTATCTATTGAAAACTGCCCTACCCTGGGGCGGGGCCAATTTTGACCCAGAGCCCATAATTTACATAACTTTTGTAGAGGACCTGAACATGATGCTCTGTGCCAAATATGAAAGCTGAGAGCCTTCCTATTTCAGAGAAGAAGATTTTCAAAGATTTCACTATTTGTTTCTATTGAAAACTGCCCAGCCCTGGGGTGGGGCTAATTTTGACCCCGTGGCCATACTTTATATAATATTTGTAGAAGACCTGAACATGATACTATGTGCCAAATATGAAAACTGAGAACCATCCAGTTTCACAGGAAAAGATTTTCAAGGATTTCACTATTTGTTTCTTTTGAAAACTGCCCACCCCTGGGGCCGAGCCAATTTTGAACTCAGGGCCATAATTTATATAACTTTTGTAGAGGACCTGAACATGATGCTCTGTGCCAAATATGAAAACTGAGAGCCTTCCAGTTTCAGACAAGAAGATTTTCAAAGATTTCACTATTTGTTTCTATTGAAACCTGCCCACCCCTGGGGCGGGGCCAATTTTGACCCTTGGGCCATAATTTATATAACTTTTGTAGAGGACCGGAACATGATAATATGTGATAAATATGAAAGCTGAGAGCCTTCCAGTTTCAGAGGAGAAGATTTTCAAAGATTTCACTATTTGTTTCTATTGAAAACTGCCCACCCCTGGGGCGGGGCCAATTTTGACCCCAGGGCCATAATGCCAAATATGAAAGCTGAGAGCCTTCCAGTTTCAGAGAAGAAGATTTTCAAAGTTTGCACTATATGATTCCATTGAAAACTGCCCACCCCTGGGGCGGGGCCAATTTTGACCGCAGGGCCATAATTTATATTAATTTTGTAGAGGACCTGAACATGAAGCTATGTGCCAAATATGAAAGCTGGGAGCCTTCCAGTTTCAGAGAATATTTTCAAAGTTTGCACTATATGATTCTATTGAAAACTGCCCACCCGTGGGGCGGGGCCAATTTTGACCCCAGGGCTATAATTTATAAAACTTTTGTAGAGGACCTGAACATGATGCTATGTGCCAATTATGAAAGCTGACAAGCTTCTGGTTTCAGAGGAGAAGATTTTCAAAGTTTTACTATATGTTTCTATTGAAAACAAGGCACCCCTGGGGCGGGGTCAATTTTGACCCCAGGGGCATAATTTATATAAATTTTGTAGAGGACCTTAATATGATGCTATGTGCCAAAGATGAAAGTTGAGATCCCTGTAGATTCAGAGGAGAAGATTTTTAAAGGTTCAAATTGTTGACGACGGACGACGAACGACGGATGATGGACGACGCACACCGACGGACGCCGGACAACGGGCGATCACAAAAGCTCACTCTGAGCACTTTGTGCTCTGGTGAGCTAAAAAATAAAAAAAAATTGTAACACCAAATCAATAAACAAATCCTTATCAGATGGCTACTACAATACATGAGCTTCTGGTCTGGGTCTATTCTGTTTGCAAAGGAGTAAAGGGTTAAATGACCAAATTCATTAAAAAATACAATGCAATATGTACAGTATGAAGTAATTTTCTTATAATTAAGTAAGTTCTATTTAATGAACTTAAATAATTCACAAATTCATCTCAAACCTTCTCCAATAGCCAGTGCTGGGATTTGAACCCAGACTTCCTTCTCAACCATAGGCAAGAAGGTGTTCTACCATTAAACTACACTGACTGGATAGAACTTGACTGTCTGAGACTTTATTCAACAAGAGTTCCAACATTCAGGAGGCTCTATGAGAGTTAAGGAACCCTTTTACTCCCAAAGTGCACCAACACAATCTTTATCTAAATCATTTTTAACTAGAAAATAAAACTCAACATACAGTGAAGCCTCTCTACAAAAGCCAGTAAACCCTTTCTGTGTTTATTCTAAATGTCAATACCTACTGAATATTCATGGACAACATAGTTGTAATGAAATATGGAAGGTGAAACATGGTAGCCATTTCAGAAAGTAAAGAAACAGATCTATCAAATAATGAAATTCAATAATCAAACAGAGGAGATCATGCTCAATCTATTTCTATTGGAGCTGTCTGGAAAAGCTGTTTATATGAAGGAAAGGGTCCATGCAGGATGAATATATATATAGAGCTCCAATACAAGCATTACTTTTGTTCTGCATACACAGAAAGCACCCCTGTTTATTCATTTAATCATTATATGGCAACTAAAGAGAGGTTCTGCTGTATTTCAGTATCCCTAAAGTTCTCTCATGTATTTGAAGCTTGGATGGGTGTTTTTTTTTCATTGGAGATGATCTGGTGGCTGCTTTAGAAGATGCATATGGATGTGTTGTGTTGGGTTTGCGACATGTTACACTAACATGTGTATGGTCAGCTCCAAATAATGGGGGAATCCTCCTAATCACAGGCCATTTATTTCCAGCATATAGATGCTCTGCTTTCTACAAACATAAAAATACATATCTTTTAATACAGGTAGATGTTACACTAATCATTTATATAATATATAACTTCTGACATGATATCATACATGAACACAAAAAGAAACAAGAGGGCCAGAATGGCCCTGACATCGCTCACCAGACAATAAGAGGAGAAGATTTTCAAAGTTTTCACTATATGTTTCTATTGAAAACTTAACACCCCAGGGGCGGTGCCAATTTTGACCCCAGGGACACAATTTATATAACTTTTGTAGAGGACCTGAACATGATGCTAAAAGAATGTAGTGAAAGAATGGATAGAGCATTAGACCACTGGAACTTGTATTCTTTGGATGCTAGAGGTGGATTCTCCCACCACTAATGACCTATACAAACAGTTTGGATCCAGATCAGGCCCCACATAATGTGGGGCCTGATCTGATATCCAAATTGTTTGTAAATGAGACTGAACTTCTGTGTGTAGTGGGATTCTCCCACCACTAATGACCTATGCAAACAGTTTGGATCCAGATCAGGGCCAACATAATGTGGTGCCTGATCTGATATCCAAACTGATTGTCAATGAGACTGAACTTCTGAAAAACTTAGAAAGAAAGTGTGTAGTGGGATTCTCCAACCACTAATGACCTATGCAAACAGTTTGGATCCAGATCAGGGCCAACATATTGTAGTGCTGATCTGATATCCGAACTGTTTGTCAATGAGACTGAACTTCTGAAAAACTCAGAAAGAAAGTGTGTAGTTAGGATAACTTGTGAATATGCTGCAGACAACAATTTAGCAGATGACAAAATTACCCAGCATGCAAAGAGTTAAGCTGAAATTCACAACATATATGCTCTATATTGATAGCTGATAGCTTAATGCAGGTCATAGGTATGAAAAAAAGCTTTAAGAGTATTCTGCATTTTGAGAATTATCCACAGTTTTCTCAATCTTAAATGAGTGTGTGTTATTTGTCTAAAGACAATTTCTACTCTACTGATCAGGCTAAGGGTGATTATATAAGAAATGACCCACTGACTGGTCTCAGCTAAGAGTGATACAAGTAGAAAATTGCTGTAAATTTACAGCAAAGGGAAGAAGGGCTGCGCCAGAAAAAAGCTGGTCATAATCCGAGTGGAAAGAAATTGGGAGATATAACAAACTAATGTGGAATGATATAAAAATTTTAATGTGTAATGAACAACAGAATATGATCACCTCCCTTCAGAATTTATAATCTTCACAACAGCATGTGTTAAATGCTTGTGTGACGACCGTAAAACGTCACCCTGTACTTCATTCTCAGTGTTGTTATACCTTCTGATCCTTTAAGATCATGAATTTCAGTACTTCTTGTTGTGAAAATTGAATACCGCTTAAGCTGGTGCCAGGGGGAGTAAGCAGTGTTGCATTTTCAATTACTGTTCATGAACAGACTCAATAAAACCGAGTCTACAATTTTCTCTTTTTGTGTTGCAATTTTTGACTACTTAAACTGTAAAATACATTATAGAAACATTGGTGGCATTTTGACAAACATTGTATCGAACAAAGGAGTATATACAGTAAAACCCCTCTGTTAAAGGCTAAGTGATTGTGAGAAAGAGACGTAGCAGCTTAAAGCAAGGAGCAAGTAAAACAGAAAGCTACTGAAGGAGCTCTCCGGTTTTCTTTAAGCTTGTTTTAAGCAGTTACCTTAAACATGCAATAATTAATGCAACTGAGTGGTCATAATAGAGGGTTTTAACTGTAAATTACATGATAGAAACATTGATGGCATTATAACAAATATTGTAATGATCAAAAGAGTATATACAGTAAAACCCTCTGTTAAGACCACTTAAACTGTAAATTGCATGATGGAAATTTTGGTGGCATTATAACAAACATATTAAAATAGCATACATATGGGTGAAAGTTTGCAGGCTCTAAAACATTATGGGGTAGTAAGTTGTTCAATGGGGGGAGAAGGAGTAAGAAGAGTGACAATGGCTCTAAAACGCTTACCCGAGTAGACCATGAGGAACAGTGAATCTGAGGGCATATGGAAAGATAGAAAGTGTTCATTTGAGTGGTAAAAACATTTTTCTGTGATAAAATTGTACTAAAACTGGTATGCTATTATCAAAGCCTATGTTGTAACCACTCAGTAGAAGCATAGTAAAGCAAATATTGTAATGAGTGGACACTACATAGGGATTGATGGAGCATTTTAAACACACGGCAGAATAAAAATGTTGTAAAGAGGGTGCACTATAGTACAGAAAATAATAATACATGAGCAACAATATCAGTGAACGAGGAAGCACAGCAACAACTGAAATGCACACCTCTGTTAAGCATTAACCTGCTATGACTTTCTCGTCTGTTGCATTTTAAACTGTATCTGATTCCATTAAAATTTTGCTAATCTTTTACCGGCTATCTGACAAAATATTTCTGAGACAGTGTCAAGTTGTATGTGATTTAAACTATTTTCTATCCATGGTGTATGTTGGCAGGATAAGGCTCATCTGTTGCACTGTTAAATCTAATCGTCTATATAAAAAAGAAATAAGTCGTCTGCATCAATATTTTAATCTTCTCCCTGTTGGTTTCAAAATCATATTCATCAAGTCAAACAATTTTGGATTCTGATGAGAAGCCGAGTTACTCGGCGTCTTATCTGGGACCAAACGGTTTGCATGTGTAATCAGAGATTCGCCACTGGCACTAAACCAGTTAGGAACAGTTGAGAATTTGAAAGTCAGGGTCACGCTCTTCCACTCTTATACTAATCAGAACTGTAAACAAAATGCACGAGCCCTCGTGTAACAAATAGATATTTTGTTGATCGTGTTTTAGGCCGTGTATACTTTTGTCAGGTTTTTATCAAGGTATACACTGTCATGCTTTGATCAGGATCTACAGTTTGGTCACTCAGGTATTTGTCGTGCTTAGACCCCACTACCCGCCATGCATCTCCTACCCACTCTGTAACCTCACAGAAATATATTGGTCAAAATAATCTCAAACATGTCAAAATATTGTCAAAATACCACAACATATATTATCCTGATTGGAGCATAAATTATATATTGTTTCTTTGTTGGATATTGGCTGCAGATCACGAAAGCTGTGATTCGATCAAATCTCCGAAACCCCAAAGAACTTCCGATCAGATTCATTAAAATTGTTCTAAATAGTGGCTATTTTTTAAATAATTGCTTAGATCTAAGTTATGTTACTGCTTTTTTGTTGTTAAATCGGTCATTTGTTTATAATCAAATAGCAAAAACATATATATCACTCCAGATCTAGTTTTATTTATTGTGGAAAATTGTTGTGTCGGGCATATTAAATCGACGAAATTCGTAGTTTTCAAACAAATAGTTTTCATAGAAGACAAGCTGTAGACCAATTGACAGATAATGGATTGCGTAAGGGCACGCAGTAAATACAGATTTACTTCGTGGTAAAGGGAGACATTCATGCCATTTAGACCAGGTACAAAGTTCTATTAATCCAATTAAAAATGTGAGAAATTCCACGCTGGGTTAACACAACAAACATGGTGGTATTTTGTTTCAATAAGTGAAAGGTCGCGTGTGATGTCGCGTGATTTATTGAGCTTTAAACTATCATTGGTCAAATAATATCATTCGGATGCAAATATTTTTTTTATAGAGCAAATAGAGACTTTGATCTGGAAAAAGCCTGGGAAAGCCTATCCATCATTAAGTTAGTGGCTATTTAAAGGAAATATTTACACCTTGTGGTTTTGAATGCCCAACTTCCTGTAAAATGTTTATGGATTCTAGCTGATGAAGCAAAAATTTAACAAAACTGGCCATTTTAAGTTCTATAAAAAAAAAAGCAGTTGCATCAGGCCCGTGAAAAAACGTTTTATCAAGTTCAGACTGGGATATTTGTACATATTTGACACGAGCGCGTTTCCAAATGTGACATTTTTCGGTTTTTAGTTTGATTTTGGTTTCGGAAAGGGATAAAACTTAATATCACCGAAAATCGTTCCTTATAACGTGAATCAGTATTACATGTGCCGTAACAGCAACGTTCTGTTAAGAAAGCAATCTATTTCTCCTCTGTGTCTGACTCTGACGGCCTGTGTCTGACATGTATAGTTTGTCGGACAAAATGGCGGACAGCAACAGGTCAGCGTGGGCTTATCAGTTATCGCTTACTGATTGGTGGATTAGCTCTCAATCAGACTGGTTGTCAAATTGATCGTTTGCCATAAAAAGGTGCATTTCAAACTACCAGAGTCTCAAGCGAGTTGGATCCTGGTGAAAATCGTCGCTAACTCACAAAGAGCTATACAAAACGAAACGTCTACCTGTTTAGCAATTATCTGGTAACATTAAGCACCCTTCTGGGGACTGTGCGCATGGTAAACTTTTCAAACAGTTTGGATCCAGATGGGACGTCGAGAAACTCGGTTTCCCATCAGGATCCAAACCGCTTTGTCACAGTGACACCGTTCTTGAGAGGAAAATAGAAGACAAAATACTTTCAGAACTGAAGCAGACGGCAATATTTGCAGACGACAATTGCTCAGAGTACAGACGGTTAATTTGAATTAACAAACAAATAACAAGAAGCATCGTCGAGTTTCTAAGTTCCCCGGTAGGTTAACCCATTTTTCCTGTTTAATATTTACGTATGAAATATTAACATCAATTCTATTTTATCGAATAGAGTTTTAAAACAGAATATTAACACATTAAATTTTGGCCATGTCAGATATTGTAGAATCAAATTTATATTATTCTACAAGCAAACAGAGCAGACCCTGATCAGATGGCTCTTATAGGATCCGTCTGATCTAGGTCTATTCTGTTTGCAAAAGCGTGAAAAGGCGTTTCTATGAAGGAAAGAGTTAAGACGTATTTTGCATACTGATCTTACAATCCTGTGAAACCCTTAGTGTAAAGCATAGGGAGATTATATTACTATTTCGAACATCTGTGACAGGTGGCCCTTATAGGGACATACATGTAGGCAAACAGTATAGACCAATATAAGATGAATTAGGATCGCGCTCAGCATGAAAAGGGCTAATATGAATCACACATCTATGACAAGGGTGTTTGTTAACATTTTTCGTCGACAAATACCAGACTTTCTTACGACACACCTACAGATGTCCAAAGGGAATTTTCCCATTTTTCTGTCGCAGATCTACCATACGTCTAGTAGTTACGAACGATTGCAACTGTTTCCAACCAGATACACGTACTTTAGCCTACTTGCTACTAGTCTGTATTTTATACTTGATCGCCTATCCCTTTACTACATTAATATTCATGTAAGAAATAATGACAGCATTCATATTGATTAGATTATTTTTTAACAGAGGTACAGGAGCTCAGGATAATCTGGCTCATGTAGAAACTGTATAATCTGACTATATTATCGTATATGTGCTTTATAAGCAAAGAGAGCAGACCCTGATTAGACCACTCCTACAGGAGCTGCATGATCTGGGTACTCAGAGTGCGTATTTCTATGTGAACCTTATATAAGCCTCAAATTCTAGTCTACGTGTTTTGTTGGGTTTTTTTTTCGCTACAAAAACACACTGCTGTTGAGACCAGTCCTGTGTTCTGTTAACAGTAACCAACTGTTCCCAAATTGTGCGATTACTGCTTTCAGTTAACAACATCCGTTACAGTTTCAAGCAACTGTTCATGAATTTTTAAGTCCGAAACATTGCGATTACAGTGGTAATCGCAACATATCAGTATAAACATTTGCGAACAATTGCATAAACAGTAACAACTACCGTTAACTGAACCCAGGACATTTGTATGTCCTATGAGACACATGCTTTTGAATTTAGTTCTAGGTATGTACTTTGTAAGGTTTATCCTGAAAATATGCAAGGAGACTGTCTCTTTTTGCGAAACCTCCAATTTAGGTGACATTTTTTTGCCCACCACGTCGATAATTTACCGTTCTTATTTTCGCTCGGACTTTCAGGCATGTAGGCCTACCAAAGGACCGATGTCGGGTTATTATTCGAACTGTATTTATATTGATATAATGTTAACTATACAACAGAATTTGTTATAAACAGCCATTCATTTATTAAACGCGGGAGTATTAAAAAGCAGATCCCTGTATTTAGTAACCACCTGCCTTACAAACACATAATAACCATTCTCTTGCTGAATTTTAATATACATTTCTCCTTCATAACCCATGCCCTGTTGTATAATTACATATAGCTTCACTGTGTACAAGTATTTCGCTGTGCAATCACTGCTGTGGAGTGCACTGGTTGCACAATCAACTTGTAAATAGTGCAGACCCTGATGAGACAGCTCCTGTAGGAGCTGTCTCATCTGGGTCTTCGCTATTTACAGGTAGGTATATTGACGTGAACAGCAAGCAAAGGGTAAAAAAGCAATGTGTTACAATTTCCCTGGGTGCTTTGAAATAGTGATCGAGGTAATTTACAGATTTTGCAATCACTTTCTTAACCCGTGATAGTATGCGGCAGACTGTATAGATAGGTAGAGATAAGGGTGATGGCGGTAGGAGACGTATTGGGCATATTGCTGAAGCAAGGGGGCGATGGTAGTAGGAGGCGTATAGGGCACATTGCTGAAACGAAGCTCTTCAGTGGAAAAAGGTAAAAATCTACCATCAATGCAAGAAAATTAGTCATCGGAAAACCAAATACAATATAGGACTGCGCGATACGCGCAGCCCAATTAAGGAGAAACCTTTAGAATGTAATTTCTGGAGTAAAGAAGTACATACACACAGGGCAGGGCCACTTTTAACCCCAGAACTATGATACTTATAAAGCTCATAAAGTTATGCTAAGTAAATCTATACACCAAATATCTAAGCTCTTGGACATGCAGTTTCTGACAAGAATATTTTTAAAGTTTTTCCTATGCATAACTGGTGATTCCATGGGCTGTTTAAGTAGTCAGCTTCAAAAAACTGGAAATCCCCGGGGTGGGGCCAATTTTGACCCTAGGGGCATAATTTATATAACTTTTGTAGAAGTCCTGAAGTTGAAGTTATGTGCCAAATATGAAAGCTGAGGACCTTCTAGTTTTAGAGGAGATGATGTTCAAAGTTTTCACTATATATTTCTACTGAAAACCCCTGGGGCAGGTCCAATTTTGACCCCAGGGGTATAATTTATATAACTTTTGTAGAGGACCTACATATGATGCTATGTGCCAAAGATGAAAGCTGAGACCCCTGTAGATTCAGAGGAGAAGAAGTTTAAATGTTCAAATTGTTGATGACAAACGACGGACGACGCACACCGACGGACGACGGACATCAGGCGATCACAAAAGCTCACCCTGAGCAATTTGTGCTCTGGTGAGCTAAAAAAAATATGAGTATTATACATGTAGATGGCCAGGGTAAATATTGGGTTACTTTAATTTAGGTTAAAAATAACACAGTCATTAAAACCATATTTAAGTACATTGGCAAATACCCGATTCCCAGTCCCATCAGTGACTTTGTAGGGAAGAATAATTCCATGCCAGGATTTTTTTTACTTTCCATATGCACAAGTATATATTTTGATATAAAATCGAAATATAAATGGTTATCAACGCAGTGAGTATATTGAATTTTTATGTTAACCCAATCCCCACCCCTAGTGGTGCATTTTGGAGCCTCTATAAAATTCACATTTTGAAACCATTGTGATAAATAGAGCATTTGCTCCATAAGAGCAAAATATATAAACTTTCAAATGCATATGATGATCAGGCGCTACACTCTAAAGTTCAATCTTGGTCAACACTACCTGAAAACACATTTTGTTATGTTATCGATACCTTATAATAGGTGCGAAATACAATCACTGTGTAATTGCTTTCTAGGCGAATTCACCATTCGGGTTACTATATATCTAATTGTAGGCGAGATGGTCATTAGGCGAATTCACCATAAACCACAGAGACATGTACATACATAAATCATTTTTAAAAGCCTGTATCACCAATAACAGACTACTGAATAGATGTTATTTTCTTACCCTGTAGTGGTGTGTTTACAAGTAAGCATGTCTCTTTATAACTACACCGCATATGAATACGGTGTCAATCAAACTCCGAAATTTTATAAGTGTAGAGTACGTACAGTAATTGCGGCGAATGATGTACAATTTTGACGATAAATATAAACTACGTAAGAATATACCGAGATATGTGTCAGATATCCATAGAACTATCCGTTCAAATGAGGGACAAATGCATTTCTGCTATGCACTTAACATGCACATGCATTAGACGGATGCAATAACACAAAATAACAACTCACCAAATGACTAAACTTACCCCTCCGCCATTTTAATTTTCTTCGCACTCTACCTCCGTGGAGTGATTGCAACTGGTTGCGAATGTATTCGGCGTACGGAGCGTTCAGTTAACACCGTTCGCCTTTACTGAACTCACTGCTGTTGTTATATTTTATTAGTCTTATTTATTAAAAAAAAAAGATTTTTGTGACATTTTTGTATAGTTATTGATGCTTTTACCAGCTTCCTCAAAGTAGATAATGATTAGTAATTAAGAAACAAAAAAATTAGGTGTTGTGCAAATATCACAAATGTGAAATTATTTCAATTCCCGTATTATATGTTATTTCTCGGCAATCGTAAGGGGGCAGTACACACTAAACTGGAAGTACGAGCGACACTCAAATCAAAGGCTGAACAGTATTTTTTCTCTTATCTCTAAGATCTGCAAAAGAATATATACTTTTTCACAGACAGCTGTCTCGAATCAAATAAAAAAACACCATTCACTAGCACAGAAAAGCCCTTATAGGCCTATGTTAGTCCTTTCCAAACATTTGTGTTGACCGCGAAAACACATGACAAAAACTAGCAAAGTATGTCCTCTGCACTGGCACTTGATCAAAAAAGACTATTATAGTTTTTTTATAGCAACTAGTACATTAATACATTATATGATATAACTATTATATTACACAACTATAGTCTATTTCGATCAAGTGCCAGTGGTCCTCTGCTGCCTTGCGTATTCCGATAACGCGCACTTTTGGCCGCGTACTGTACATGCGTCTTGCAACTTTATTCCATGCACGTCTTACAGAGAACCCAAAAATAAACAGGTTACAATCTACTTTTTTTGCCACTTACTTTCGTTTTCACACACTGTTTTTTTTCAATGCTTTTTCAGATTTCTAGACAACTCGGCACCAAACCAACTCGGGGGTCTGTCTAAAACGCTGAAGTGATTTGCCGAATACATAGATAAAGAAGGAAAACGCTGAAGACAAAGAAATAGAAGGATTTCAGAAAACGCTGAAGACAAAGAAATAGAAGGGTCACTGATCCATGAAATTGTGTGAGGGATTATAATGTCAACACCTGTACGGTAGATCAGAAGCTTATTGCAGGATACTTATCAGATATATGTAGTTAGTATTACGTGTAAAAGAAGTTTGAGTATACCATAAAAATGTTATATTTTGATAAAATAAATATAGATATATTATATTTTGAATTAATAGCATCACATTTATTTTAAACAAGTAAAAATGGGTGGGGGTATAAATTCTTTCTTTTTTTAAAAAAATACATATTACTTTTGATGCGGTAAAATTATTTTTTGTTTGTACTGTCCATCTGATCAGGGTCTGCTCTTTGACAATTTCTGCCATGCTAAAAGTATTCCAAGGCCATGTGCTATATTAACAATATGACTAATATTGACGATGTCTTTATTTTTCACATGAATGTTAATTCACGATGTCATTTTTTTTTTCACATGAATATTTATTTGAGTGAATTAGCAAACTTTTGTTTTAATAATTTATTAACAGCTTCCATGTGAAATGAGTTTAATTTTCTGCTGTGTACTAATTCTTCTTTGTCCTAAAGTTTAAGTTCTATAATTCTTTTATCCAACTGTTGTCATTCTTAATTTCATGATTACATTCATTAATATACTCACGGCTGATTTTAAAACTGAATTAGATCATCCTCTTCTGCGATGGCTGATAAGTATCCACATTCCATATTATGTCATAATCCAATCAGTGGCCAACTTCAGTGATAGCCTTTAACATGCTACTGGCTAGTAGGCAATTAACCCTTTACTCTGTGTTTGCAAGGCGTATTTATGGAGCAAGGGTTTAGAAAAAATGATTTTATTTGTAAAAATATGTTATCATACATACTATCAAAACTATTTGTAATGACAATGTGAACAACTAAATGTTATGTTCGGATAAGACCTAAACACGTGCTGCATTCCAAAGAGCACAAACATATATCCAAGGAACGCGATTACATGGCAACAATACCGGACTATTATTTCAACTGTTAAACCAAATTCAGTATAGATACAAGCATGTTTGCCGATCTAATTACATTTTCACGATCTTTTTCTTTCTTTTTTATGTATATATATTAATTAAATTTTAATTATATATATATATATATATATATATATTTTCATTATTTACATTATAATCCCCATGCAATTTCATGGATCAGCGACCCTTCTATTTCTTTGTCTTCAGCGTTTTCTGAAACCCTTCTATTTCTTTGTCTTCGGCGTTTTCCTTCTTTATCTATGTATCCGGCAAATCACTTCAGATGCTTCAGTTACTTTTTTAGGAAATATTTCTTGGTTTTTGTTAAGCAACAATATTATTTTTTTAATATATATACATACACACACACACCACAAACATATGCAAACACACAAAAAATAACGACAGAATTAATCAGTAGCAAACAGAGCAGACCCTGGTCAGACAGACACACACAAAAAAAACCCGAAGTAAAATTGGAACAAAAGCAATTAAATTAAATGTAGTTATTTTAGAAATCTAATTTGTTTTAATCAAATATATTTGTTGTTCATTATAATTTCTTTTTAATGTATACTGGTTTCAAAGACAAGAAAATCTATTAGCAAATTAACTCTTCTGTGATGGCTGATAAGTAATTTTCCATGTCTGGTCAGATTTAGACCTGGATAGATTTCTGCGATTACTGAAGATGATGATGATGATGATGATGATTACATCTTGATTATTATTAACCAAGAAAACAAGGGATTAACAAGATTATTAACAAGAAAATCCATTAGCAGACAGAGTATATCCTGATCAGATGACTCCTGTAGTAGCCATATCTGATCTGGGTCTTCTCTGCAAATGCTTGAAAAGGCGTTTATATAAATATGAAGGAAAAAGGTTAAATAATTTAACACAGGTACACGTGGCCTATCACACGGCGGCGATCTGGGTACTACACTGTTGACCATTTACTCATTTTTTTTAAAATATTCATGTGAAAAAATAATGACATCGTGAATTATTCAATTTTTTTTAGATTTTCCCTCTGTTTTTGCCATAGTTACTGTTTTGAAATCACGCAATTTCATGGATCAGTGACCCTTCTATTTCTTTGTCTTCAGCGTTTTCTGAAATCCTCCTATTTCTTTGTCTTCAGAGCTTTCCTTCTTTATCTATGTATCCGGCAAATCACTTCAGCTGCTTCAGTTACTTTTTCAGGAAATATTTCGTAAAGCAACAATTTTATTTTGTTTTTAAATATACACACCCCATACACATGTACAAACACAAAATAATAACGACATAATAGATCAGTAGCAAACATAGCAGACCCTGGTCAGGCGGACACAAAAAAAACGAAGTAAAATTGGAACAAAAGCAATTAAATGTAGTTATTTCAGAAATCTAATTTGTTTTGATTAAATATATTTGTTTTTCATTATAATTTCTTTTTAATGTATACACAAACTGATTTCAAAGACAAGAAAATCCATTAGCAAACAGAGTAGATCCTGATCAGATGGCTCCTGTAGTAGCCATATCTGATCTGGGTCTTCTCTGCAAATGCTTGAAAAGACGTTTATATAAATATGAAGTAAAAGGTTAAATAATTTAACACAGGTACACGTGGCCTATCACACGGCGGCGATCTGGGTACTACACTGTTGACCATTTACTCAATTAATATTCATGTGAAAAAATAATGACATAGTGAATTATTTATTATGTTTTTTATTTTCCCTCAGTTTTTGCCATAGTTACTGTTTTGAAATAAATGTGATGTCATTAATAAAAAAAATAAAATGTTTATTTTATCAAAATATAACATTTTATTGTATACTCTAACTTCTTTTACAACTAATACTAACTATATATATCTGATAAGTATCCTGCAATAAGCTTCTGTTATACCGTACAGGTGTTGACATTATAATCCTCCCCAATTTAATGGATCAGTGACCCTTCTATTTCTTTGTCTTCAGCGTTTTCCGAAACCCTTCTATTTCTATGTCTTCAGCGTTTTCCTTCTTTATCTATGTATTCGGCAAACCACTTCAGCGTTTTAGTCCGCGCCCCAACTCGGCCCCTAGACAATTCGGCCCTAGAGAATTTGGCACCTATATTGCATTAGAATTGTGTCGGTAATTTCAACATATTTAAACCATGTTTATGTGCTTACAGTCTTTTGAAATGATAATGGCAGAGTCTATTACCACGTAATTACGTGTCATTAGCAAGTCATCTAAAACCACGTATGCACATAATAATCACCTTTTCGTGAAAATCACCCCCATCTCAAGAAAGTTTCCGGCCTATATATACAAATACATGTAGTCTTATTATAAAAGAAGAAGAAAAAGTTAAAAATTTATTTTACTTTTAATGTGTTCCATGAATAAATGAAAGTCTGTTATTGTATAAAACGAAGAAATGGGCGATTTTTTTAAAAAAAAATTACTATAATTTGAGATGTCTTAGTATCACGTAAGTAGATATGTACAGTGCTTAGTGCCACGTATGGCCTTTTAATACCTTATTATGTACAGTTTTGCTCCAGTTTTGTTGCAAACAGATGTGTAATAATAAGCTTAATATATGAACTATTTGTTACAATGGTAAAATTAGTGTTATGTCTTAAAATAAGAGAAAAAATGCCGTACGTGAAAGCATTTTCAGCGGTGATGTCCCTTTGCTTATTGACCCGTATTTTCTGTTAGACGGGATTTTACATAATTCTCTCTAGAGAAAAAATTTGTATAGAAAACCTGATATATGGAATAGTTGTTGCAATGAAAAAAGTAGTTTTATGCCTTAAAATAAGGGAGAAATCGGCGTACGTGTCACCAAAGGAACGTTAACCTAGCCTACGGTTATTGAATTTTCAGCGGTGATGTCCCTTTGCTTATTGACCCGTATTTTCTGTTAGAATGAATTTTTCATATTTCGCTCAATATTTCAGAAAAAACAAACAAATTTGTATTAGAAAACCTGCTATATGAAATAGTAATTACAATGAAAAAAATAGTTTTATGTCTTAAAATAAGGCAGACATCGCCGTACGTGTCACCAAAGGAACGATAACCTAGCCTACGGTCATTGAATTTTCAGCGGTGATGTCCCTTTGCTTATTGACCCGTATTTTCTGTTTGAATGAATTTTACATATTTCGCTCAATATTTCAGAAAAAAACAAATTTGTATTAGAAAAACCTGATATATGAATTAGTTATTACAATGAATAAACTAATTTTATATCTCAAAATAAGGGAGAAATCGCCGTACGTGTCACCAAAGGAACGATAACCTAGCCTAATATCATTGACTTTGTCAGCGGTGATGTCCCTTTGCTTATTGACCCGTATTTTCTGTTAGAGGAGATTTTACATAGTTACCCTCCAGATTTTCGAAAAACAATTGGTATCAGAAAACCTGATATATGAAATAGTTATTACAATGAAAAAAGTAGTTTTTACATATTTCGCTCAATATTTCAGAAAAAACAAATTTGTATTAGAAAAACCTGAAATAGTTATTACAATGAAAAAAGTAGTTTTATGTCTTAAAATAAGGGAGAAATCGCCGTACGTGGCACCAAAGGAACGATGACCTAGTCTAATAGCATTTACATTTGCTTAGTGACACGTGATTAATGTTATACGTGATTTTATAGTTTTGCTCAAGATTTTTTGAAAACAGTTATGTTACAATTTCTTTTTGGAACGTTTATTACCATTTTCACTGCAAAAAAGGCGTCGGTACACGAGATAAACGTGTTTTCACGCATTTGCAAACAGAGTAGACCCAGATCAGATGGCTCCTATAGGAGCCGTCTGATCAGGGTCTGCTCTGTTTACACCCGTTTCCAACATCCAGGTACTTGAGGATTACAGCAAAAAGGCGTCAGTATACTAGGTAAACGTGTTTTCACGCATTTGCAAACAGAGTAGACCCAGATCAGATGGCTCCTATAGGGGCCGTCTGATCAGGGTCTGCTCTGTTTACACCCGTTTCCAACATCCAGGTACTTGAGGATGAAATCTCCGACGTACAGAACATGGCATCAAAAGAAGTCTTTGCCTCGTGAGAAACAGATTATTCGATGAAATTTGATTTCTCTGAAGCTTATATATGGTTCCGGTTCCGGTTTTGTTTGAAAGAAGACGTGGTTATTTTGGCTGTCAGAAAAATTATTGAATTCATAAAAATCAACAGGCTCATAGTGTGAAAACAGTGGAAATAGTGTAGAAACAGACTCTATGGACATGCATTCACCTTCTGTATCTACCTCTCTGAACTCACAAATTGAAACCCGTAATACTGAATCTAGCGTCACTTGCGGTCAAAATGGCGGCACTGTTTATACCCCCCAAGAATGTGACACAAGAGATTGGGTCCGGTCCCAGGAGAGAAAGAGAGTTCGACGGAGCACAGGCAGTGGTGCCTCTGCTCTATCCCCAGATACTTTAGAATTTCAAAATCTCTCCGTTAATGATAAACTTTCAGCATTGTTCTATGAGATTAACGGAGTGGAACGGAAAGTTGACAAATGTTTAGCCATCCATACAAAGCTGGACGATATAGAGGTCAAGGTCGACGATCACTCGGCACGCATAGAACTGCTGGAATACAGAACGCTCGACCTAGAAGCGCGTAGTCGCCGTAACAACCTTATATTCGGAGGGTTCCCTGAAAACTTGAATGAGAATTGTTCTGTAACCATTTCGCAGTTCTTAAGAGACAAATTGCAGATTGATCCGTGTCCGCCTATACCGAGGATCCATCGTTTGGGTCGCTTCCAAAGGAACAAACACAGACCTATTATCGCTAATTTTCTCGATACGAGAGACACTGATCTAATTGTGTCAAAGGCTAAGCTGTTAAAGGGAACTAGTTTTAGCATCAATCGTGATTATCCCAAGCCAATCGCAGTCGCCAGAAAGGATCTCTGGCCTCAGTTCAAAGATCTTCGCAAAGACAATCCACAGAGCAAAGTCATTATGGCCTATCCTGCCAAAATTGTAAAGGACTGAAAGGTAGTCGCGGATAAGTTTCCCCGTTGGAACATTATGTTACACAGTGGTGGCAGAGTAAACAACACTGACCGTGTCAATACACAAAGTGGACAGATACACCTCGCACGTGCACAAAATGGATCGGCTACCGTCAGTAGCGGATTATCCGACCGTGAACTACACAGTAAGCAGCACAATTCCCCAACGAATCGGCTTCCAAGGCGCAGGTCAAGGTCGCCGGTGCGACAACATGGAGAACGTGGCCGTGCTCCGAGTAGGGTCACCCAACGCTCGAACACTGTAGAGCCGTCCTTGATGCGGCCATGGGACACTTCTAATGTCGACGAACCTGTTTCTCAGCCGCATACCTTCGGTAGTTAGGAATTCCGGGGGCAAAGTCCGATATCTGGAAGAACGGTTGCAGATGTTAATATATGTTCGTTAAACGTGTGCGGCCTTAAGAAACGCTTAGACTATCCAGATTTTGTAGAGTTTGTATGCAAATATGACATATTCTGTGTATCTGAAACACACACAAATGATACAGACACAGTTGATTTACCTGGCTATATATTTTATGCAAACCATAGAAAACAAATATATAAACGAAAGTCAGGAGGTGTTGGCATCTATATAAAAGATGAAATAGTCCCATATACTGATCTTATTGCGAACAATTCTGAATACATTCTTTGGATAAAACTAAATAAAGAATTAAGCAATACAGACGAACCCATAATTCTGGGTGCCATATATTTACCCCCCGAAAACTCGCGTTTTTTGAATGACGAATATTTAGACGAATTCGAGAACGAGATATTTGACAAATGTTCAAATTATAAATATGTATACCTTCTCGGTGATACAAATGGAAGAACTGGTCAGCTCTCCGATTATATACCCTCAGATACGCACTTGTCATCCGGTTTTGGCATAGACACAGATACCCAAGCCTTTCTAGACAGACATACCATCCTCGAACTCTTAGGCATTCCACTGGAAAGGTGTTCCTGTGACAAAAGATCAAATATTAATGGTATGAGATTGATCGAAATATGTAGAAATAATAACCTTTTTATCGCTAATGGTCGGTTGCACAAAGATAAAAATATTGGAGCTCACACTTTTAGAGAAAAATCAGTTATTGATTATGCAATTGCAACCGCAGACTCTTTCAAATATATTTCTGATTTCGAAATTATACAAACCGATTCACTGTTCTCTGATGGTCATAATGCAGTGCACATTAGTATCAAAGTGCCAGAATTTAACACTCAGCAAAAAACTTATGATCATGTTGATAGACCAGCGAAGCCTAGATGGAAACCGGAAATAGCACACACATTTTTGAACCATATACAGACGGATAGCATAAATTACCTTACTGATCATTTGAAAGAAAATCCACAGTCCACTGAAGCTATTGATCATGTAACTGAAAAATTCTCATCATTACTCTATAATGCTGCACAAAATGCATCTCCCCAACAATATAACACGTATCCATCTAACGCTCAATATGCACGCAAACCTTGGTTTGGGCCTAATGCCAAAAGGCCAGAAAAAATTACCATGGTGCAAGACAAAACTACAAAATATCACCAAATATCACAGAAATATTCGGCTATGAAAATATAGATATTTTAAAAAAGGTCCATACTGATTTCCTCAGAAAAATAACGAAAGCCAGAAAATCCACACCTTTGGTATTCCTTTACGGAGAACTAGGCAGATATCCTATCTCAATTATTATCCAGAGTCGCATGATCTCTTACTGGGCAAGATTAATATCGGGAAAAGAACAAAAACTAGCATATCAATTGTATACTTATATGATAAACCAACCTCGCGATGATTTCAAATGGCTAAACAAAATTAAAGATATACTGTGCTCTGTAGGGCGACCAGACATGGATGAACCAGTTTGTAATGAACCTTAAAAATATACACCTAAATATTAAACAAACTTTAATCGATCAATTCAAACAAAATTGGCACAATAGTCTCCAACAGTCACACAAAGGCCCAATTTACAATAGCTTTAAACAAAACTTAGATCTCGAAAATTACTTCAAACAGCTTGACAGTCAAGATTACCTGAGTCTCTTTAAGTTCCGTACCGCAAATCACCTCCTTCCAGTCGAGACTGGGCGTTATGACGGAACACCTTTCCAGGATAGAGTCTGTCCGCTTTGCGAGACAGGTCATATTGGATCTGAAAAACATTACTTACTTGAATGTAACTTTTTTCAAGAAGAAAGGCACACTCTCCTGAATTTGAGTACTCGAAATGTATCACGACATATCTCATTGAAACACCTGTTATCAGACGCTCCCGCATATATGCTTAGAAACACGAGCAAATTTGTAAAGATCATTATGAAAAAGTTTTCGCGATAAGCACTAAGCACCAGTATACTCGACTATAAGTCCCACACGTCCGGGCATAGATGCAACTTTATCTATTTATGAAACACCATATCCAAATGCTAATATTTTTATTACTGTAAATATATATGTTGTCGAATATCAAAAACGCTTTTAAAAACGGTGTGGACCCATTCCAAACGGCCCGCTATGAGTGATCCGGTCTGGATGCACACCGTTTACCATTACCTCACTGCCTGTATACCAGCTATTGTTGGTCGCTATCAAGATGATATCGAACATTGCAAGACGTGTGAACCCAGAGCAAGGAATACAAACTAAGGCGGTCAGGTCTGGTGCTCATAGCTATCATTCGCTCCTACACCAGCTAAAGTTAGTTTTCATGATGAAAGCGACAGAACCTGGGTGTACACTGTTTACGTCCACTATTATACTGGTTAAATTGCTGGTCTCTATCATAGCTGTTATCATTTTGTTGAACATTGACCTATGCACATAGTCTGACACATGTATTATAGTGGTGCAGCATTATATTGCCTATATGTGTTACTAATAATGCTAGCCTAAATCTATTTTTTAACCCTGTCGCTGCCAATGCCGGATCTGTGATTACCTATGCAAACAGTTTGGATCCAGATGAGACGCAGAGTCACTCTGCGTCTCATCAGGGTCCAAAGTGTTTGTTACTGTTACTATGTTGTTGTTGTTTTAACAGAAAGGGAGGAAATCAGGGGAATGGAAATTTGCGGTAGACGACAAAGTTAGCAGACAAGCGAGTTTGGCAGCGAAAGGGTTAATACTTTGGAGCATAGTTACACAGTTTCAGACTTGGATCTCCTTTGTTGGAAAGATTGGCAAACTCGTCACCCATTTGGGGTTCACCTACTATGAATGCTGCGCAACTATATACAACTTGGTAACATGTAGAGCTATATGAATATGTATGAAAACATGCGAATGCGAAATCCTTGGTGATCAATGGCACTACTGTAAACCGAAACGGTTTATACCTGTTTATTTACTTTCAAAGTCTATTAATGTTATCTCCCCTAGACATGGAGCTACCCTCACGATTCATTGCTTGAGAGAAGGAAGTTCCAAATCCAAACCTACACGGTTTGCATGATATTTAAAATGCTTAAGTCATTGATTTACAAGTGCAGTATTGCGCATGTAATATTGCTTACACCACGGCTGAATGTTGTACAACACTGTAATATGTATAAGTCATGATATGGCTAAAACTAGAATTATTGCACGTTCAGCAAGCAGTCCCATCCTGGACCGAATTCCACAGGACACTCGATCCAGCTCGATGCTGTTTGCTACCGTAAAGCAGGTCTTTACATGAATTTACACACACACATACCGTCAATGCAGTGCCGACCAGGATTCGAGAGTATTTGTTTGTAGCCTCACACTCTCTGTCTGCACTGCATAAACGAAACTAGGCAATTGACAAAATAAATCAAAGAATTAACCACCTTACCTTTCAGTCGCCATTTGTCCAAGCCGTCTGCTGATACTTTCGCAGCTATAATGACCTTGCCGTAATCAAACGCACGCTTTTGTTGTGCATAGTACACAACGCGTAGTACATAGTGGAATGTCATTGACGAGCGTCTCGGTCACATGTGTAGTTAAATCAACACACTGGTAACCTAGATACGCTCTTCTCTTATGGACTTAGTATACCTAGAATCGATTGTTTCCTATGATTTTTCCCCCACAATCGGAACCTATATACAATTGTTTATCTACTTCACTGTTGACATAACCCCATGCTGTATGTTATATACCTGGGTGAAATAAAGTTCTGTTCTGTTCTGTTCTGTTCTGGTAAATCATGTGTCATTCAGCTTGGTCAAAGTTTGCTCCACAATAGGTTTGGTTGATGTTAGACGTTTACGGGTGTGAATGAGTAACACCAATTAATGCGTTTGTCGGCTTACCAACGCTGTTAGACGTAATTAAGCTGTCGTGTGCGTGGTGTTTGGTGTTTGCATTGCAAACAACTCGTAATTACCGACTGTGATATTTGTGTATCAAAGCTGACATAAACTCGGCTTGCATGCTGAGTTATCAGTCAAACCTAGCTGACTTTTGCATTCATTTCTTTAGTATTCCAAGGACGCTTGTGGGAAACAGGGATACTTTCACTTTCACATAAGTGAAATAGATTATTGTGGATTTATGTGAATGTGTCGTTAGTTAATAATCATATGGAATTTTACTTACAAGTGGATCAACACTAAGGTGGGTAATTTATCAAGTCATTATTTTCCGTACTATTATTGCAATAGTATTCTATACCACGCATTGTTTTCCCCGTTAATATTATTTCGTTCATTCTTTTGAGCCTTAATTTCTTCATCCCGAAAGTTAGATATAATCTGAACTTATTTTGGGCAGCTAATTAGGCCTACTTTTGCATATAACGAACAAAAATTATTATATTTTAAAGTCTGCATACATTCTGCTTACAAGAAATAGTGTTACAAAATATATCTTACTTATCTAGGTGTGTAATTCGTCCAAATAAATGCATTTTAATCATGATATTAGAATGCTATCTGAATTTATTGCCGTATAGTGTAACTCTCACGATGCGTGTGATTTTTACCCTGTCACCGGTTATAAAAATACGTGGCAATAGACACTCCGAATGATAATTATAGATTTTAATTGCATTGACCTAAATTTATCACTGTTTAGACCCAGATGAACGTTTTCCGTACGAAGCAGGTATTCAACAGATGTACCCAGGGCTCGGGACGTGGATCCTGCTTTCACGAGCCCCAAATTCTGAATTTTCATTGTGTCATATATGATGTATATGTCCATATATCCCTCCCTCCTACCCAAATCAGTAATCAAAAAGATGATTGACAGAACAGCAAATATATAGTTGGATAATTTTAACATTGTTACGTAAAACTTTAGTAGCACTCTGGTATGCTTAATAAAAACGAGTATAAATAGATGAAGATAAATAATTGCCATATTTGAGATTGATACAAACAGTATAGACCCAGATGGAGTACGTATGTCTGATCTGGTTCCGATCTTTTTTAACATTGCCGAAACTAAACACAAGGACCAAATACACATATACAAAAACATATAAAAGAAAATAAAGAACATACAAATACATTAACCTTTATATCAGGTTAGATCCAGATCGCTCGCCGATTAATTCAATGACTGATCTGGCTCAAATCTGATATTGCTCGTTATATGTACACATATAAACTGAAGGACAAACACACAAGTAAATGAAAAATAAAGCATGCAATCGTTTTCAAGCCAAAATGTGGAAGCAAATATAATCTAGATTAGATCCAGGTTCCTGATCTGGGTTCTACTCTGTTCGCAGAGGCGTTAAAAGGCTTCTGTATGAGGGGAAAGGGTGTGATAAATTAACACATGTCGGTATCAGTCAAATGGTGAATTGAAAATCATATTAACTACATAAACCTTTTTTACCATTTTGACTATTTGCTTCACTATATAAATTACTGAACATGAGGCCCTGAATCGCTCACCTGAGATAACCCAAGGGGCGGGGCCATTTTTGACCAAGAAGTCATCTTTTGTACAACACTGATAGAGAACCACAAGGCAAAGCAGTATGCCATTAATTAAAGGTCTAAGCCTAATGGTTTTAGAGAAAAATAATATTTCATATTTTTCCCATGAAAAACTGATAAGCCCCAAGGCAGGGCCAAGTTTTGCCCAGAGGCCAGGGTCGTAAGTTGAACATTCTTGGCAGAGGACCACAAGCCAAGCTACATATTTGTATAGGACCATTAGATCATGTTACATACCAAACATCAAAGGTATAGGCCTTACAGTTTCAAAAGATTTTTAAAGATTTTCCTATGAAAAAATGATAAGCCCATGGGTGGGCCATATTGGCCCAGGGGTCATAATTTGAACAATCTTTGTAGAGAACCATTACATCATGCTACATTCCAAATATCAAAGGTATAGGCCTAACAGTTTCAGACAAAAAGATTTTTAAAGATTTTCCTATGAAAAACTGATAAGCCCTTGGGCGGGGCCATTTTCGGTCCAGGGTCATTATTTGAACAATCTTTGTAGAGGACCATTAGACCATGCTACATGCCAAATATCAAAGGTCTAGGCCTTACAGTTTCAGAGAAGAAGATTTTTAAAGATTTTCCTATGAAAAACTGATAAGCCCTTGGGCGGGGCCATTTTTGGCCCGTGGGTCATAATTTGAACAATCTTTGTAGAGGACCATTAGATCATGCTACATACCAAATATCAAAGGTCTAGGCCTTACAGTTTCAGAGAAGAAGATTTTTAAAGATTTTCCTATGAAAAACTGATAAGCCCTCGGGCGGGGCCATTTTTGGCTCGGGGGTCATAATTTGAACAATCTTTGTAGAGGACAATAAGATCATGCTACATGCCAAATATCAAAAGTCTAGGCCTTACAGTTTCAGAGAAGAAGATTTTTAAAGATTTTCCTATGAAAAACTGATAAGCCCTTGGGCGGGGTCATTTTTGGCCCGTGGGTCATAATCTGAACAATCTTTGTAGAGGACCATAAGATCATGCTACATGTCAAATATCAAAAGTCTAGGCCTTACAGTTTCAGAGAAGAAGATTTTTAAAGATTTTCCTATGAAAAACTGATAAGCCCTAGGGCGGGCCATTTTTGGCCCGGGGTCATAATTTGAACAATCTTTGTAGAGGACCATTAGATCATGCTACATACCAAATATCAAAGGGCTAGGCCTTACAGTTTTAGAGAAGAAGATTTTTAAAGATTTTCCTATGAAAAACTGATAAGCCCTTGGGCGGGGCCATTTTTGGCCCGGGGGTCATAATTTGAACAATCTTTGTAGAGGACCATTAGATCATGCTACATTAAAGGTCTAGGCCTTACAGTTTCAGAGAAGAAGATTTTTAAAGATTTTCCTATGAAAAACGGATAAGCCCTTGGGCGGGGCCATTTTTGACCCGGGGGTCATAATTTGAACAATCTTTGTAGAGGACCATAAGATCATGCTACATGCCAAATATCAAAAGTCTAGGCCTTACAGTTTCAGAGAAGAAGATTTTTAAAGATTTTCCTATGACAAACTGATAAGCCCTAGAGCGGGGCCATTTTTGGCCCGGGGGTCATAATTTGAACAATATTTCGTTCCCCCTAACCACTGATGCTTCTGGCAAAATTTGGTTAAAATCGGGTCAGTAGTTTCAGAGGAGATGTCGTTTGAAAATGTGGACGGACGACGGACGGATCGCGGTCACAATAACTCACCTGAGCCAAAGGCTCAGGTGAGCTAAAAAACATATGATGCACCTAACACAAAATATAATGTACATCTCTTTGTAAACTGATTAATTGGCACGTGTCGATATCAGTCAATGCGATACCATTAATCTAATCACTATGATATAGGGCGAATCTCTGCTGATTTAATTATGCCACCGGCTGCTTTCGTATTTACACGTGCCAATTAATATTGTACGACCCGAGATCACAGGTACGGCCGATAATCGGTATGTGACACTGATTGAATTAACAAATATTGCAAATGGAAGAAAATATATGCGTCACTGTAAGACATACGCAAAATGCATTATTGCTAATTTTTCATTGATATAAAATACGTTTTCTAAAGAGTTCAGATTAAAAAAGGATATGTCGAATCGTTGATATGTACAGTGCATTGCGATCACATAAAAACTCAGTCATTACTTATTTACTTTTATTTTATGGTCCGTTAACCATCTACCTGCTATCGAAGTGTAGGAATGCGCAATCTCTAGTCTCTTTAATTTTTAAAGTTTCACGTATTCTCTTTATTTTAGTTAGAAATGTTGTCTGAGTGTCAAATAACTTGGATTCGGATGGTACGTCGAATTACTCGGCATCTCACCCAGATCCAAGCTGCTTGCATGCGACAGATGATCTAGGTATTCACTATATCATAAGATTCGTGATTTTTTGTTTATTTTGAATATAAAATTACGACAATTTATATAATTACGGTTAAATGAAACGTGTCTAATTGTTAGTTTTGTGATACGTTGGACATTATTCCGATTCTGGTCTAATTGTTCTACTGGAAGGTTATTTAACACCTGTACACCCACTTTGATGTTATGCCGCAGATTCGTTTTCACATAATCCAATTAGCAATTGACTGGGCGGGACCCCAGCCGTTTACCTTCTCGTTATTTACTCTTAGCGTGCTAAGTCATTTTTTGTCTAGTACAATCATGAAGTAAATACTTTATGGTACAATAGTGAAATTATATTTTGTCGTCTGTTATATTTCTGCTGCGGTTTTAAAACTTTATTTTATTCTGCCATTTCTTTGCGAATATGTAATCTCGATCAGTGTCAAACAGCTTGGATTCTGGTCAATAAGACACGGAGTTACTCAGAGTCTCATCAGAATCCAAACAGTTTGCAAAGGTAATCATCCTTGTTGACAAAATACATCCATACCAGGCTAATAGTTAAATAATATTAAATATTACGCGCCGATCATAGCATACATTTGAACGCATGTAGCAAAAGGGATCCAAACCAACGTTCTGTACGGACAGTACCAATAATTCATAATAATGATCTGAAAATAACTTCAATTTGAAACTGATTGATCGGGATCCAAAGCATTTAGCATCTCTTCATCAAACCTAAATTTACCGGGTATGGATTTAATCCAATTCAGTGTTCCGTAATTACAATTTATAATAATGATCTGGATCCACCTTATAAGTTCATTTGATTGATTGATTGACAGGGAAACTATAAATTTGATAACAAAAATTAATAAAAATAAATAGGTGCCGAATCGTCTTGGGTAAAATTTTGGGAGGGGCCGAGTTGACCATGGGGCCGAGTTGTCTAGGGGCCGAATTGTCTAGGGGCCGAGTTGGTTTGGTGCCGAGTCGTCCAGAAACCCTTTTTCAGACCGCAGAGCTAGAAATGTTAGTTTCGAATTTGCCTTTCATTTCTCTACAGTAACATGGAAAAGGTCATGACCTCTGCACTCAATCATTTGAGAACATGCATATCTGTAAGATTTCGGTACAAAAACTACTAGAAAATATGCTATTGGACTTTAATAATCACAAAAAGTCCACATTTGCTGAAATATTAAGATTTGCGGGGCCAATGCGAATATTTGGCTTGATTTTGTATACTGCCTCCGTAATGACCACAACAAAATATACATTACAGGCTTAATGCTGAAAAATGAAAATCTTTCAATTGTGTCACATGTTTTGACAAAATAAATCTAACAATGCTACCTCTGAAGGCCACAAAAAGTTTTTTACACCCTGTTTTAAAACCCCTACTAATGCTTATTTTCAGGGCTTTACAGGGCCTTTTTACTGTCCAACCATCCCCTTTTTTAAGTCAATATCTAGCATTCTTCAACCATGCCCAGTATGTTTCAATGTGCAAATTCCAATGTAACACACATAAAACTGTTGTTTGCCTGCCTAGATGCGAATATTTGGCATGATTTTGTGTACTGCCTCCTTATAACTACTCGCCGTATTCCGTCTCAACCTCCAACGCAGCTATCTCCCCTAATCGCTACGCTGAAGAGATTCCGTCTTATTTCGATAGAAATAGCCGAGGTGTTCCGAGTGCGCCATGCCTAATAGTAACGTGTGATTTAAACAGCGTTCATTGGTTCACATATTAACGAGCGTCGGTAACAACCAATGAAAATCATCCTTTTACCCGCAGTATGACATATTTAGGGTTGGAATGTCACGGTAAGCATCAGTAGGCGTATTCGACTGGAGGTTTTTTGGTTGAGTAAATATTAGCTCCGCCCACGTGCGCAGTGGCATATAATTACGTATAGTTCGATGCCCAGTCGAATGATTTTTTTCATTTCATTACTTATCGCTGGCCGCTTGTGAATTTGATAAGAGCATAATGGTAAAGCTGTTATTTCTGGACTACAGCAGTTCTGACAACGATTCCAACGACTAACATGATAACATCGCTGGTTTGGTAATCCTACTGCTGAGGGCTAAACGGTGGGTAAACTTTTTTAGGGTTCGGCTTTTGCCGAAATGCTTATAAAATGGATTGCGACTCAAACTATGGCGGAAAACCCTGTTGCACGAGCGCTACCTAGCGAGAATCCCCCTAAGAGAATACGCGCATGTGCAGTGCTTGGCTTACAATCCGGTTCCGGAATCTTACAAAATATTTATAATGAAATATGGAAGGTGGATCCATTAGCAACAGAGCAGACCCTGAATCTATGGGAGCGAGCTGTCTGATCTGGGTCGAATCTATTTGCAGATGCATGAAAACAAGTTTATATGGGGAAATTAAGGGTTAAATAGACTTCTTCTGTTCTGTACGTTCTTTACAGTATAAAGGTTACAGCGCACTGGTGGTCAGTAGTGCAGGGCAACTGTTACACCATGCTAAAATCTCTAGAGGTCATACGCTTAACTCTTTGCACGCTAGCGGCGAAACTGTGATTACCTATGCAAACAGTTTGGATCCAGATGAGAGGCCACATAATTCTGCGTCTCATCAGGATCCAAACTGTTTGTCATCTTGATCATATTTTTGCATAAAATGAAAGAAAGTTTATTAAAGAATTGACGCAGACGTCAATTGTTGCAAACGAAACATCACTCAGCATTGTAAGGATTAAGCAAGCTGTAATCTAAAGTTGCAAAAATGTTTCCAAACTGACTTATTCAGCTGTACAAACTGGTAGAGATGCTAGAACACTAAATTAACCTTTCCTTCATATAAATGTTTTCACGCGTTTGTAAACAGAGTAGACCCAGATCTGATGACTCCTATAGGAGTCGTCTGATCAGGATATGCTCTGTTGACTAATGGAATTTGAAAGATCTTTTTCTTTCCTTTCTTAAATGGCTACTCATTTCCACTTTTCATGTTTCATTTAATGAAACATGAAAAGTGGAAATAAGTAGCCATTATTTTGTTCATGAATATTCAGTAGGTATTGAAATTGGAATAAACATAGAACAGGAATCAAGTTTCTTACATGGATCTGTTCCATTTGCGCTCTGTGTCTATATACATTTACTTTTTTAAACTATTGTTTTTGTTGATTTAATTATTGTTCAAATTCTCAGGGATTTTTAATAGTCAGTTTGAACTGTGCAGTAATTCCTTTTGAAACAAACTAAGTTTCCAAATATTATGCAGGTTATCGTGACCTAATTGCCAGTTGTACATTGTGTGTGTCGGTCTGTGATCAGGATCCTAGATGTTTGACAATTAAAAAAAAATGCAAATCATAGACTAATTGAATATAAATACATGTAATTATATATGCAATACACAAAATAATGAGCAGGTGACAATTTTAAATTGAACATGGTACTTTCGAATTCATAGTTGTCCTAGCACAAAGTCTGGATCCTGCCTCTACGTTTCATCGAAATGCATACTATTGACACCAGGACTGTATGTTAATATAGCATAATGCTTTAAAAAGTCCATAACAGGTTTCAAGAGGCATGCTTATGTTTTCTAGTTTGTTTGCTTTAAATTTATTTAGAGAAAATAATATAAAAAAGATAAAGAATATATTAGAATCTTTTTTCTATTTGCATTTGGTTTTGACGGGATTCCCCTCGGCCACCGCTTGGGTCCCAATATATAGTTGTTACATGGTTCTATTTAAACGCTACAAAGGTGTGAAAAGCAACAACGACTAGTGAACGTACATACTTAATATGCAAATTATACAGACCCATTTTTCATGAAATCTCCAAGTATAAAATGAATAGATTTTACCAATGACCTACTGTCAATCCAAACGCCTTTGTTCAAACAACATGGTGTCTTTTTACAACAGTATTCCGACATAAGGTCGTCGGATTCTGAAAGTCCCATACCCTTCCTGTGGTATTTACAAAAGTCCGATATATTGTTGTCGGAATCTGAGTTAAATGCCCTTTTTGCCTAGTCACTTATGCCCTTTGCAAACAGAGGAGACCCAGGTAAGACGGCTCATAGAGAAGCCCTCTAATCAGGATCTGCACGGTTTGTCGTGTTACACTTTTGTTTGGAAAAGTCCCTAAATAATAACAATAAGCTCATTATAGATTGACTTGTTTGAATTTTGAAACAGCCCATTTCACCGTTGTAATAGTTAGGTAGACCAAAGTAATATAATTGTTAGATTTTTGCAGAACAATATAGAATTGTTGGAGGTACATGAAATGGACACATAACCGAAAATAATTATTTGATTATTACAGCCACGGTTGATATTTCGATACAATTTCAACATTTTGTGAACTACTATGAAATATCGAACATCAATGGTACTATTTCTAGGGTAGATCAAAATTCAAATGCAGAAATTCGATTTCATTGCAACATTACAATGTTTCCTGATGAATTTAATCAATGGTCGAGCGACGTTGTTGCTAAGATCTGGTTTGAAAG
This sequence comes from Azorinus chamasolen, assembly GCA_963576725.1. NCBI lineage: Eukaryota > Metazoa > Mollusca > Bivalvia > Cardiida > Solecurtidae > Azorinus > Azorinus chamasolen. The sequence goes on from OY755249.1 coordinate 57,675,498, forward strand.
AAATAGAATTTCAAAAATACATGTGCGGTAAAACCCCTCTAAACCAGACTTTAAATTCAGTATAAAAATCAGTCTTGGAGACAGGTGGCGGCTTAATACAGGATGAAAATAATGCAGAAAGCTCCTCGGCATGACTTTCACCCTGCATTAAGCAGCCACCTGCCTAAAAAGTTTCTAAATTCTTATCTACTAGAAGTCGGGTTAAGAAGGGTTTACTGTATTGTAAAAGGTGACAAATCTATACTTTTGAATGTATTTCAGAGATTTACAAGTGATACCTTAATTACCCTGGGTATTTTGACAAACACACTTATGCAAATAGTGCAGACCCAGATCAAACACCTCCTTAATGGGCCCGTTTGAAGGGTTTTCACTATTTGCTACCATGTCTGTTTAATCTAAAGTTGCAAAGATGTTTCCAAACTGACTTTCTCAGCTGTACAAACTGGTAGAGAGGAGAGACTGGGTGCTAGAACACTTAACCCTTTCCTTCATATAAATGTTTTTCACGCATTTGTAAACAGAGTATACCCAGATCTGATTACTCCTATAGAAGTCGTCTGATCAGGGTCTGCTCTGTTGGATAATGGAATTTGAAAGACCTTTTTCTTTACTTTCGTAAATGGCTAATGATTTCCACTTTTCATGTTTCATTATAACTACTTTGTTCATGAATATTCAGTAGGTATTGAAATTTGGAATAAACATAGAACAGGAACCAAGTTTCTTACATGGATCCGTTCCATTTGCGCTCTGTGTCTATATACATTTACTTTTTTAATCTAGTGTTTTTGTTGATGTGATTATTGTTCAAATTATCAGGGATTTTTTTTATAGTCAGTTTGAACTGTGCAGTAATTCCTTTTGAAACAAACTAAGTTTTCAAATATTATGCAGGTTATCGTGACCTAATTGCTAGTTGTACATTGTGTGTGTCGGTCTGTGATCAGGATCCTAAATGTTTGACAACTTTAAAATAAAACCATGCAAGGCATAGACTAATTGAATATAAATAATTATATATGCAATACACAAAATAATGAGCAGGTGACAATTTTAAATTGAACATGGTACTTTCGAATTCATAGTTGTCCTAGCACAAAGTCTTGATCCTGCCTCTACGTTTCATCGAAATGCATACTATTGACACCAGGACTGTATGTTAATATAGCATTATGCTTTAAAAAGTCCATAACAAGTTTCAAGAGGCATGCTTATGTTTTCTAGTTTGTTTGCTTTAAAATGTATTTAGAGAAAAGAATATAAAAAAAGATCAAGAATAAAAAATATATTAGAATCTGTTTTCTATTTTCATTTGGTTTTGACGGGATTCGAACCAAGGATCTAGAGATTCATAGACGCAGCTCTTTCCCCTCGGCCACCGCTTGGGTCCCAATATATGTGTTACATGGTTCTATTTAAACGCTACAAAGGTGTGAAAAGCAACAACGACTAGTGAACGTACATACATGATATGCAAACTATACAGACCCATTTTTCATGAAATCTCCAAGTATAAAATGAATAGATTTTACCAATGACCTACTGTTAATCCAAACGCCTTTGTTCAAACAGCATGGTGTCTTTTTACAACAGAAGTCCGACATAAGGTCATCGGATTCTGAAAGTTCCATACCCTTCCTGTGGTATTTACAAAAGTCCGATATATTGTTGCCGGATACGAGTTAAATGCCCCTTTTGCCTAGTCACTTATGCCCTTTGCAAACAGAGGAGACCCAGGTAAGACGGCTCATAGAGAAGTTCATGAAATGGACACATAAACGAAAAGAATTATTTGATTATTACAGCCACGGTTGATATTTCGATACACTTTCAACATTTTGTGAACTACTATGAAATATCGAACATCAATGGTACTATTTCTAGGGTAGATCAAAATTCAAATGCAGAAATTCGATTCCATTGCGACATTACAATGTTTCCTGGTGAATTCAATCAATGGTCATGCGACGTTGTTGCTAAGATCTGGTTTGAAAGAAATAGAATTTCAAAAATACATGTACGGTAAAACCCCTCTAAACCAGACTTTAAATTCAGTATAAATATCAGTCTTGGAGACAGGTGGCAGCTTAATGCAGGATGAAAATAATGCAGAAAGGTCCTCGGCATGACTTTAACCCTGCATTAAGCAGCCACCTGCCTAAAAAGTTTCTAAATTCTTATCTACTAGAAGTCGGGTTAAGAGGGGTTTTACTGTATTATAAAAGGTGACAAATCTGTACTTTGAATGTATTTCAGAGATTTACAAGTGATACCCTAATTACCCTAGGTATTTTGACAAACACACTGATGCAAATAGTGCAGACCCAGATCAAACATCTCCTTAATGGGCCCGTTTGAAGAGTTTTCACTATTTGCTGCCATGTCTGTTTAATCTAAAGTTGCAAAAATGTTTCCAAACTGAGTTATTCAGCTGTACAAACTGGTAGAGAGGAGAGACTGGGTGCTAGAACACTTAACCCTTTCATTCATATAAATGTTTTTCACGCGTTTGTAAACAGAGTAGACCCAGATCTGATGACTCCTATAGAAGTCGTCTGATCAGGGTCTACTCTGTTGGCTAATGGAATTTGAAATATCTTTTTCATTCCTTTCTTAAATGGTTACTAATTTCCACTTTTCATGTTTCATTATAACTATGTTGTTCATGAATATTCAGAAGTATTGAAATTTAGAATAAATATAGAACAGGAATCAAGTTTCTTACATGGATCCGTTCCATTTGCGCTCTGTGTCTATATACATGTACTTTTTTAAACTATTGTTTTTGTTGATGTAATTATTGTTCAAATTATCAGGGAGTTTTTATAGTCAGTTTGAACTGTGCAGTAATTCCTTTTGAAACAAACTAAGTTTTCAAATATTATGCAGGTTATTGTGACCTAATTGCCAGTTGTACATTGTGTGTATCGGTCTGTGATCAGGATCCTAGATGTTTGACAACTTTAAAATAAAACTATGCAAAGCATAGACTAATTGAATCTAAATAATTATATATGCAATACACAAAATGATGAGCAGGTGACAATTTTAAGTTGAACATGGTACTTTCGAATTCATAGTTGTCCTAGCACAAAGTCTGGATCCTGCCTCTAAGTTTCATCGAAATGCATACTATTGACACCAGGACTGTATGTTAATATAGCATAATGCTTTAAAAAGTCCATAACAAGTTTCAAGAGGCATGCTTATGTTTTCTAGTTTGTTTGCTTTAAAATGTATTTAGAGAAAAGAATATCAAAAAAAGATAAAGAATAAAGATAAAGGAAAAAACGGGATTCGAACCAAGGACCTAGAGATTCATAGACGCAGCTCTTTCCCCTCGGCCACCGCTTGGGTCCCAATATATAGTTGTTACATGGTTCTATTTAAACGCTACAAAGGTGTGAAAAGCAACAACGACTAGTGAACGTACATACTTAATATGCAAATTATACAGACCCATTTTTCATGAAATCTCCAAGTATAAAATGAATAGATTTTACCAATGACCTACTGTCAATCCAAACGCCTTTGTTCAAACAGCATGGTGTCTTTTTACGACAGAAGTCCGACATAAGGTCGTCGGATTCTGAAAGTTCCATACCCTTCCTGTGGTATTTACAAAAGTCCGATATATTGTTGTCGGAATCTGAGTTAAATGCCCCTTTTGCCTACACACTTATGTATATAGGATACTCTTTCTTTCTTTTTTTCTTTACTTTCATAAATGGCTACTAATTGCCACTTTTCATATTTCATTGTAACTATTTTGTCCATAGATATTCAGTAGGTATTGAAATTTGGAATAAACATAGAACAGGGAAAGGGTTAAGGAAATTAGGGGTTTTATAAATCAGACATTTCTTGCATATGTTTGGTACTGACCAAGTAATGGATCCAGTCTAGACCTACAGTGTTCTCATTCAGCAATAATGGTGAAATCGTTAATTCTATTATGCTAAGCACGACTTGACTTGACCCTTACTTTCAAATAACGGAGTGATATGGCTCTTTACTACATAAACTATCAATTTTGGCTCTATTGGCACAAAGTGGCAAGATGAGCTATTGGAATCGCCCTGTATGTGACATGTTCATAAAACAATTCTTTAAATGTCTTCCAAACTACTGACATGATTTTCAGAAAAATCCACAGCAAACAATCAATATGATATATATTATGTCCGAAACCTTCAGTACTGTCAGTACTTTGATTTTATATCTACATGTACTCTATCAGAGGCCTGTTGGTCCACGGCCAACCATATTAGGAATACAATTTTTCAATGCGCATGCCCATCCCGTTTGTCTTCGGAATCGATACGAACATTGGCTGGAATTAATTAAAAGTCAGAAGTATTATGTTAGATATTATATTTCTGTTTAAAATTCTTATGATAAATGTTTGTGTTATTTAAAACATGTCACTGTAATCGTGCCTTAAAAAAAAGTATCTTTTTTATAAAAGTGATAAGACGTCATGCATGCGTCAGTATGACGTATTTTGTTTTTCACGTGACTTGTGCCGTCCTTTCCTACCCGGATCCGGCTGAGTATAGGTCTTGCATAATTGCTTCACGCATATTAAAAGTGATTTTGTTTTTCACGTGACTTGTGCCGTCCTTTCCTACCCGGATCCGGCTGAGTATAGGTCTTGCATAATTGCTTCACGCATTTTCACCTCTAAATCAGTTAAACGTTTCACGAAATTTTAATTCTCACTGTTTTGCATTTGCATAGTCTTGTGGACGTTATGGTCGTTCATTTGTGATTTTGAACAACGTTTTCCCCCCATTTTTTATCATCGTCATCTGTTTTCGCGATTTTTTTAAATTCTAAATTTCCCCTTATCTAGTTCATTTTTTTCTGTTTATTATACCCCCTTAAACGAAGTTTGAGAAGGGGTATATAGGAGTCAGTCTGTTGGTTTATGGGTCGGTCGATTTGTCGCTCTGTTGCAAGCCCTATCAATAATTTCAGAGTTACTGCCCCTGATTGGACGTTAGTCCTCGGCGGGGTATTCGTCACCTTTAGTGATAGTTCTAGTTTGTAAATTCGTTGAAACACTTGTGTATGCTATGGATAGTTTTAACCATGTCGAGAGAGGTTTTGTTTCAGGTGTCCTGATTCACAGGCGTTGGGCTCATGAAATATGTGTAAAATATGTTAAAATGTCCCTAAATTGAACATTTCATTGGGGCCGATAAAATAAAGCCTGGGGCGTTTTAAGACAAAGCTGAAATTTCATATATTCTATATAAGAGAAAGGCAAATAACTCTCGGGCCATCCGATCCACGGGTGCTCCGCTTCAACTGCAATTATTTTCAACCGGAGGGGAATTTTCCCACAAAACAAAGATTATATAGAAAGAAAAATGTTTTATCTACACGCTGGTACCAAACCCACACTTTGTCTCCGTTTTAGCGAGTACGAAGGGCAAATGCCTTCAGAAAACCGTGTTTTTTATTTACTCGGAAACGATATAGTTGGCGACAAAGTGCTCGATTTCACTAAAATCCCTATTCGGGAGCGAATCTAATGCTCTGTTTTGGTAGATCCTGATGAGAAATGATGAAACATGTTCAAAAAGAATTTCACATACCGTGACAATGCATTCTACTGCCACAGATCCAATTATATCTTTTCCAACACTTCAACGCTAACAGACTACACCATTTTGCCCAGCAAGCGTCTATTTGAATTGATTACTTGTAAATTCTATAAACATTCAAATTATGGAACCCTGCTTTCTTCGTGATGGTGCACGGCGAAGTGGGGAACCAGTATGTATTCGTCTGAGCGCTTCACATGTTAAAAATGAAAGTAGCCGTTTCTGGTCCTCGGAATTGTCCGAAAAGATTTAATCGGATCTGTGGCAATAAAATGCGATGTCACCGGTATGTAAGATTCCCTTTGAAAATATTTCATCATTTCTCATTAGTATCTACCAGAAAGAAGCGTCAGCTTTGCTTCCGAATAGGGATTTTAGTGAAATCGAGCACTTGCTCTGGATCTGGGTCTTCACTGTTTGCAAATGCGTGAAAACACGTTTCTATGAGGGAAAGGGTTAACTAGCCCCAGCATAAGTTATCCTTTATAGTGAAAGCTGAGTGTAAACATGTGTAGAATCTGATTTTGTATGATACTTAAATGGATTTTATATTCGGGAACAACAATGAATAGAAAAATTTCAAGAAAAAAATTCAGTTTCAATTGTTAAAGAAACTGAATAATAGGATCTGGCCCACTGATATTTGTTTATGGACTTGTGCACTTATTACTCTGAAAACAATAGTAAGTAATTATAGACAAGTAAAATGAAACGAGGGTCTGAAAAGAAGAATAAGTAATCGCATGATTATGAGGCTATGGTTTGTGACAACTGCCATTTTTATGGTCCCCAAAGGGAGAGCATATAGTCGCCGCTTTGTTCGTTCGTCCATCAGTCCATCATAACTTTGTCCGGAGCATACGACAAAAACTGTAATAGATATCAACATGAAACTTCATTGGTAGATTGATATCGATGAGGAGAAGTGCAGTGCACATAAACCATCACTCTCTTTTGCATAATTCAGGAGTTATTTGCCCTTTGTTATTATTCATAGTTAAATTTTGTCTGGAGCATAACACAAAAACTATAACAGGTATCAGCATGAAAATTCATAGGTAGATAGATATTGATAGGGAAAAGTGCAGTGCACAAAAGCATTGCTCTATTTTGCATAATTTAGGAGTTATTGCCCTTTGTTATTTTTCATAAATTTTGTCCGGAGCTTAACACAAAAACTATAAAAGGTTTCAGCTTGAAACATCATAGGTAGATAGATCTCAATGAGGAAAAGTGCAGTGCACAAGAACCATCACTCTCTTTTGCATAAATCAGGAGTTATTTGCCCTTTGTTATTTTTCATGCTTAAATTTTGTCCGGAGCATAACACAAAAACTGTAATAGGTATCAACATGAAACTTTATAGGTAGATACTTCTCGATGAGGTGATGTGCAGTGCACAAGAATCATCACTCTCTTTTGCATGATTAGGAGTTATTGCCTTTTGTTATTTTACATACATAGTTTTTGTTAGAAGCATGTAAAGAGCGACATATTAGATATATACCGGTACATATACATACACTCATGCTTGAACCATGCAAGCTCAAGGGAAAGGTTACAGATGAAGATCATCATTTTGAACCTTTGATAACCTTTTAATTTTTGTCCACTGTATATCTCCTTTACCACTAGTTTCATTTGACTTTGGTCTAGTGCTGACCTCAGTGAGAGTATGTGCAGAACCCATGTTTGAACCATGCCAGTTGTAGGTCAAGGTCACAGCTGAAGGTAATGCTATTTTGCAGTAGGCGATATAGCTTACAACTTAGATTTCATCTTCATGTATTTTTTTTAGTACAAACACTATAGTTATATTCTTATTTTACCAGAAGACAACCTGCATTGTAAATGTAATGTGTTTCAGATTCAGAGTACTCAGTGCAGTGTTAACGGACCAGAGCCAGTTGATCGACCAGAACAAGTTGAAGGACAAGAGCCTATTGATGGACCAGAACGAGAGGACCATGGTATTTCTGAAAGAAGTTCAACAGATAAAGGTAATACTTAAGACCTATACTTTTAACTTTTCAGCTCACCAGAGCACAAAGTGCTCAGGGTGAGCTTTTGTGATCGCCTCATGTCTGTCGGCGTGTGTCGTCAACAATTTGAACCTTTAAAAGTCTTCTCCTCTGAATCTACAGGGTTCTCAGCTTTCATCTTTGGCACATAGCATCACCTATAGGTCCTCTACAAAAGTTATATAAATTATGTCCCTGGAGTCAAAATTGGCCCCGCCACGGTCCCAGGGGTGGCCAGTTTTCTCTAGCTGACTGTTGTTTTCTGTACAAGTAGCAGAATGCTGGGCTCACTTAAGTTAGGCATGGGGAAAACTTCAAAAATCTTCTTGTCTTGGAGCAAATGCTCTATTTATCACAATGGTTTCATAAAGTGACTATTATACCTCTTTAAATAAATCTACTGATAAGGAGCATTAATTAGAGAAAAGGAAAATTTCAGAATTGTGTAGATTTGAAACCATTGTGATAAATAGAACATTTACTCCTATCGAGCAAATGCTCTATTTATCACAAAGGCTTTTTTCAGATCCTACCTCTTTGAATAAATCTACTGATAAGGAGCATTAATTATAGAAAAGGAAATTTTCAGAGTTGTGTAGATTTGAAATCATTGTGATAAATAGAACATTTACTATGGAGCAAATGCTCTATTTATCACAATGGTTAGCAAATGCTCTATTTTTCACAAAGGCTTTTTTCAGATCCTACCTATTTGAATAAATCTACTGATAAGGAGCATTAATTAGAGAAAAGGAAAATTTCAGAATTGTGTAGATTTCAAACCATTGTGATAAATAGAGCATTTGCTCCATAGGAGTAAATTAAATCCTATACAAACCACATATAAAGTTACATACCGGTATGCTTCAGAATCCAAACTGTGTGCTAATTTCGGTCAAGTCACGCTAAGCAGTGATAGGGTTGTCATCTGTTAGAAATGTTGTCTGCTTATTCAAAGAGGTAAATCTGGGTCTACTCTATTTGCAAATGCGTGAAAACATGTTTATATGAGGGAAAGGGTTAATTAGAGAAAAAGAAAATTTCAGAATTGTGTAGATTTGAAACCATTGTGATAAATGGTGCATTTACTCCTATGGAGCAAAATTAATGCTCTATTTATCACAAAGGCTTTTTTCAGATCCTACCTCTTTGAATCAATCTGCTGATAAGGAGCATTAATTAGAGACAAGGAAAATTTCAGAATTGTGTAGATTTGAAACCATTGTGATAAATAGAGCATTTACTCCTATGGAGCAAATGCTCTATTTATCACAATGGTTTCATAAAGTGACTATTACAGAGGCGTAGAACAAAGGCTATTTAGCTCACCATAGCACAAAATGCTCAGGGTGAGATTTTTCCGTCGTCGTGTGTCGTCCCTCGTCAACAATTTGAACCTTTAAAAAGTCTTCTCCTCTGAATCTACAGGGTTCTCAGCTTTCATCTTTGGCACATAGCATCATCTGTAGGTCCACTACAAATTTTTTATAAATTATGCCCATAGAGTCAAAATTGGCCCCACCCTAGGGATGTCAAGTTTTCAATAGAAACATATAGTGAAAACTTTGAAAATCTTCTCATCTGAAACTGGAAGGTTTCATATTTGGCACATAGCATCATATTCACATTCTCTACAAAAGTTTTATGAATTATACCCCTGGGGTCAAAATTGGCCCCGTCCCAGGGATGGCCAGTTTTTTTGAAGCAGACTGTTGTTTAAGTTTTCTTTAGCACTAGCAGAGTGTTGGGTTCACTTAGTAGTTATAGGCATAGGGAAAGCTTTAAAAATCTACTTGTCAAAAACTACAAGTCCCAGAGCTTAGATATTTGGTGTATATTATTTACTTAGTATAACTTTATAAATTTTGTAAATATCATAGTTCTGAGGTTAAATTTGGCCCTGCCCTGTCCTGTGGGTTATACTTTATAATACCGGTAGACTTCTACAGTCTAAGGGTTTCCCCCCTCTATCTTGGACTGCAGATAGCCTGGTTTAGTCTTATGCAAGAGGCCAAGTTCCTGTCCACTGTTGTGTTGCCTGCTTGAGAATTACTGTCTGTTCACACAGTTTTTAACCCATTCCCTCATAGGCTATTTTTAGATCTTACATCTTTCAATAAAACTACCTAAAATGAGCATTTAATTAGAGAAAAGGAAAATTTCAGAATTGTTTAAATTTTAAACCATTGTGATAAATAGAGCATCTGCTCCTATGGGGCAAATGCTCTATTTATCACAATGGTTTCATAAATTGACTATTACAGAGGCATACAAAGGTACATTTATGGAATAAAGGGTTAGTGCATATCAATCTTACAATTAACTCTCTTTTACAAACCACATATGAAGTTCACATAATTATGCACCAGATCAGAATCCAAACTGTGTGCAAATTAGAAATCACCTCTTAAACTGGAATTTCTCAGCTTTCATATTGGCACATAGCATCATCTTGAGGTCCTCTACAGAAAATATATGAATTATGCCAATGAAGCCCTGTCCCAGGGGTGGTAAGTTTTCTATAGAAACATAGTGAAAACTTTGAAAGTCTTCTCCTCTGATTGTCTGGTGAGCGATATCAGGGCCATCATGGCCCTCTTGTTTATGCTTTGTGTTATTTATAATTTTTACTATCCAGATCTGTTTCATTTCTACCTGATCATAATGGTACTTAGAACTTGTGTTGTTTTTTTCCCAGTATTTTTAGCTCAGGGTGAGCTTTTGTGATCGCCCGTCGTCCGTCGGCGTGCGTTGTCCGTCGTTCGGCGTCCCGTCGTCAACAATTTGAACCTTTAAAAATCTTCTCCTCTGAATCTACAGGGATCTCAACTTTCATCTTTGGCACATAGCATCATATTTAGGTCCTCTACAAAAGTTATATAAATTATGCCCCTGGGGTCAAAATTGACCCCGCCCCAGGGTGCCTTGTTTTCAATAGAAACATATAGTAAAACTTTGAAAATCTTCTCCTCTGAAACCAGAAGCTTCTCAGCTTTCATAATTGGCACATAGCATCATGTTCAGGTCCTCTACAAAAGTTATATAAATTATGGCCCTGGGGTCAAAATTGGCCCCGCCCCAGGGGTGGGCAGTTTTCCATAGAATCATATAGTGCAAACTTTGAAAATCTTCTTCACTGAAGGGTGGGGGGTGGCAAGGTTCAATAGAAACACATAGGGAAAACTTTGAAATTCTTCTCCTGAAACTGGAAGGTTCTCAGCTTTCATCTTTGGCACATAGTATCATATTCAGGTCCTCTACAAAAGTTATATAAATAATGCCTCTGGGGTCAAAATTGGCCCGCCCCAGGGGTGGCTAGATTTCAATAGAAACATATAGGGAAAACTTTGAAAATCTTCTCCCCTGAAACTTGAAGGTTCTAAGATTTCATATTTGGCACATAGCGTCATATTCAGGTCCTCTACTAAAGTTATATAAATTATGCCCCTGGGTCAAAATTGGCCCCGCCCCAGGGGTAGCCATATTTCAATAGAAACATATAGTGAAAACTTTGAAAATCTTCTCCTGAAACTTGAAGGTTCAAAGCTTTCATATTTGGCACATAGCATCATGTTCAGGTCCTCTACAAAAGTTATATAAATTATGGCCCCAGGGTCAAAATTGGCCCCGCCCCAGGGGTGGGCAGTTTTCAATATAAGAAACAAATAGTGAAATCTTTGAAAATCTTCTCCTCTGAAACTGGAAGGCTGTCAGCTTTCATATTTGGCACATAGCATCATGTTCAGGTCCTCTACAAAAGTTACATAAATTATGGCCCTGGGGTCAAAATTGGCCCCGCTTAGGTTTCAATAGAAACAAATAGTGAAATCCTTGAAAATCTTTTCCTCTGAAACTGGAAGGCTCTCAGCTTTCATATTTGGCACATAGCATCATGTTCAGGTCCTCTACAAAAGTTATGTAAATTATGGCCCCGGGGTCAAAATTGGCCCCGCCCCAGGGGTGGGTAGTTTTCAATAGAAACAAATAGTGAAATCCTTGAAAATCTTTTCCTCTGAAACAGGAAGGTTCTCAGCTTTCATATTTGGCACATAGCATCATGTTCAGGTCTTCTACAAAAGTTATATAAAGTATGGCCCCGGGGTCAAAATTGGCCCCGCCCCAGGGGTGGGCAGTTTTCAATAGAAACAAATAGTGAAATCTTTGAAAATCTTCTTCTCTGAAACTGGAAGGCTCTCAGCTTTCATATTTGCACAGCGCATCATGTTCAGGTCCTCTACAAAAGTTATATAAATTATGACTCTGGGGTCAAAATTGGCCCTGCCACAGGGGTAGTAGGCAGTTTTCAATAGAAACATATTGAGAAAACTTTGGAAATCTTCTTCTCTGAAACTGGAAGGTTAATCTCAGCTTTCATATTTGGCTCATAGCATCATGTTCAGGTCCCCTACAAGTTTTTCTAAATTATTCCCCTGGGGTCAAAATTGGCCCGCCCCAGGGCCGGCTAGTTCTCTATAGAAACATATAGTGAAAACTTTGAAAATCTTCTCCTCTGATTGTCTGGTGAGCGCTTCAGGGCCATTCTGGCCCTCTTGTTTTTCAAATCTTATTGAAATCAAATATTTGCATGTTTCTTTTTTCATCTAATATTTGTGCTCTTTGTGTAATAACTATGACATGCAATCAAGCTTTGTGCCTGTAAACTTTCTGAATCTGAAAACCTTTTTATTCCCTAGTATTTTCTAAGTCATAATTTGATATTTAATGTTAATTCTGTGCTATGTTATCTAGGAGTAATGATTGATATTGATGTCGAGTTGTGCTTGAGGGTGAGGGTTAGATAACTTGGATTCCAGAGAGAGAGAGAGAGAGAGGAGAATCTGCATAGAAGCCAACTTTCCAAACCAATTCATCAATGTGCCAAGTCAGTTTAGGGCATGGAACTTTGTTGATCACTCAGTTGCCAGTCATAATGCTTACCTGAAATCCTGAGCACAAAGGAGGATAAATTACTACCAATTTTAATTTTTGTGTTTGACCCATCGTGGGATTCAAACCTGGAATTCAATTTCTGCAATATGACATTCTACCCAAGCAAGCTTTAGTGCAGATATTGGTGAAAATCTGCCCTGCGTTCGGTGATGGCTTACGTGAGAAACCGGTTGCAAAAGGGCCTTACCATAGTCCACTAGTCTGTATGCTTTGTTTTATACACACCAAGAGTGTGTAACACATTGTAAGATTATGTGATTCCCTCTCGGCCTAGTAGCTAAATACTGGTTGCATACGGTCGCCACTAATGAACGCACCGCTGATTCGTCGAGGTGAACAAAGCATGAAAATGTTGCGGCCCGGCAAAGCAATGTGTCGGTATAATCCACGATTTGTACAACAAACTGTACAAAGACTGAAGAACAGTTAAGGAAAAGAGGCAAGAGATAAACGTTTAGCATTCATTTCTAACACAGAATTCAGTTTGCAAGCTTAAAATCATTGCCGGAGTCGTATATCATATATCATTGAAAATATGTTTTTGTCATGGAAAAATCATGGAATTTGAGTGTCAAAAGTCTGTATGAACCCTGGAAACCTCTTCAGAAGTTAACTGCAAAAAAGCCCCTGTGGTTTCGGGGTAGCTACTGCCAAAATGGCTTAAGAATTCGCCACTGCCCACCCATGCATGTCGTAAGAGGCAACTAATTCGGGTCTAACGTAAACTGGATATTCTGCAACTCTGCATGTCTAGCAGGTGCTAAGTTTCTGGATCCATACCCCATATTTTTTATCTCGATGTAAATGAGATGTGAATCCGGAAAATTTTCTCCTGAATAGGCGCCATATAACCTATATTGTGTTGCGATGCCTTTAAACCCAACTCAACTCAACTGCAAAAAATCTTGCTCTATCCTAGTGCAATATTTACAGGAATTTAATCATTAGAAAAAAACAATAAGTAACACTCCAGAAACATGTCACCGGAGTTTAAAGTCGCAAATGAACATATATATTCCAGGTGTACAGGTGTGGATGGCAGAACTGCAACGAAAGGAAAGAGTCCCCCAACTCTATAAGTCTGCATGTAGTTGAACATATCCACAAAAAGAGGAGCTGCAATTGGAATGGATGCGAAGGATATTCCAACCAGCAATTTGATTTGCTAGTAAAGCATGTTGTTGAACATGTGTGCAGTGTAATGATGTTTTTATTGCCTTTTTAGCTCACCAGAGCACAAAGTGCTCAAGGTGAGCTTTTGTGATCACCAGTTGTCCGTCATCCGTCGGCGTGCGTCGTTCGTCGTCAACAACTTGAACCTTTAAAAATCTTCTCCTCTGAATCTACAGGGTTCTCAACTTTCATCTTTGGCACATAGCATCATATTTAGGTCCTCTACAAAAGTTATATAGATTATGCCCCTGGGGTCAAAATTGGCCCCGCCCCAGGGGTGCTTTGTTTTAAATAGAATTATATAGTAAAACTTTGAAAATCTTCTCCTCTGAAACTTGAAGGTTCTGAGCTTTCATTTTTGGCACATGGCATCATATTCAGGTCCTCTACAAAAGTTATATAAATAATGCCTCTGGGGTCAAAATTGGCCCCGCCCCAGGGTTGGCAAGTTTCGATAGAAACATATAGGGAAAACTTAGAAAGTCTTCTCCTCTGAAACTGGAAGGTTCTGAGCTTTCATATTTGGCACATAGCATCATATTCAGGTCCTCTACAAAAGTTATATAAATTATGCCCATGGGGTCAAAATTGGCCCTGTCCCATGAGCGGCTAGTTTTCAATAGAATTATATAGGGAAAATTTTGAAAATCTTCTCCTCTGAAACTTGAAGGTTCTGAGCTTTCATTTTTGGCACATGGCATCATATTTAGGTCCTCTACAAAAGTTATATAAATAATGCCTCTGGGGTCAAAATTGGCCCCGCCCCAGGGTTGGCAAGTTTCGATAGAAACATATAGGGAAAACTTAGAAATTCTTCTCCTCTAAATCTGGAAGGTTCTCAGCTTTGATATTTGGCATATAGCATCATATTCAAGTCCTCTACAAAAGTTTTTAAATAATGCCATTGGGGTCAAAATTGGCCCCGCCCCAGGGATGGCAAGGTTCAATAGAAACACATAGGGAAAACTTTGAAATTCTTCTCCTGAAACTGGAAGGTTCTCAGCTTTCATCTTTGGCACATAGTATCATATTCAGGTCCTCTACAAAAGTTATATAAATAATGCCTCTGGGGTCAAAATTGGCCCGCCCCAGGGGTGGCTAGATTTCAATAGAAACATATAGGGAAAACTTTGAAAATCTTCTCCCCTGAAACTTGAAGGTTCTAAGATTTCATATTTGGCACATAGCGTCATATTCAGGTCCTCTACTAAAGTTATATCAATTATGCCCCTGGGTCAAAATTGGCCCCGCCCCAGGGGTAGCCATATTTCAATAGAAACATATAGTGGAAACTTTGAAAATCTTCTCCTGAAACTTGAAGGTTCAAAGCTTTCATATTTGGCACATAGCATCATGTTCAGGTCCTCTACAAAAGTTACATAAATTATGTCCCTGGGGTCAAAATTGGCCCTGCCCCAGGGGTAGCTAGTTTTCAATAGAAACATCTTATGAAACCTTTGAAAATCTTCTCCTCTGAAACTGGAAGGATATCAGCTTTCATTTTTGGCAGATAACATCTCATTCAAGTCCTCTACAAGAGTTATTTAGATTGTGCCCTTTGGATCAAAATTGGCCCTACCCCAGGGCTAGCTAGATTTCTATAGAAACATAGTTAAAACTCTGAAAATCTTCTCCTCTGATTGTCTGGTGAGCGCTTCAGGGCCATTCTGGCCCTCTTGTTTTAAATTGTCATTGTATTTCCAGTCGGTGAATGTTGTTCCTTTCTCGCTCAAAGTCTGCAAAACATTTTTATTCCATTTCATGAGGGAAGGGCATATTGTTTATCCCTCTCCATTTGTATGTGGTCCATAACATTCACATCCATGGATGGATTTCAGATAGACTTAGCAAAGATATTCATCCTATCAAGATGATGTGTCATATGCAAAAACAAACAAGGTCACAAACTTGTGTTGTTGATAATTTTGTGTTTGGTCCATAACTTGCACATCTATGTATTGTATTATAAATGAATTTGGCACATTTTATGGCCCCAAAGGGAGGCATATAGTAATTGCACTGTGCGTCCAATCTGTCTGTCTGTTCCTTGTTTGTGTCCCACTGTGTGTAACTCCTACATACATGAGTGGATTTCAGAATAACTTACATATAAATATTCACACTATGATGTATAGCGAAAAAGAACCAGGTTCCTATCTCAAAGATCAAGTTCGTAATGGGGGGTCAAAGGTAAAAAATGGGGACAGTGGTATACATGAGTATATTTCAAAATAGCCGTGTACAAATATTCACCACCTTAAAGCAATGTGTCGTTAAAAAGAACCATGTTTCTATCTCAAAGGTGAAGGTCACAGTCTGGGGTCAAAGGTAAAAAATGTGGAAATTTTGCCATGTCCGCAAAACTTGGGACATTTTGTCTTGTCTACTCTTGCATACATAAGTGGATTTCAAAATGACTTGGCACAAATGTTTCACACCTTGAGATAATGTGTCTCCAGGTTCCTATCTCAAGGGTCAAGGTCACAATTAGGGGTCAAAGGTAAAAAATGGGGAAATTTGTCATGTCCCCATACATGAATGGATTTTAAAATAACACGATACAAATGTTTACCACATTGAGACGATGTGTCACGAAAAAGAACCAGGTTCCTATCTCATTGGTCAAGGTCACAATCGGGGTCAAGTGTAAAAACGTGGGACATTTTAATATACATCACAATCATGAGCATAAGGTATCTAGTCAACTATTAAAAATGAGTCTCTCCCTATATATTTGTTTTTTTTTACCTTTATGAACTCTTCATTGGCACAAAAGTGACAACAGTTTTTGAAAATTAGGTTCAGGCATAATTAATTTTTTATCATGTCCACTCCATGTCGATAATTGGGGAGCTCAGAGCTTCAATAGTGTCTAGGCTCTTAAATATTGATTTACATAGAGCAATTTTGAAATGGGTTTGAAAAGATACCATATATGAAATTAATTTCAAAATACAGTAGCATATCCAAATTGAATTTCCATCCATACCTCAGATAAAATGCCCTATACTGTATTATTTATAATAATGTATTGTTTTTCTTATCCAGTATCCAGAGTATAGTCAGACTTTAGAGGACTGGTTTGCCTTCCTGCCAGATGAAAAGTATCATTCCAAGATCAATTTACATTTGTGTCCTACAGGCTTGGTGAGAAGTTTTTAAATTTGCTATATTTTACCTTTCAAACAATGTATTCTAAACTCCAAATGATTTTTTAATGCCACTGGTAACAATACGGGGGTCAGGTTTTTGTTCTGACTGTTTGTCAGCAACTATTACATTGGCTTTAACTTTTGAGCATGTAGACATATAGGCTTCATATTTTGTGTGCACATGAAGCTGCTAGATTTGTAGAGGTGTGTAGTCCGAGGTTGAAGTTTGAGAGGGGGTATATAGGAGTCGGTTTGTCCATGGACAAATCTTGTGATGCAAACTACTTCTACAATTCTTATTGGATTTAAATGAAATTTAAGATATGCATTTTGTAATGAAGTGTAGGTGTGCATGACAAAATTGTCTTGTGAGTCCTCCAAAGAATTTCAGAGTTATTGCCCCTGATTGGACTTAAGTCCTTGCACCTTCAGTGATAGTTTTAGTTTTCCTTAACTTTAGCTGCAACTAAAATATTGGATATTACTTCTGAAGTAGTACCGATAGAGACCTAATAATTGCAGCAGTAAATATAACACATAATATGTGGCATACATATGGATCTCAATAAGCTGTATTCTTTTTGTGGTGTCGGGTCCAGGTCATTTTTTCATAATGTTAACATTTGTTTTTAACTTTGGAACTAGTAGATATAGAGACTTGATATTGGGTGTGCATGCACATTAATGCATCACATAAAAGTGCATCAATTGGGTGGCATCAGGTCAAGGTCACACCTCATTGTCACTGGTCATGGTCGCTTAGTTATGATGCTAACCTTGGGCATTAGTGTTGCACAAACACATTTTGTTTGTCATAGTTACAGATATACATATCATTTTCAGGTTCCTTTGATTCTGTTCTGGTAAATGTGTGTGTAAAATATCGGGATTTGATATGGAGATTAAGACAGTTAATGTAAAATATTTTATATTTCTTGTTTAATTTTAGAGATCCAAGCTAAAACTTTTGCTGTTTGATGAGGATTTCGTAATGCCTTACAACCCCTACACAGAAGCTGATCACCGAGGCCATATCAATTGGTTAAGTACACTTTATCCCAGTCAATTCATACAAAGGAAATTAGATTTTTTCAAAAAAAGGGAAACATTTGGGGAAGACTGGTCTAATTACAATATGCCAGAAATTTCCACAAAGCCACCTTCCATGCCAACGCCATTGTATAATGACAAATGCAATACAAAGTATCATTTTGTTCAAACAAACAGTTCTGAGCTTAACTCGTCAATGATTTCTGGAACAATCTTGAAGTCAAAATCACTAAAGAGAAAACATACTGAAGTTGAAGCTGACGTCCCTTTTAAAGAAAGTACTTGGACAACGAATCTTTTAAAGAATCTTTCATCTTGTGAAGATGCAATTCAGTTTCAAAGTTTTGTTCTTGAAACTATGTTTGAAAAGGGTCTTTTGACGGCTTCAAAACAATCTTTTCTGAAACTAGAAAAAGAGACAGCAAGGTTGAGTTCGATTGATAATTGTACAAATGGCACCTTTTTTTGCACAGTGTTTAAATGCATTTTTGAGAATAGAGAATTTTTATATGTTAGGTATGTGGAATCTGGCATTTATACTGGTTTCATGCTGCAAAGATATGTTTCTTTGATTAAAGAACAACATGGTGTCTCGGATGATGCATTGTACCTTCATAATGCTTTAACTTCTGATAGAGAAATGAAATCAGAAAATAATAAAGTTGGTTTGAAAAGGTATCGTCCAGACAAAACTTTTAATCATTCTATTGGGAAAATAATTCCAACATACACAAAAGACTTGAAGGACTTTGGACAGTGTCCTGAAGTACATTTGGAAGATTTTGTTGTTTATGTTTTACCTTTCAAAAGCAAAGTTACAATAGACAAACCAGAAAAACATTACTTAGAGTTTAAAACAGCACCAGTCGGTCGGTAATCTGATACAAACATTCCAATATTTCAGACTAGATAGGAGAAACCCACTCATTTCAACTTCAAAAGATATTTTGAATGAACCTTCTTCTGATCAAAAAACCTTACTTGAGCAGTCAGTAATGTTGAACTGTTTGTCAGGTGACATCAGGCAAAAAGCTCACTTGTTCAGGAAGCCTTCAAAGTTTGAGTCAAACTTGCTGAATGCAACATCTTTTGCAACATCACTGAGAAATCGTATTATTTCTTTATATCTAAAAAGAAATTTTCATGAGCTTTCAAATTTCTTGATTAAGTACTTTCCAGACTTGAATGACACAGCTTCTCAGAATATAGTTCGTCAACCTGACAATTGCATTTCAACCAGTAAGAGATCTAAAAAATCTTCCACAAGAAAAGTAGAAAAGATAACTGTAACAACACATGATGTTCAGGTGCACATGCCTCCGTCTGAGTCCTGCTCGGTTCAAGAAAATCCTGTTAATATTTTTGATAATTACTGCTTGTCATTGATAGATCATGGCAAATTGATCATTCAATGTTTTGATGAAGAATATACACTGGTGTGTTGCATGAATGATTACAGTGAAATTGATGGATCATTTAGAACAAATGACTTTGTATACACGATAAGGCAAAAGCAAGAAACAGGGGATTACTTTATCTGCAGTTGCAAAATATATAGAACTTTGATAGACCTTCAAGACTGCAAAGGTGTTGATAAAGAAATGGTTGTTTTAGACTCAACAGCAGAAAACTTTGTTACATGTATTCATTGCAAGTTATTAAAACAAAAAGTAATTCCGATACTTAATGGCGATAACACAGACAATACAAGGTTTCATCAATTTGTACGCAATGGACTTAAATACAATGGAAGAGAAATTGTTGAATTGTCAAAGAGTAATGACTGTCACAAATTCTCTGTTCTTCTCGAAGATGAATATCCTGCATTTGTTCATTTGAGCTACAACAAAAGGTTGGAAAAATATGTAGTATCTTGCCTGAAAGGTGAATGCTTGTCTGTGAGAGGTCATAAAAAAACTGTTAGTAACTTGTTAACATCAGAGCTTTGTAAACATCTCTCTGTGTTTAGGTCCCACAGTGAATTTTGGCAAGAACTGCTGGAATGTAGCAGTCAAAATGATACAGAATCTCAAAACATGAATTCTAATGCAGGAAATGATTTAAACTTCGATGAGGACAGTGGTTTGTGGAAGTTTAAGTGTAGAAGCACTCATTCACCTAGTAAAGATGGTAACCATTGCTACAGATTGAACATTCTCAAACGTGACTCATGGAATGAAAATAAATTTTCAAGATGCCCTGATGGCTGCTTAAAAGGTCTGATACTAGTTTCAGATACTCCGGAGGACACTTGTGACTGCGGCTCTGGCTGGTTGAGAAGAACTGATGAGAATGGTATCTGCCAGATGGGTTATACTGTGCCAGATAGAAACAGAGTCTTAACTGTATATACAAACATTGCACCTGTAAAATGTGAAGTACATGTAAGATTATGTAATAACAACGAATCTCCTTGTAAACTATTTTGGGATGAAGGACAAGCAGACTGTTTACATGTTTTAAGTCGTGATACTGCAGCTGGAGATGAAATAGGGTGGGAATTTGTAGCAATGGTTATTAATTCTGGCTGTACATTTTCATCTTTTTGTCAAATGAAAACTGATGTTTATAAGCTTAGGGATAGTAGAGCTAAATTTATGGATCCAACCGTTTTTTTGAACTGGTGGTTTAGCTGGGCTGCTAATATGAAAATTGATTTTAGAAGGTCATGTGATGTTTGTGGATATGAACCAAGAAGACTATGTTGTGATGGTACAAGAATAGGTGTTAGATTTAGGAATGCTTCTTTTGAAGAAATAAATTTTATGGAAGAAAATTGTCAAGTACATCAGACTTTACATCGTAGAATGGATAGATGTTTTTTAAAGAATATTAGTGGAATTGGAAAGCAAGAAATAATAAGAAATAGGGAAACCCTTAACTATTTGGCTTGTACAGTTATTGGTAGTATTTCTGATGCTGATGTCATGTGTCAGGAGGACCTGAATGATCGTATAAATTCTGTGAAAACGGTTTTGCCAGAAGAAGTCATTCCATCTTTTGAGAGATTTTTCATTATGACTCCTGCAGAAAAATTGGCTTATGCTATTGTTTTAAAAATGTTGAGCACTACTGCATCCGTGACAAGCTTTTTACCACCTTCATTCTGTACCAGACTACAGCAATTGGTTAGTAATCCAGATATAGATGACAATAACTTTGTCACCCTTCCTTTTGTTTGCATTGCGTCTTTGTGCTTGTGGTTTGTTCATGTTGTGGAACGTTTGTCCCTGGTTCTTGTGTGTCTTTTGGTGTTTTCTGTGTTCATTTCGTGTGTGTGCGTGTGCGTTTGGGTGTGTGGTTGTGTGTGTGTGTGTCATGCTGTCTATCGGTGTTTTGGTGGTGGTTGCGTCTTGCATGTGGCTTTGCCTGCTTGACTTTACTACTTTTCCATCATTATAAATGAGATGCGTTCATATGCACCTGAATTGAGAGATTTGCTTTGTGAGTCAATGCTAGTTCACAATAATTGTATACCAGATGATGTACGGCTTTTAATTCAATATTTGATTAACGAATCTTTGGATATTCCAGTAAATGAACCAGAAAATGCTATTCAACAGCATGGAACTTATAACCCAGCTAAATTTGGCAGAGCTTACTATTTCAGTCAGTCTGGATTAAAATTGCGAAATGTACGCAAGTTTTCAATTGACAATGATGTAAATGCCAAGAGAAATATTGATCATGATGATACTGCAATGGATTTTGAAAGATGCCAAAAACTGTATTCAAAGATTCAATGTTCTGCACCTTGTACGTCTAATTTATTTCTGTGGTTTTGTGCAGATCATGGCCATTGCTATGGATTTCATATGACAGGTGCAGAGGGAAGGAAAGATCCACCAGCTTCACTTTATTCTTTCTTAGAAAAACCACCGGACGTTGTATTTTATGACTTCGCTTGTAACCTTCAAGAATATTGTCTTAACAGAGAAAGTGGATATTACAATAATGTTAGGTTTTTTCACGATATTTTTCACAGCTATGCACACAAATGTTCTAGTGCTTTCAAATCAAGTCGCCTTCAGGGGTTTGAATTTGTAAATACTGAAATCTGTGAACAGTTTAACAGTTTCATTAAGTGTATTAAAAGGTCAGCTAGGCAGATGTCACAAACACATTTTTGCTTTTACTTACAGTTTTTTTTGCATGAATGGAATGAAAGGAAATGGTCACTTATCCATAGCAAATTAAGGATTGCTTTGGCTGGGATTAACTAGAACTGTAAGCTACAGATGCTAGGCAATTCGTCTTTGGTATGCAGATTGCTTGGGTTACAGCATTTCAGTTAGTATAAGGATGATACCTAAGATCGGGTCTAGGTCACTATTTTGACAACTTGGTCATGATAAAAAAAACTTTAACAATTAGTTATAACTTATGAACTACTTATGCTAGACAATTCATTTTGGGCATGCAGATGGATTGGATGAAGGTGTTTCAGTTGATATAAAGATACATCAAGTCAGGTCAAGGTGAAGGTCACTATTTTGAAAACTTGGTCAAACTTTAACAATACTTGTAACTTCTGAACTACATATGCTAGGAAACTCATGTTTGGTATGCAGATGGCTTGGGAGAAGGCGTTTCAGTTGATGTAGGGATGAAATTGGGTCAAGGTCACTATTTTTGAAAACTTGAGCATCACTTGCAAACTTTAAATTTCCTTATAACTTTAGAACTGTAAATGCTAGGCAAATTATTTGTGCTATGTAGATGACTTAGGTGAAGGTCATTCAGTTGATATGATACATGAGATTGGGTCAAGGCCAAGGGTCAAGGTTACTTTTAAGATAATTCCAGCAAAACATTTTGATGGAATTACAACTCCTCAGTAAATGCTAGCCAGGGAAGTGTTTAAAGCAAGTACCATTGAACAAATGAATATTTTCTAGTGAAAGTTATCAGTTTGGTATAATAGTATTCATTGTACATACCAAAGCTACTTATTTTTGTTTTTTAATTTTTTCATTGCAGGATTATTCTCATGTGTGAATCTGTATTTAACCCTTTCCCTGATTAACATTTCTTAAAAAAATGATTGACCTTATACATATTAACTTTTTGCACGCTGGTATTTTCTTGTCTGCAGAATTCAAGATTGCATCATTTGGGCGAATGTTTTATTTTTGTCCTACAATTTGAAAAAAAAAGTAAATGTCAAACAGTTTGGATCACAGATCAGGCCCCAAATTATGTGGGGTCTGATCTGGATCCAAACTGTTTGCACAAGTCATCAGTAGGTGGGAAAATCTGCCACTAGCATGCAAAGAGTTAATTGACTTAAAATTCATTCTTGAATAGATAATGGAAGTTTTCACATAGGAGGACACCTCAGAATCTAAAGGAGTCGTCAGATCTAGGACTACATTATTTGAAAGGCGTGTGAAAACACAATTCTATGAGGGACAGGGAAACATATGCTTAGAAATTTTTTGAAAAGATATGTATTTATATGTTTTTTAGAAGACTTTTGTCACTCCTTTGGAAAAAAGGGGTGTACATTAAGAAATAATAAATGTTTACCAGTGGTCTATCGTGCATTGGATCATTGTTAGGAGTTGAGATGCGTAGGAATTAACTCACAAGGCCATAGGCAGAGTGATTTAATTCCTACGCATCTCAACGACTATCAATGATCTAATGCACAATAGATCACTGGTAAACATTTATTATGCTCCCATGAAGGGAGAGCATATAGTCACCGCTCTGTCCGTCCCTCCGTCCGTCATAACTTTGTCTGGAGCATACCACAAAAACTGTAATAGATATCAACATGAAACTTCATAGGTAGATTGATCTCGATTAGGAGAAGTGCAGTGCACAAGAATCATCACTATCTTATGCATAATTTAGAAGTAAATGCCCTTTGTTAGTTTTCATACTTAAATTTTGTCTGGTGCATAACACAAAAACTATAATAGGTATCAACATGAAACTTCGTAGGTAGATAGATGTCGATAAGGAGAAGTGCATTGCACAAGAATCATCACCATCTAATGCATAATTTAGAAGTTATTGCCCTTTGTTAGTTTTCATACTTAATTTTTTTCCAGAGCATAACACAAGAACTATAATAGGTATCAACATGAAAATTCATGGGTAGATAGATCTCGATAAGGATAAGTGCAGTGCACAAGAATCATCACTCTCTTTTGAATAATTTAGGAGTCATTGCCCTTTGTTATTTTTCATATATATAAAAAAGCCCATTTGGAAGCAGCATTTATTTGGTGAGCATCTATCTGTTGAACAGATTCTCTTGTTATATCAATTCTAACACTCCCATTTACCCCAAAACGCAACCGCCACAAGGTACTACATTGCTAGGTGCAAGAATTGTCTAATCGAAAGATAGAAAGTACATGATTTGATGTAAAATATCATTGGCAAACAGAGCACACCCTGATTAGACATTTCCTAAAGGAGCTGTCTGATCAGGGTCTTCTCTGTTTGCCGGTGCGGGAAAACATGTCTCTATAAAGGAAAGGGTTAAACTATCCACTGAGATTGTCCTTTGCTTATATTCAATAGCAAATTATTGCAATTTTGATTCCATGTGATATTTTTTCATATGTGTATTGATTGTGATGTACTTTTGTGAATTGAGGTGTCCTTTTAATCAATTTCCACCACTATATGTGTATTGATGACTTTTCTTTTCATCAATGGAATTTCTGTAGAGGGATATAATTTCGTGTGCATTAATTTTCGCGATTTTGGTTCATGCAAACTTTACTTCGTATGTTAATATTTAAATCGGATGCCTGCTTTATACAGCACAAATGTGATGCAGATAGCTCCTACAGGAGCTGTCTGTATTACATTTGCACTGTTTACAGAACTCATGATTAATCTTTCATTGACTGGGTAGATTAATCATGTGGTTCCTACCGGTTAGTGATTTTATATTTATTGTATACCATATTTATTGTATATCTATTGCTTATCATTCATTGACTGGGTAGATTAATCATGTGGTTCCTACCGGTTAGTGATTTTATATTTATTATATGTCTATTGCATATCTTTCATTGACTGGGTAGATTAATCATGTGGTTCCTACCGGTTAGTGGTTTTATATTTATTGTATGTCTATTGCATATCTTTCATTGACTGGGTAGATAATCTGGGTCAAGGTAAAGTTCAAAGTGATGTATTTTAGATAGAGACTTCATATTTGGCATACATACGCATCTCATGGAGCTGCACATTTTGAACAGTGACATATCAAGGTCATCCTTCAAGGTCATTTATATAGGTCAAAGTGAAGTATTTTAGATAAAGACTTCATATTTGGCATACATAAACAACTCGTGGAGCTGCACATTTTGAACAGCGACAGGGTCATCCTTGAAAATTGAAAGTGCGCATGTTGATCCAATCATTTATAAACTTAGTTGTGTGGGTGTGTTTGTGTTGGGTGTAGGAAGGGGGGGGGGGGGTGGAGACAGGCTTTTTTTTAACAAAAATTCTAGTTGGGTATAATTTTACTGCTATGAAAGGAGACTGGCAGATACGTCGGTGATATGTAGTTTCTGTGACATTGTTTCAAAGATGGAAATCACTATTGTTTGAATGTAATTTTTACAATGAGTTGCGTTCACATAATGAATTTCTGCATATATTCCTAAATAACCAGCACACCCCAAATCGGGCAGATCTTGCCGGCTATTATGACATAAACAAGGAATTACCGGCATAAGACCTCAAACTGTATAAGAATTTCACGGTATCTCTGGACAGACATTCCACAATCGATTGCGCCGCATTCAACAGTCTATCAGAGCACGGCGTCCGTACAATGATCGGTTGTTAATCCGGCCTAACCCCTGTTTTTTAAGGTTTCCTGGGTACGGCGTCATCAGGTCCCTGTTTAACGAATATTCTTAAGTAAGCATAAGTATCTTGTTAATACTACTAGGTATAAATCTGTACCCGCGGGTACATAATATATACCTGCAGGTATTTGTACCTGCATGTATAAAATATAGACATGCAGGTACAATTATATACGTCGACGTATAAAATTTATACCTGCAGGTAAATTTTGAATTGACCTGGAAGTATATCTCCGTTCATCCGATCAAATTCGTTCTTACATCGCCATACTCGAGATTTTTCGAACTGATAATACAGATTCATTCTGGGACATGGAAACTCGGTGTTTTCAGTAGAAACAACAGAACACACTTTATATTACCAATTAACAAACAGAGCAGACCCAGATTAGACAGCTTCTACAGGAACTGTCTGATGTAGATCTACTCTATTTTAAAGAAAGAAAAAAACGCATGAAAACACATTTCTATGTGGGAAAGGGTTCGCAATGCAAATGAATGTGATAATCTTTGAGAAATCATTGGGGAGGGAAGGATATAATGAACTTCTACGTGGAGTAGGTGTAATATTTATAACCATGTCTGATCTGGGTCTACTCTATTTGTATGGGAAAAACGCATGAACACATTTCTACGAGGCAAAAGGTTTGCAATGCAAATGAATGTGACAGTCTTTTAGAAATCATTGGGGCGGCAAGGATATAATGAAACTCTGTGTGGAGTAGCTAGGTGTGATATTTATGCCCACGGGACACGCGAACGGATGTGCTAGTCGCAAGCTGGCTCAGTAGGGAGTCTTATCAGCAGTAAATTACGCTGCTTATCATAAACTTGGAGGCAGTTAGGCTAGGAAGTGACGAAGCAAATACCCGTATTATCTATATTGTGAGAGGCATCAAGGAGGGAGTTAATGTAACGCAGACCTATAGTTTAGCACTAAGGATTTGTCAAGACCACAAGTATCAATTTACCAAATAAAATATTTGTAACATACTAGATTCAATGCCTGTGGCAAAAAGATTATTCCTTGAAAAACAAAGGATTATGTAAAATTCTTAAATTTGAAAAAAAATCCATCAAAATGCTATATATTTCACCTCTGTAACGATCGAGCCAATTTATTGGTCAACACATTTAAGATATACGTGCACGTACAATTTATACCTCGAGGTATAAAAATATACCTGCAGGTACAAATATATACCTGCAGGTATAAATTATATACGTCGAGGTTGAAATAATACCTGCAGGTACATTTTGAAAATATACGTGCAGGTATATATTTGTACCTGCAGGTACAAAAATGCACCTGCGGGTACATTATTATACCAAGTATAATACCATGGGATACTTTTGACCCAATCCCTACGCCATATGGCATGCAACGCAAGAATGTTATGTTGTCGACGCACGTCTACTTATGGTGCCCTTCGCAGATTTATGGAGCCTTACAAAAAGCGAGTCCATCGTAAGTCAATAGTAAGTATATCCGACGCCCATCCCTTATCCAGAGCACAGTAATAGTACTTGAGGTATTTTTGCTATATAGATGGATTTTCGTGCGTCGATCGTATCATGCCCTTGTAACGGACACTCGTTGTCGGCAAGGTGGCCATAGCAGAGGCAACAACCGCATACAAACGCAATGAAAGCAAGGAAGCATAAATTATCCGACAACAAGCTTCCTGTACTTTCACCCTCCCTCTGGACATCTATTATTCTATAGCAAGCTCCCTGTAGCTTCACCCTCTCTCCGGAGCGGCTTTTATACCATTGCAAGCTCCCTGTAGCTTCACCCTCTCTCTGGAGCGGCTTTTATCCTATAGCAAGCCCCCTGTAGCTTCACCCTCTCTATCCGGTGCGTCTATTTTCCGACAGCAAGCTCCCTGTAGCTTCATCCTCTCTCTAGAGCATCTATTATCCTATAGCAAACTCCCTATAGCTTAACCCTCTCTCTGGACGTCTATCGTCCTATAGCAAGATCCCTGTAGCTTCGCCATCTCTCTGGACGTCTATTGTCCTATAGCAAGCTCCCTGTAATTTCATACTCTCTTTGGAGCGGCTTTTATCCTATAGCAAGCTCCCTGTAGCCTCACCCTCCTATAGCAAGCTCCCTGTATCTTCATCCTCTCTCTTGATCGTCTATTATCCGACAGAAAGCACCCTGTAGCTTCATCCTCTCTCTGGAGCGTCTATTATCATATAACAAACTCCATATAGCTCCACCCTCTCTCTGGACGTCTATTTTCCTGTGGCAAACTCCCTATAGCTTCACCCTCTCTGACGTCTATTATCATATGGCAAACTCCCTATAGCTCCACTATCTCTCTGTACGTCTATTGTCTTATAGCAGTTGGTCGTCACATTTACGTGCAGTGTTTTGTCACAGTTTTTCATTGTCTTATATCTCCCTAACCACTGTAGCTATTGCAATGGAATTGCATATACACATTTAACACCATCCATACTTTCATTGCACACACAGCCTATACTGCCCGCAAGCCCAAGGTCAAGGTCAAATGACTTAGGAATTTTACGTGCAGTTGGTTGTCAGTTTTTTCATCGTCTTATATCTCACTAACCGCTATAGCTATTGGCATGGAATTGCATATACACATTCAACACCATCCATACTTTCATTATGAACCCGGCCCATGCTGACCGCACGCCCAATGTCAGGGTCAAATGCCTTAGGAATTTTACGTACAGCTAGGTAACCACCCACACGGGGGCATCAATGTGTCTTACAGACACAATTTTCTAGCTCGAAATATTAACTGTAACTGTTTTACCGTTTGCCCCATTAGGCCACCTGGATTTCCAGAAGGGCGGAGTGTCTTAAGTAGCCATAATACCACAAGTAGCCATACCCATAATGGCTTATTTTAGAATATCACGATGTTATGTCCATAGGAAATCTCATTACTACCTCTACAAGCTCAGTGTGCGGCTTAGTTTGTTTCAATGAACATCTTAAGGGTTTTAGTCCGTTTCAATGAACATCTTAAGATTTTTTTGCCTTAATAGCTTGGATCTGTTATTAAATTCGTCGATATATGGGCAGATTTAACTGCCAACTATTACTTTAATTGCAGTTACTCTTTAAATAGTGGGTACTGTAAATAAAATGTGTTAAATAAAAATAGGCTAGAAATCACAGGGGGTATCAAGCCCTAGGTCGTGGTTTTAGAGAACATATTTTAAAGGTTTTCCTATAAAATATTATGCAAAACTCATATGCCCCAGGGTAGGGCTATTTTCAAACCAAGGGTCATATTTACAATATTAGGGCATAGCAGGGGTGGCAAATTCCATTGTCCGTGTAGTCCAAAAGTCATTACAGACAAATATTTTACAGGGTTTTGCTATATATTTATCATATGGTATAAAATACCATTAATAGGCAAAACAGACAAGTAATTCAAAATTAGGTTTGCCATCCCTGCATAGGGATTATTATTCACTATTTTCACATTTTAGAATGCGGTGAGGAACACGGAGACATTCTTCCAGAAGAAGGAAGTGAAGTGGAATCTGTATCGATTCCAGAACATGATAACACTATAAATACAGCAGTAATGGACGAGATATTCTCAACCGAAAATCAGATAATAATGGTATTGACATTTATCAGGCATTGTTATTTGTTGTTTATCACGAGTCTCATGATTATTTATAACAGATAACACTTCCTGATAAATGTCAATATGCCCGAAATTCCGTGTTAATATATTATAAAACCAATTTAATTAGTATTCATGATGACATTATTTCTAACATGTGTAAAGGGTTAACAAAATCGAAAAATTATACAAATTTATCTTATTGTTTTTGGAGAGGAGGGGTCATTCAAACGGACATTCAGTATTGTTTGTGTGACACATTAACACATGAATGTTTTGCGAAAGTAGGAACTATAGAATCAGATCTATTTTATTCCACAAGCAAACATAACGGACCCTGATCAGAGAGCTCCTACACTGTACAGGAGCCATTTGATCTGGGTCTAGCCTGTATGCAAAGGCTTAGAGTAAAAGTAATTTATTTGCATTTTTAAAAACATGTAAAATAAATAAAAACAATTGAATATATATACTATACATTTTTACATCCTTCATCGTTCCCGATCAGATAACCGACAAAAGACGGCCATAACTTTTTACTGAGGAAACTGGGGAGATAATGAGAATAAAACAATGAGTAACAAAAAATGTTATTTTAATTTCAAGTAAAAACAACATTAAAAATGCAAAATGAAACACGGCCAACATAAATGTATGTTTGACAAAGTAAAACTAAATTTCTACAAGTAAATTGTTAAGGGTTGTTCCATTTAAATGTGTATTGGGGCACAAAGGCACTTTAAAAACACCTATGGATGGGTGGGTTTCGCTGCAAAAATGGTACTACATGTACATGTATTTGGTTTGTGCATTAGTAAAAAAACTTCTGTTGGTGGGTTGCTAAATTTGAAAGGACCTTCCTGCATCCCCATACACATTTAACCTTTTGCCTACTGAGCAAATTATTTTTACAGAATTGTTCACCTACTACATTTTCAAATTCCAAGCTGTAATCAAGTTACTGGATCCAAACTGTTTGAATAGGGTAGTCATTCATCCGCCTGTAGCAGACTAAAGGTTAAATGGAACAACCCTAAGTGAACAAGAGTGCCAGTGGGCACAATATACGCCCGTCGAGGTCTTGTTCAACATAAACTGAGGTTAATGTGTTTACTAAACGCAAATTCTAAGTCCAATTGTGCGACCAAGTTTCAAGGCTTTATCTCAAAGGATTGTAAATAGGCGTACTTTAACAACAAAAAAACCTTTAATAACCAAAAATTCTAAATTAAAAAGGACCATAAATCTGTCTAAATGCTTGTCCGAGTTATTTACTCTTGTCTACAGATGAAGCTTCTGTTAAAAAGGGTCATAATTATGTCAAATGCTGGACAGTGTTGTATACTATTGCCTACAGGTGAAGGTTGCGATGGAGAACACGTGTTCCAAGTTTAAAAGCTTAATCTAAAAGGGTTATGTAAATAAGTGGACTTTAACCAAAACCTTAACCAAAATTTCTAAGTTAAAAGGGGGCATAATTCTGTCAAAATGTTTCACAGAGTTATGTACTCTTGCCTACAGGTAAAGTTTGTGATGGTGAACAAGTGTTCCAAGGTTAAAAGCTTTATCTCGAAGGGTTATGTAAATACATGTAAATGGACTTTAACAAAGCCTTAACCAAAACTTCTAAGTTAAAAACAGGCATAATTCGGTCAAAATGCTTGACAGAGTTATTTTCTCTTGCCTACAGGTGAAGGTTGTGACGGTGAACAAGTGTTCGAAGTTTAAAAGGGTTATGTAAATTAATGGACTTTAACAAAGCCTTAACCAAAAATTCTAAGTTAACAAGAGGGCCAGAATTTCAGAGAAGAAACTTTTCAAAAATTTCACAGTATGTTTCTATTGAAAACTGGCTACCCCTGGGGCGGGGTCAATTTTGACCCCAGGGGCATAATTTATACAACTTTTGTAGAGAACCTGAACATGATGCTATGTGCCAAATATGAAAGCTCAGAGCCTTCCAGTTTCAGAGAAGATTTTCAAAGATTTCACTATTTGTTTCTAATGAAAACTGCCCACCCCTACGGCGGGGCCAATTTTTACCCTGGGGCCATAATTTATATAACTTTTGTAAAGGTACTGAACATGATGTTATGTGCCAAATATGAAAGCTGAGAGCCTTCTAGTTTCAGAGAAGATTTTCAAAGATTTAACTATTTGTTTCTTTTGAAAACTGCCCACCCCTGGGGCGGGACCAATTTTGACCCCAGGACAATAATTTATATAACTTTTATAGAGGACCTGAACATGATGCTATGTGCCAAATATGAAAGTTGAGAACCTTCTGGTTTCAGAGGATAAGATTTTCAAAGTTTTACTATATGTTTCTATTGAAAACAAGGCACCCCTGGGGTGGGGCCAATGTTGACCCCAGGGCCATAATTTAACTTTTTGAACTTTTGTAGAGGACCTAAAGATGATACTATGTGCCAAAGATGAAAGCTGAGAACCCTGTAGATTCAGAGGAGAATATTTTTAAAGGTTAAAATTGTTGACAACTGACGTCGCACGACGGACTGACGATGGACTATGCACGCCGACAGACATCAGGCAATCACAAAAGCTCACCCTGAGCACTTTGTGCTCTGGTGAGCTAAAAGGGGGCATAATTTTGTCAAAATGCCTGACAGAGTTATTTTCTCTTGCCTACAGGTGAAGGTTGTGACGGTGAACAAGTGTTCCAAGTTTAAAAGCTTTATCGCAAAGGGTTATGTAAATAAATGGACTTTAACAAAGCCTTAACCAAGAATTCTAAGTTAAAAAGGGGTATAATTCTGTCAAAATGCTTGACATAGTTATGTACTCTTGTCTACAGGTGAGGATTGTGATGGTGAACAAGTGTTCCAAGTTTAAAAGCTTTATCTCAAAGGGTTATGTAAATAAATGGACTTTAACAAAGCCTTAACAAAAAATTCTAAGTTAAAAAGGGGCATAATTCGGTCAAAATGCTTGACAGAGTTATTTTCTCTTGCCTACAGGTGAAGGCTGTGATGGTGAATAAGTGTTCCAAGTTTAAAAGCTTTATCGCAAAGGGTTATGTAAATAAATGGACTTTAACAAAGCCTTAACCAAAAATTCTAAGTTAAAAAGGGGCATAATTCAGTCAAAATGCTTGACAGAGTTATTTTCTCTTGCCTACAGGTGAAGGTTGTGACGGTGAACAAGTGTACCATAAATTGAGGTTAACATTTTTGCTTAACGCAAATTCTAAGTCCAATTAAGTGACATTGACCTTGGATAAACGAGCCTGGACTTGGCAGGCTACTGTAGCATGTCTAGATAAAGATTGTGGTTAAATTTGGGAAGGATCCACCAGGCGGAACTTGAGTTAGAAATGTGACAGACAGACAGACCGGTTAATAGGGCTAGATATCGCTGCTCATTTAAGTATCACGATTATGTAGTAGTGATTAGATGATGCATCACGATACTCGATGAACAAAATATTTGCATAACCAAGGCCAATATGTAATAATGATACATGTTTAACAACTGATAAACTGCTGTATTCAGTGAACTGAGCAATACAAAAGACAGAAGACACATCACCTTCTGTTTGTCTCCTTTTTCAAGCCCAAAATGTTTCTAAACATTCGTCTTAATAAAACACAGAGGCGCTGCTCAATCTCAATCTTGGGCCGGATATACGCCGTATAATCCGCGTAAGAAAGTTTGGCCCGCCTCTTATACACATAGTTATTCAATCAGAACACTTCGTCGATTTCCGCAAATGAAAAAGGTAGAGTACGACCGTGTCGTTGCGATTAATATTAATTTATAGGACCTAAGCGATAACAAGTAAATAACAAGCATTGCAGAAGCGTTATAAGCTGAGTAAGTTCATATGGATTCATTTGGCTTTTGAGGATGGTGCATAATAACAGATCCGAGTAATGTCGTGTTTATTATATCATTAATCATATCAAGTATTCAAACATTGCAAAGTATCGCCAAACATCGATGTTTTGGACTTGGTATCGCGATGTTGCATCGCGGACTTCTCACGACGATTTACCGATGCATCGGTGATATCAGTCCAGCCCTACCGGTTAACATTTTTGCTAAATGCAAATTCTAAGTCCAATTGTGTGACCTTGACCTTGGATAAACAAACCGGGACTTGGTAGGCTACTATAGCATGTCTAGATAAAGATTGTGGTTAAATTTGAGAAGGATCCACCAAGAACTTGAGTTAGAGATGTTACAGACGGACAGACAGTGCCATTCCATAATACGTCCCGTTTTTTCAAACGGGCGTATAATAAGTGGACTTACAAAAATGTGTTCCACATAATAGAGGTTAACATTTTTGCTAACCGCAAAATCCAAACCCAATTGTGCGACCTTGATCTTGGATAAACGTACCGGGGAAACATCTATGAAAACAGTGGACAAACTATTTGCAAGTATTTGCATTATTGTTTAAGGACAAGGGCAATAACTCTTAAACATTTGTGTAAAGTTGCATTAATATCTCTCAAATAGTTTTCCCAGAAAACAATGGACAAACTATTTGCATGTATTTGCATTATTTTTTAAGGACAAGGGCCATAACTCTGAAACGAAAAATAAAATTATCCTTAGAATCAACTTAGCTTCAGATCTTGATGCATTAAACATTAGTGTGAAGTTTCATTAATAACTCTCAAATAGTTTTCCCAGAAAACAGCGGACAAACTATTTGCATTATTTTTAAGTACAAGGGCCATAACTCCGAAACGACAAATCAAATGAACCTCAGAATCAATCAGCTTCAGATCTTGATGCATTAAACATTTGTGTGAAGTTTCATAAATATCTCTCATATAGTTTTTCCAGAAAACAGCGGACAAACTATTTGCATTATTTTTTAAGGACAAGGGCCACAACTCTGAAACGAAAAATCAAATAAACCTCAGAATCATTTCAGCTTCAGATCTTAATGCATTCAACATTTGTGTGAAGTTTCATTAATATCTGTCTAACAGTTTTCCAAGAAAATAGCGGACAAACAAAATGTTGACGGACGGACAGGGCCACGCCAATATACGACCACCTTTATTAGGTGGGCGTATAAAAATGTTTAGCGGATTATTGTAGTAGTGTACACTTATTCCATCCCAAACCCATATGCCCCCACTATGATGTTAATTATCATTTCTTCAAACATCTCATATGATTGTATATCTTTGGTCCTTGAGAATGTAACACTTGGAGCACAAGAGCATATTTGAACTATGGTCAAATATAATCATTCCATAGTTCATCTGTGAGTGTAAACTCGTGCACCCAATGAGTGCTTGGAGAACATGACCACTTCTTACACAGGTCTCCTCTTCATTTCCGTCTTCTGGATTTATCCATGGTGAAGAGATCTTCCCCTCTGCAAAAAATAACAAACAAGAAATATCAACATGACATCAAACAGGGTTTTCCTTCACTATTAACTAGTATTTTCTAAGTTCAAAGGGACATAACTCCTAAATAATTGCAGAAGGAAACATCCCTGACAATATGCAGATATACTTATTGTGTCCTTGCTACAGGAAAGATTATATGAAAATCTGTAGAGAAGTTTCAGAGGAGTTGCGCTTACAAGGAAAGGGTTAAAAGACTGATTTCTAAGTTCAAAGGGGCATAACTCCCAGAAAAATTGCAGAAGGAACAAGATGTGAACCCTCAAATGGCACAGGTTCATGAGATACACATGCATACCAAATATCAAGTCTGTATCTCTACTGGTTCAAAAGTTATGACCAATGTTAAAGTCTGTGATTTGACCTATATATTTGACCTCTGACCTTGAAGGATGACCTTGACATTTCACCTCTAAAAATGAACAAATTTACAATGGGCAATAACTCCAATATTAGTGAAGCTAGAGTTATGGATCTTATGCATGACACTTCCTCTTATCATGATCTTTCCATGTATGAAGAATCTGCACTTATGCTTCATAAATGGACTAACAAATCACAGTTAAAATATATTGCATCTAAATAAACAGTGTAATCTTGAAGTCGGTGTTATTTATGGTTCCGAACAGTTAAAAAATATAAATCAATCGAAATTATATCATTCAGGAAATCATCCTACTAGTAATGGCCCTGATTTTGAGCATGCAGTTGAGCTTATTCTCAAGAGCAACCAATTTCACCATTGCCACTTTTGATTAAACAACTTGAATCTGTATCATTCTCGAGATAATTATCATTAATTATCATTGAAAAGGACAATTAGCAGTACATCAATTCAGGACGAATATCTAAGCTCTAACCCTTGCAGTTTTTGAAAAGAAGATTGTTTTTTTAAAACACAAAACACTTACACATAAAAAGTCACAAATCGGTCTTGTTGATGTCCTGGCTCTTTGTTTCTTCTGAGGAGGGATCGGACATATCAGGAGCTCTGTGTCCTAAATATAAATGGACTAGTTTAACTCTTTGCACGCTAGCGACGAAACTGTGATTACCTATGCAAACAATTCGGATCCAGATGCAACGCCGTATAATACTGCATCTCAACAGAATCCAAACTATTTGTCAGCTTTATTTTAAGAATTGAAGCAGACGACAATTGTTGCAGGCGAAAAATTACGTCAATAGTTAAAAAACAAGAGCTGTCACAGGACAGCGCGCTCGACTATTCTCAGAATTGTTAGTGTAAAAATGCTCGATAGTGGACTAAAATAGTGTCTAATGATACTAGAAGCAAGTAATCAGTCTCAGTAAAATACCAGCATTCAGGATGTAGGATCTCTTTGAACTCTTTAATGAAAGAGAAAAACTTAAAGTAAAAAAGGGCAATAATTTCTGTTAAAATACTTGACAGAGTAATGTACTCTTGTTTACATATGCAGCTTGAGGTGGTGAACAAGTGTTCCAAGTTTCAAAGCTTTATCTCAAAGGGTTATGTAAATACATTGTAAGTGGACTTTAACAAAAACCTTAACCAAAAATTCTAAGTTAAAAAGGGCCATAATTCTGTCAAAATGCTTGACAAAGTTATGTGCTCTTGTCTACAGATGAAGATTGTGGTGGTGAACAAGTGTTCAAAGTTTTAAAGCTTTATCTCAAAGGGTTATGTAAATAAGTGGACTTTAACAAAAACCTTAACCAAACATTCTAAGTTAAAAAGGGCCATAATTCTGTCAAAATGCTTGACAGAGTTATGTAATCTTGTCTACAGATGAAGATTGTGGTGGTGAACAAGTGTTCCATGTTTCAAAACTTTTTTCCAAAGGTAAGAGGCAAAAAGTGGACTTTAACAAAAACCTTAACCAAAAAATCTAAGTTAAAAAGGGCCATAATTCTGTCAAAATGCTTGACAGAATTATTTACTCTTACCTACAGATAAAATTTGTGGTGGTGAACAAGTGTTCCAAAGTTCAAAGCTTTATTCCAAAGGTTAGAGGCAAAAAGTGGACTTTAACAAAAACCTTAACCAAAGTGTGACGCGGACGGGGACGCCGACGCGGACGCCGACGCGAGTAGGATAGCTCCACTATTCTTCGAATAGTCGTGCTAAAAATGAGAGAACATTAAGAATTGAAGCAGACGACAATTTTTGCAGGCGAAAAATTACTTAGCATGCAAAGAGTTATTTTGTAATTCAATTTTCTTTTTGATTAGCTATTCATATTTAAATAAATAACAACCAGAAATGTGTCCACAGGACATGGACATCCCAACTGAATGGAAACAGAATTGAGTACTTTGTGGCAATTATTATATGAAAACATATCAGCTGGTAAACAGGTCTGGTTTTATCCTTTTACAGTAACACTGTAAAATTTTGCTTACAGTAAGTTATTATCATTCAGAATTATGAGGAAAAGATATAAAAATACTTGCCGAATCTAAATTTCTACAGGATTCTGATGTTCTAGATGTTTGTCCATGGTCATCACAGGTATCTCGTCACCACATTTCAAACATAAAACTTCCTGCAACAATGAAAACATGTTTGGCCTTAAAAATCTATGCAATTCATAGAGGTTCTTTTCTTTCTCTGCCTTACATTCTAAAGTTGTAAAGATTTTTGTAAAGATACCAGACTTGAAAAATATTCTGAGCAAATTTGTGCAAGATTGGGCCCAAAATGTGGCTGCTACAGTGTTTTTGATAATTACTCATTCTACGACCAACTAAAGACCATTGGCAACCAAAATATTTATTTTTTTAAATATACCAGTGTAACATGATGAAAAAGTTGTGACTGGGCCTCGAACCCAGGGCCTCTGACGTACCATGCTAACACTCTACCTACTGAGTTACCAGTAAAGCCTATCAAATTATTTTACCACAATCTCTACCCGGCTACACAAGCAATCATTGACAACCCTTTTGATAAACTATGCTTTTATCCCTTTAATGAGTTAGCATTCTAGTTTTATCTCATATGAACTATAAAATTTGTACCTGATTATTTCTTGATAGACAAAACAAGAGGGCCAGAATGGCCCTGACATCGCTCACCAGGCAATCAGAGGAGAAGATGTTCAAAGTTTTCACTATATGTTTCTAGAGAAAACTAGCCACCCCTGGGGCGGGCCAATTTTGATCCAAGGGGCATACTTTATACAACTTGTAGAGGACCTGAACATGATGCTATGTGCCAAATTTGAAAGCTGAGAACCTTCCAGTTTCTGAGGAAAATATTTTCAAATTTGACACTATATGTTTCTATTGCGAACTGGCTACCCCTGGGGCGGGGCCAATTTTGACCCCGGGGGCATAATTTATATAACTCTTGTAGAGGACCTGAACATGATGTTATGTGTCAAATATGAAAGCTGAGAACCTTTCAGTTTCTGAGGAGAAGATTTTCAAAGTTGTCACTATATGTTTCTATTGAGACATGGCTACCCCTGGGGCGGGGCCAATTTTGACCCCTTGGGCATAATTTATATAACTTTTGTAGAGGACCTGTATATGATCCTATGTGCCAAATATGAAAGCTAAGAACCCTGTGGATTTAGAGGAGAAGATTTCCTAAGTTGTCACTATATGTTTCTATTGAAAACTGGCCACCCCTGGGGCGGGGTCAATTTTGACCCCAGGGGCATAATTTATATAACTTTTGTAGAGGACCAGAACATGATGTTATGTGCCAAATATGAAAGCTGTGAACCCTCCAGTTTCAGAGGAGAATATTTTCAAAGTTTCACAATATGTTTCTATTGAAAACTGACCACCCCTGGGGCGGGGCCAATTTTGACCCCAGGGGCATAATTTATAGAAATTTTGTAGAGGACCTGAACATGATGCTATGTGCCAAATATGAAAGCTGAGAACCCTGTAGATTCAGAAGAAAAGATTTTCAAAGTTGTCGCTATATGTTTCTATTCAAAACTGGCTACCCCTGGGGCGGGGCCAATTTTGACCCCAGGGGCATAATTTATATAACTTTTGTAGAGGACCTGAACATGATGCCATGTACCAAATATGAAAGCTGAGAACCCTGTAGATTCAGGAGAAGATTTTCAAAGTTGTCACCATATGTTTCTAATGAAATCTGGCTACCCCTGGGGCGAGGCCAATTTTGACCCCAGGGCCATAATTTATATAACTTTTGTAGAGGACCTAAACATGATGCTATGTGCCAAATATGAAAGCTGAGAACCCTGTAGATTCAGAGGAGAAGATTTTCAAAGATGTCACTAAGTATGTTTCTATTCAAAACTGGCTACCCCTGGGGCGGGGCCAATTTTGACCCCAGGGGCATAATTCATATAACTTTTGTAGAGGACCTGAACATGATGATATGTGCCAATTATGAAAGCTGAGAACCCTGTAGATTCAGAGAAGAAGATTTTCAAAGTTTTACTATATATTTCAATAGAAAACAAGGCACACCTGGGGCGGGCCAATTTTGACCCGAGGGGCAAAATTTATATAACTTTTGTAGAGGACCTGAACATGATGCTATGTGCCAAATATGAAAGCTGTGAACCTTCCAGTTTCAGAGGAGAAGATTTTCAAAGTTTCACTATATGTTTCTATTCAAAACTGACCACTCCTGGGGCAGGGCCAATTTTGACCCCAGGGGCATAATTTATACAAAGTTTGAAGAGGACCTGAACATGATGCTATGTGCCAAATATGAAAGCTGAGAACCCTGTAGATTCAGAAGAAAATATTTTCAAAGTTGTCACTATATGTTTCTATTCAAAACTGGCTACCCCTGGGGCGGGGCCAATTTTGATCCCAGGGGCATAATTTATATAACTTTTGTAGAGGACCTGAACATGATTCTATGTACCAAATATGAAAGCTGAGAACCCTGTAGATTCAGAGGAGAAGATTTTCAAAGTTCTAATGAAATCTGGCTACCCCTGGGGCGGTTCCAATTTTGACCCCAGGGCCATAATTTATATAACTTTTGTAGAGGACCTATACATGATGCTATGTGCCAAATATGAAAGCTGAGAACCCTGTAGATTCAGAGGAGAAGATTTTCAAAGTTGTCACTATATGTTTCTATTCAAAACTGGCTACCCCTGGGGCGGGGCCAATTTTGACCCCAGGGGCATAATTTATATAACTTTTGTAGAGGACCTGAACATGATGATATGTGCCAAATATGAAAGCTGAGAACCCTGTAGATTCAGAGGAGAAGATTTTCAAAGTTTTACTATATATTTCAATAGAAAAC
This sequence comes from Azorinus chamasolen, assembly GCA_963576725.1. NCBI lineage: Eukaryota > Metazoa > Mollusca > Bivalvia > Cardiida > Solecurtidae > Azorinus > Azorinus chamasolen. The sequence continues at coordinate 57,715,561 of OY755249.1, forward strand.
AAGGCACCCCTGGGGCGGGGCCAATTTTGACCCCAGGGGCAAAATTTATATAACTTTTGTAGAGGACCCAAAGATGATGCTATGTACCAAAGATGAAAGCTGAGAACCCTGTAGATTCAGAGGAGAAGATTTTTAAAGGTTCAAATTGTTGACGCCCGACGACGCACGACGGACGACGGACATCAAGTGATCACAAAAGCTCACCCTGAGCACAAAAGTGCTCTGGTGAGCTAAAAATTTATGGGTCCAGGTAGGCTCATCAGTGTGGGTGGACTGAATGGTACATCTTCTCCCATTTGCCCCATTAGTTCTGTACGGGGCAAATAGTTGCCTCACTTGAGGACTTATATTACTTGAGGTGTTTGTGCTGCTGACGTTTGTTGATGGACAGTATTTAACTGCTGACTCACTCAGCAACGAGCAGGCCTCCCTCAACAATGACACAACCCTTTCCTGCTTTGACATATCTGAAACTAAAGAATTATAGACTTGAAGATCGAGTTGACATTCACAATGCTGCAGAGCTGTTAGGTTTACCATTAAATTTTACACAAAACAAATACATTGTATTTGCCATTAGATATCTTATCCTAAAGTGACCAGTTTTGACACATAAGGATTTCCTATCATTACTTGTTTCATATATTTTTTTTAATTCACTTCAATTTAAAAAGTGAAACAAGAGAATAGGTAAAACCAAAGCATCCTCACAGTGACACTGAATAAATGATTGTTCCAAAATCAGGACAAACCTTTTAAGTATGAAAAACAAAGGGCAATAGCTCCTAAATTATGCAAAAGAGAGTAAAGGTTATTGTACACTGCACTTCTCATCATTGAGATCGATCTACTTATGAAACTATGAAGTTTCATCTTATAGTTTTTGTGTTATGCTCCGGACAAAATTTAAGCATGAAAAATAACAAAGGGCAATAACTCCTAAATTTGGCAAACAGAGTAATGGTTCTTGTACAATGCACTACTCCTTATATCGAGATCTATCCACCTATGAAGTTTTGTGTTGATACCTCTTATAATTTTTGTGTTATGCTCCGGACAAAATTTAAGTATGAAAAATAACAAAGGACAATAACTCCTTAATTATGAAAAAGAGAGTGATGATTCTTGTACAATGGAATTCTTCTCATTGTGATCTATCTACCTATGAAGTTCCATGCTGATACCTCTTATAGTATCTGTCTTATGCTCCAGACATAATTATGATGGAAGGGACGACAGATCAAGTGGCAACTATAATGCTTACCCCTTCAGGGAGCATAAATATATATATATGTGGTGCCAATAAGGACTGGTAGTTTAAACTGTGTAATGATATTGTTTTTGTACAATTGAGGAAATGCAACCACTGTTTCATATACATTTTTACCAGAGAGAAACCTAAATATTGCCTTTTATCATACTATAACCTCCAAACAGCCAAATAATTCAACAATTTACCAGCATGTAGTAGTGATGGAAGATCGGGTGGAAATCTGAATCTGAAATCTGACATCGCTTTGGCCTTACCGATTGACTAATGGATTATTAATCGATTTAATCAGAAATAAAAAAATATATTCTATCATTGATTAGTGCTTACAATTTAGGTAATTTTCATATGAAAGATAATATAGAGTGTAAATGATACTGGATTTTCTATATTTGTGTTGCCTTATTATACTTCTTTGTTTTGTTTAGTCATTTTTGTGTAATTGACATTTATTTCATTTTATTTAAGGTGTCTGTTAATTAACTTTCTAAGAAGTATAGTTTGTGCGTTTAAATGAACAATTTCAAGTTTATTCAAATTCCACACCATATGTGTATCACATGACTAATATTGCAATGGCAAATTTTATTGGTCGAAACTGGGCACTCGTCCAATCAGCTTGCAGCTTTCATTACTGGTCACTTGACGTAAAATGGATGTTGAAAGCTAAAACTTTCACCAAATCTTTGTGTAATCCTCTCTCCATTTTATGAAGTACCGACAATCGATTGTGCTTAAACGAAGTCAGTTGTCGCAATTGGAAGGTCATAATCGATCCACAATCTGTTGTAAGTGATAATCGGCCCATCACTAGCATGTAGGTTATTCACATTAGGCGCCAAATGTAACGTGAAAAATGTGTGGTCCTACCGGGACCCAAACCCAGGGCCTCTGTTTTACCATGCCAGCACTCTAACCACTGAGCTACCCAGCCACACGTTCGGCTGCTAATCGATTTTTCGCACCATCTCTAACTGGCTACATACTACATAGAATCAGAGACTTATATTATATGTCTCTAATAGAATCATGAAAAGTTGAAATGACCATTGAATGATTTACAGATAGGTACGAACAGTTCAGGCAAATCTGTTAATTTTTTTTTACCTATATGATTATTACTGACCAATAGCGGTCAAACTATCTAGGTTTATTGCATTTACTATTGCTAATATAAGTCATGCCAATTTGCAAAATCAAACAACAATCTGATATATGACATGTATGACTTACTGCATGTATCTAATTTCCCTCGTTCTGGAGGGAGGTAACCAACACGTGAAATAAGGCTGAAGCATACAGAGCTATGATGCAATATGTATATTCAAATTATTTTTACTTTGACTTGTGGGTGGTGTAAACAAAAATAAAACAAGCCCAAAGTAATATTAAGCAGTATGTTAAAAGAATAAACAAAAAAAATGTTAATAGATACTATGAAACACGTAAAGTAATGATCCTTTTATTAACAAGAGGGCCAGAATGGCCCTGAAGCGCTCACCAGACAATCAGAGGAGAAGCTTTTCAAAGTTTTAACTATATATGTTTCTTTAGAAAACTAGCCTGCCGTGGGATTGGGCTAATTTTGACCCAAGAGGCACAATTTATATAACTTTTGTAGAGGACCTGGACATGGTGCTATGTGCCAAATATGAAAGCTGAGAACCTTCCAGTATCAGCGAAAAAGATTTTCAAAGTTTTCACTATATGTTTCTGTTGAAAATTGGCTACCCCTGGGGCGGGGCCAATTTTCACCCCTGGGGCATAATTTATATACCTTATGCAGAGGACCTGAACATGATGATACGTGCAAAGTATGAAGGCTGAGAACCACCCAGTTTCCAAGAAGAAGATATTCAAATATTTCACTATTTGTTTCTATTGAAAACTGCCCACCCCTGGAGCGGGCTAATTTTGACCCCCGGGACATAATTTATATAACTTTTGTAGAGGACCTGAACATGATGCAATGTGCCAAATATGAAAGCTGAGAGCCTTCCAGTTTCAGAGAAGAAGAATTTCAAAGATTTCACTATATATATTTATTTATATAACTTTTGTAGTGGACCTAAACATGATGCTCTGTGCCAAATATGAAGGTTAAGAGCGTTCCAGTCTCAGGTAGAAGATTTTCAAAGATTTCACCATTTGTTTCTATTGAAAACTGCCCGCCCCTGGGGCAGGGCCAATTTTGACCCCCGGGCCATAATTTATATAACTTTTGTAGAGGACTTGTACATAATGCTATGTGCCAAATATGAAAGCTGAGAGCCTTCCAGTTTCAGAGAAGAAGATTTTCAAAGATTTCACTATTTGTTTCAATTGAAAACTGTCCCCCCCCCCCCTGGGACGGGCCAATTTTGAACCCAGGGCCATAATTTATATAACTTTTGTAGAGGACCTGTACATAATGCTTTGTGCCAAATAAGAAAGCTGAGAGCCTTCCAGTTTCAGAGAAGAAAATTTCACTATTTGTTTCTATTGAAAACTGCCCACCCCTGGGGCGGGGCCAATTTTGACCCTAGGGCCATAATTTATATAAATTTTATAGTGGACCTGAACATGGAGCTATGTGCCAAATATGAAAGCTGAGAGCCTTCCAGTTTCAGAGAAGAAGATTTTCAAAGATTTCACTATTTATTTCTATTGAAAACTGCCCACCCCTAGGGCGGGGCCAATTTTGACCCCAGGGCCATAATTTATATAACTTTTGTAGAACACCTGAACATGATACTCTGTGCCAAATATGAAAGCTAAGAGCCTTCCAGTTTCAGAGAAGAAGATTTTCAAAGAGTTCACTATTTGTTTCTACTGAAAACTGCCCACCCTGGGGTGTGGCCAATTTTGACCCTAGGGACATAATTTATATAACTTTTAAAGAAGCCCTAAACATGATGATCTGTGCCAAATATGAAGGTTAAGAGCGTTCCAGTCTCAGAGGAGAAGATTTTCAAAGATTTCACTATTTGTTTCTATTGAAAACTGCCCGCCCCTGGGGCAGGGCCAATTTTGACCCCCGGGCAATAATTTATATACCTTTTGTAGAGGACTTGTACATAATGCTATGTGCCAAATATGAAAGCTGAGAGCCTTCCAGTTTCAGAGAAGAAGAATTTCAAAGATTTCACTATTTGTTTCTATTGAAAACTGCGCCCCCCCCCCTGGGGCGGGACAATTTTGAACCCAGGGCCATAATTTATATAACTTTTGTAGAGGACCTGTACATAATGCTATGTGCCAAATAAGAAAGCTGAGAGCCTTCCAGTTTCAGAGAAGAAGATTTTCAAAGATTTCACTATTTGTTTCTATTGAAAACTGCCCACCCCTGGGGCGGGGCCAATTTTGACCCTAGGGCCATAATTTATATAACTTTTGTAGTGGACCTGAACATGAAGCTATTAGCCAAATATGAAAGCTGAGAGCCTTCCAGTTTCAGAGAAGAAGATTTTCAAAGATTTCACTATTTGTTTCTATTGAAAACTGCCCATCCCTGGGGCGGGGCCAATTTTGACCCCAGGGCCATAATTTATATAACTTTTGTAGAACACCTGAACATGATGCTCTGTGCCAAATATGAAAGCTGAGAACCTTCCAGTTTCAGAGAAGAAGATTTTCACAGATTTCACTATTTGTTTCTATTGAAAACTGCTCACTCTGGGGCGGGGCCAATTTTGACCCTAGGGCCATAATTTATATAACTTTTGTAGTGGACCTGAACATGATGATATGTGCCAAATGTGAAAGCTAAGAGCCTTCCAGTTTCAGAGAAGAAGATTTTCAAAGATTTCACTATTTGTTTCTATTGAAAACTGCCCACCCCTGGGGCGGGGCCAATTTTGACCCCAGGGGCATAATTTATATAGCTTTTGTAGAGGACCTGAACATGATGCTATGTGCCAAATATGAAAGCTGAGAGCCTTCTGGTTTCAGAGGAGAAGATTTTCAAAGTTTTACTATATATTTCTATTGAAAACATGGAACCCCTGGGGCGGGGCCAATTTTGACCCCAGGGCCATAATTTATATAACTTTTGTAGAGGACCTAAAGATGATACTATGTGCCAAAGATGAAAGCTGAGAACCCTGTAGATTCAGAGGAGAAGATTTTTAAAGGTTCAAATTGTTGACGACTGACGACGGACGACGCACGCCGACGGACATCAGGCGATCACAAAAGCTCACCCTGAGCACTTTGTGCTCTGGTGAGCTAAAAAGTAGTACTTCAGTACTAATGTAAGTTTCGTAATAATTTCAGTTGAAGAGCTTGGCATTTAGAATATAGAATTTGCAACTAAGAATTAAGCATGGCCCAATGATCTAATGCCGTTTAACACTTGTAGCTAGACTAGTATTTTGTGAGTTAGTTTCGTAATAAATTGAGTTGAAACATTTAGCGTTTAGCAATAAGAATTAAGAATATAGAATGAGGCATGTAGAATAAGTAATGAGGCATGTAGAATAAGGCAGGTAGCTTCTGAGATTGCGAAGGAAATGTAAGATGTTTGAAACGGAAAAGACAATTAAAATAGAAGTTTAAATAGATAAATTGTATTTAACATCGAAATGAGGAATTAACAACAAGCATATAATTATGTAGATAACAGTATAAACTTTTTTTTTACCCAAATACCGCTCCATACTACATCAGTTGTGTAGAGAAGTTACGAATTTTGTACTGGCAAAGATCATAAGACACTTTTGTAGGAACGTTTTAGTGAAACGCTTGTAACAGCTTTAAATCGCACGAACTTCGCAAAAGAAATTCTTTAGCCTACAAACATTGGAAATTACGAAGTTTAGTTAAACGGCCGCCATATGCATACGCATGAAAGTTCCTACTTCCTTTGCTATTTTTGGTACAGGGAAAACCTGTTTCACTTGACAACCGGATAAGAAAATTCTTAAGAAGCTTTTGGAATACAAACCTAATTTTAAGATTTGTTTTATCTTAGCTAAGGAAAAAAAATAAATTCTTATCTTAAGTGAGAACTTAAGATGCTACTGGAATACGGCCCCAGACCTTCAATCTGTCTGTATGAAAGACTGAATGTATTTTTTTCAACGCAATTTTTTTGGATTTGGCTTATCTCGAACACCTTTCGCAGAAAACCTGTGCAGGATTTTTAGTAATGGAAAGGCCGTTGCACGGCGGCAATCCCACTCTCTCGGTAAAAAGGCAGGCTGACAATTATATATCAATTGTATTGCGCACCTATAGTAGGGTTATAGTCAAAACGTACCCAAGGTCAAAACGTACCCAAGTCAAAACGTACCCAAATGGAGTCAAAACGTACCCACCTACATGTATTAATCAAAATGTACCCAATTTCAAATTATATTTATGCATGTATTTTCTTTTTAAAATGCAATTAATATGTTAAAATGTAAAACATACATTCATACAATATATATTTATAGAGAATTCTTCCATTTAATTTATTAAAAACAAGTTATAAAATATCTGCCCTGTTTGCTTAAGATACCGTTTCTGCCATGGCAACAAATTTCTCTGTCCATGTCACTGTGGCTTTATAGCAATTGATCTAAACTATATCCATGATGTCCTTTTTCTCACTTGAATATTCATGGAGTAATGGGTTAATAGACCGAGTCCCAAAAAAAGAATGTATGTATTCCCTCCCTTAACCCTTTTCCTATTCCATATTTAGTCCAAGTTGCAATACTTACATGGACAAAATAGTTGTAATGAAATGATCGATTCTATAAGTAAACAGAGCAGACCCTGATCTGGGTCTACTCTGTTTGCAAATGCGTGAAAAGATGTTTACATTCCATTAGCAAACAGTGCAGACCCTGATCAGACGGCTTCTACAGAACCATCGGATCTGGGTCTACTGTTTGCAAATGTGTGACTAGATGTTTACACTAGGAAAAGGGTTAAGAAAACCCAATTTTTAATTTGTGAAATATACTAAACAGAGTCTGGTAGAGTCCGCTAGAGTCCGCTAGAGTCTGGAGGCTTTTTAAGAAGATTAAGTGCATTTTCAAGATTATACTGCTGTTATATAACATTATTTAGTATGTTTGCAGCTATAGTAATTAATATCAATTTAAAAATGGGCGTATAATAGCTTAAAAACATACGGTAAATGTTACCCAGTAATGGCCGACCTACGTCGGATAGAGTCTGGTCAAGTATTATCTAGAAGCCCTATTAGTATAAGAATACCCTGAATTGTATCAGTAAACATTCTACAAACATTAATAAGTAATTTCATCATAAATTCAAAAGCAGTATGTTGGCCTAAACTTCCGTTTTCATCTCCAGACTCTATGTACACTACCCTCCGAAATTTTGCCGGACTGCAGTCTGGAAAAAGCGAAATAATAATCTGTTATACAATACATATCAAGTGCATACTGCTTTTATATTTATGATAAAATCACTTATTAATATAAGCAGAATGTTTTCTGATAAAATTATGGGTATTCTAATACTAATATTACCTGTTACAGCTGCAAACATACTAAGTAATGTTATTTATCAGCGTTATAATCATGACAATGCACCTAATCGTCTTTAAAAGCCCCCAGACTCTACCAGACTGTACCAGACTCTGTTTAGTATCACCGGAATGACTGGGTCCAGTCCACATGTGGCTCATAAGCCGCCTTATACAACAATGCCCCAGATTGAACATGTACAGTATCCGAAGAGATAGAACTCTTTCCAGTCAAACCGTTTTTTGACTAAATCTATGTATAAAACCTTATGCTTTTACATGCTCAAAAAATGAGAAAAACCTACAAGTAACAGAAATCTATTATTTTCAAATAATTTAATGCTGAAATGGCTCAACTCTACTCTTCAGTAGATGCCATGATCCGGCGTTGAGGAGTATACCATTAAAGTGAAATGAAAGTTTAGTACAATTGTCAAGCACGTACCCAGGTGGGGGGGCTCGGGGAAGCAGGAAATTGCACCATTCAATGTGGCAAACCAAAAAAAAATCGGCTACCGGGAGGCAATTTCCTTGTTGCTGGGGAGGGGGGGGCTAGATGGGGAGGGCACAGGAGCGGTGTCCCCTTACGGTAGCCGATTTTTTTTTGGTTTGCCACATTGAATGGTGCAATTTCCTGCTATCTGAATCACTCTATCAAGATATAATTTATGTTATAATATAGGAAATCAGTTCCGTTTACACCTGAGTTTCAGTGTATAGACTTACAGACGGATATGTGTTCATGATTTTTTTCCATTGATAGACAGACGTGATCTTGGTTAAAGTTTTTTTGCCATTGACACAAAGACAGACAGACATGTGACCATGTCTAAAGATTTTTGCCATTGACAGACAGGCATACAGACATATGAAAAGTTTTTTCTGTAAGAATAAATAACTGAAATGCAAATATATAGGTTATTTTGTTTTTCTGAACATTACCAAATTATATACAAAAAAGCAAAATATCCAAATAAATATACACTCAACTAACCATAGCATCACAATGGGTTCTTTCTTCTAAATGTGAAACAATAACACTGATCAAAACTACAAACATGAAATGTTACAGTTTAATAAGAGGGTCATTATGGCCCTTAATCGCTCACCTGTCAGGGCTTTTTTTCTATATAACAGATACTGGCGATTTCCTTTAAAATCATATGCAGTTTTCCCCTAAAAATGGTTTTACCTCAGGTTTTTCCCCCAATTGGTAGATTGCGCATGATTGTTTCCCCTAATTAGCCATTTTTACTATATAAAAGCGGGTAGCAATGTTTTCCCCTTCAAGTGAACAAACTGCCTGCCTGGTTATAACAGATTTATTTTATACAATGAAAAAGACATTTCGTTTTATTTTATATTACAATAAGTTTCAGGGCTTTTTTAGCCGATTTTATAGCCCTTATTCGGCTATATTCCCAATGGCAAAATGTATGTTTTTCACCCATTTTTTTAGCAAAATTCCCAATCTCAAGTCACCGAAAAAATCCATGAAAAACGTTAACAAACCTCGATTTATTCAGTACAATCCATCTGGGGATGAATCATTCATACTTTTTTATCATTCGAATTGTTCGGAGTTATTCTTTCATTACTAGCTATTGATCAATGTCAGTAAAACGCTTATCGGTCGAAGTGTATACTACTTTTTGTAGCAAGATATGCTTAATAACGTCTTGATACGTCACACCTCTCGTCTTAATTTTTCAACAATGTTTGTGAACAACGTAGCAATTTGCATTTTGACACGCCTGGTTCCTGAATAATTTATCTGCTAAACTCCAGTATATAGCGAAAACCGGAACCAACTCGTGATCACCTAATTCGAGTGTTCTCCGCAGGGGATTCTCCTGATTGGTCCATACCAAACTAGGCCAAGCGTGGATCACAGCGTGACAGGTCTGTCTGTGTTTAAGAGAACTAACAGATAATCTCTTCCAGGGAGGAAAATATCGGTCACTAAAAAGTGCCTTGGTAAAATTTCAAAACGGTAGATTTAGCTGAAAACTAAAAAGGGCCCATTAAAAAAATGGTATCTTGGCAGCCAGCTGGGGGGGGGGGGGGGGGGCCTGGCCCCGAGCCCCCCACCTGGGTACGTGCCTGACAATTGTACTAAACTTTCATTTCACTTTAATGGTATACTCCTCAACGCCGGATCATGGCATCTACTGAAGAGTAGAGTTGAGCCATTTCAGCATTAAATTATTTGAAAATAATAGATTTCTGTTACTTGTAGGTTTTTCTCATTTTTTGAGCATGTAAAAGCATAATGTAGTCAAAGATTGCACATAGCCTTGTTTAAAAGTAATTTCTCAGGTTTTATACATAGATTTAGTCAAAAACCGGTTTGACTGGAAAGAGTTCTATCTCTTCGGATACTGTACATGTTCAATCTGGGGCATTGTTGTATAAGGCGGCTTATGAGCCACATGTGGACTGGACCCAGCCATTCCGGTGATACTAAACAGAGTCTGGTACAGTCTGGTAGAGTCTGGGGGCTTTTAAAGACGATTAGGTGCATTGTCATGATTATAACGCTGATAAATAACATTACTTAGTATGTTTGCAGCTGTAACAGGTAATATTAGTATTAGAATACCCATAATTTTATCAGAAAACATTCTGCTTATATTAATAAGCGATTTTATCATAAATATAAAAGCAGTATGCACTTGATATGTATTGTATAACAGATTATTATTTCGCTTTTTCCAGACTGCAGTCCGGCAAAATTTCGGAGGGTAGTGTACATAGAGTCTGGAGATGAAAACGGTCTTTTAGGCCAACATACTGCTTTTGAATTTATGATGAAATTACTTATTAATGTTTGTAGAATGTTTACTGATACAATTCAGGGTATTCCTATACTAATAGGGCTTCTAGATAATACTTGACCAGACTCTATCCGACGTAGGTCGGCCATTACTGGGTAACATTTACCGTATGTTTTTAAGCTATTATACGCCCATTTTTAAATTGATATTAATTACTATAGCTGCAAACATACTAAATAATGTTATATAACAGCAGTATAATCTTGAAAATGCACTTAATCTTCTTAAAAAGCCTCCAGACTCTAGCGGACTCTAGCGGACTCTACCAGACTCTGTTTAGTATATTTCACAAATTAAAAATTGGGTTTTCTTAACCCTTTTCCTAGTGTAAACATCTAGTCACACATTTGCAAACAGTAGACCCAGATCCGATGGTTCTGTAGAAGCCGTCTGATCAGGGTCTGCACTGTTTGCTAATGGAATGTAAACATCTTTTCACGCATCTGCAAACAGAGTAGACCCAGATCAGGGTCTGCTCTGTTTACTTATAGAATCGATCATTTCATTACAACTATTTTGTCCATGTAAGTATTGCAACTTGGACTAAATATGGAATAGGAAAAGGGTTAAGGGAGGGAATACATACATTCTTTTTTTGGGACTCGGTCTATTAACCCATTACTCCATGAATATTCAAGTGAGAAAAAGGACATCATGGATATAGTTTAGATTAATTGCTATAAAGCCACAGTGACATGGACAGAGAAATTTGTTGCCATGGCAGAAACGGTATCTTAAGCAAACAGGGCAGATATTTTATAACTTGTTTTTAATAAATTAAATGGAAGAATTCTCTATAAATATATATTGTAAGAATGTATGTTTTACATTTTAACATATTAATTGCATTTTAAAAAGAAAATACATGCATAAATATAATTTGAAATTGGGTACATTTTGATTAATACATGTAGGTGGGTACGTTTTGACTCCATTTGGGTACGTTTTGACTTGGGTACGTTTTGACCTTGGGTACGTTTTGACTATAACCCTACTATAGGTGCGCAATACAATTGATATATAATTGTCAGCCTGCCTTTTTACCGAGAGAGTGGGATTGCCGCCGTGCAACGGCCTTTCCATTACTAAAAATCCTGCACAGGTTTTCTGCGAAAGGTGTTCGAGATAAGCCAAATCCAAAAGAAATTGCGTTGAAAAAAATACATTCAGTCTTTCATACAGACAGATTGAAGGTCTGGGGCCGTATTCCAGTAGCATCTTAAGTTCTCACTTAAGATAAGAATTTATTTTTTTTCCTTAGCTAAGATAAAAAAAATCTTAAAATTAGGTTTGTATTCCAAAAGCTTCTTAAGAATTTTCTTATCCCGTTGTCAAGTGAAACAGGTTTTCCCTGTACCAAAAATAGCAAAGGAAGTAGGAACTTTCATGCGTATGCATATGGCGGCCGTTTAACTAAACTTCGTAATTTCCAATGTTTGTAGGCTAAAGAATTTCTTTTGCGAAGTTCGTGCGATTTAAAGCTGTTACAAGCGTTTCACTAAAACGTTCCTACAAAAGTGTCTTATGATCTTTGCCAGTACAAAATTCGTAACTTCTCTACACAACTGATGTAGTATGGAGCGGTATTTGGGTAAAAAAAAAGTTTATACTGTTATCTACATAATTATATGCTTGTTGTTAATTCCTCATTTCGATGTTAAATACAATTTATCTATTTAAACTTCTATTTTAATTGTCTTTTCCGTTTCAAACATCTTACATTTCCTTCGCAATCTCAGAAGCTACCTGCCTTATTCTACATGCCTCATTACTTATTCTACATGCCTCATTCTATATTCTTAATTCTTATTGCTAAACGCTAAATGTTTCAACTCAATTTATTACGAAACTAACTCACAAAATACTAGTCTAGCTACAAGTGTTAAACGGCATTAGATCATTGGGCCATGCTTAATTCTTAGTTGCAAATTCTATATTCTAAATGCCAAGCTCTTCAACTGAAATTATTACGAAACTTACATTAGTACTGAAATACTACTTTTTAGCTCACCAGAGCACAAAGTGCTCAGGGTGAGCTTTTGTGATCGCCTGATGTCCGTCGGCGTGCGTCGTCCGTCGTCAGTCGTCAACAATTTGAACCTTTAAAAATCTTCTCCTCTGAATCTACAGGGTTCTCAGCTTTCATCTTTGGCACATAGTATCATCTTTAGGTCCTCTACAAAAGTTATATAAATTATGGCCCTGGGGTCAAAATTGGCCCCGCCCCAGGGGTTCCATGTTTTCAATAGAAACATATAGTAAAACTTTGAAAATCTTCTCCTCTGAAACCAGAAGGCTCTCAGCTTTCGTATTTGGCACATAGCATAATGTTCAGGTCCTCTACAAAAGCTATATAAATTATGCCCCTGGGGTCAAAATTGGCTCCGCCCCAGGGGTGGGCAGTTTTCAATAGAAACAAATAGTGAAATCTTTGAAAATCTTCTTCTCTGAAACTGGAAGGCTCTTAGCTTTCATATTTGGCACATAGCATCATGTTCAGGTCCACTACAAAAGTTATATAAATTATGGCCCTAGGGTCAAAATTGGCCCCGCCCCAGAGTGAGCAGTTTTCAATAGAAACAAATAGTGAAATCTGTGAAAATCTTCTTCTCTGAAACTGGAAGGTTCTCAGCTTTCATATTTGGCACAGAGCATCATGTTCAGGTGTTCTACAAAAGTTATATAAATTATGGCCCTGGGGTCAAAATTGGCCCCGCCCCAGGGGTGGGCAGTTTTCAATAGAAACAAATAGTGAAATCTTTGAAAATCTTCTTCTCTGAAACTGGAAGGCTCTCAGCTTTCATATTTGGCTAATAGCTCCATGTTCAGGTCCACTACAAAAGTTATATAAATTATGGCCCTAGGGTCAAAATTGGCCCCGCCCCAGGGGTGGGCAGTTTTCAATAGAAACAAATAGTGAAATCTTTGAAAATCTTCTTCTCTGAAACTGGAAGGCTCTCAGCTTTCTTATTTGGCACATAGCATTATGTACAGGTCCTCTACAAAAGTTATATAAATTATGGCCCTGGGTTCAAAATTGTCCCGCCCCAGGGGGGGGGGGCGCAGCTTTCAATTGAAACAAATAGTGAAATCTTTGAAATTCTTCTTCTCTGAAACTGGAAGGCTCTCAGCTTTCATATTTGGCACATAGCATTATGTACAGGTCCTCTACAAAAGTTATATAAATTATTGCCCGGGGGTCAAAATTGGCCCTGCCCCAGGGGCGGGCAGTTTTCAATAGAAACAAATAGTGAAATCTTTGAAAATCTTCTCCTCTGAGACTGGAACGCTCTTAACCTTCATATTTGGCACAGAGCATCATGTTTAGGGCTTCTTTAAAAGTTATATCAATTATGTCCCTAGGGTCAAAATAGGCCACACCCCAGGGTGGGCAGTTTTCAGTAGAAACAAATAGTGAACTCTTTGAAAATCTTCTTCTCTGAAACTGGAATGCTCTTAGCTTTCATATTTGGCACAGAGTATCATGTTCAGGTGTTCTACAAAAGTTATATAAATTATGGCCCTGGGGTCAAAATTGGCCCCGCCCTAGGGGTGGGCAGTTTTCAATAGAAATAAATAGTGAAATCTTTGAAAATCTTCTTCTCTGAAACTGGAAGGCTCTCAGCTTTCATATTTGGCACATAGCTCCATGTTCAGGTCCACTACAAAATTTATATAAATTATGGCCCTAGGGTCAAAATTGGCCCTGCCCCAGGGATGGGCAGTTTTCAATAGAAACAAATAGTGAAATCTTTGAAAATTTTCTTCTCTGAAACTGGAAGGCTCTCAGCTTTCATATTTGGCACATAGCTCCATGTTCAGGTCCACTACAAAAGTTATATAAATTATGGCCCTAGGGTCAAAATTGGCCCTGCCCCAGGGGTGGGCAGTTTTCAATAGAAACAAATAGTGAAATCTTTGAAAATTTTCTTCTCTGAAACTGGAAGGCTCTCAGCTTTCTTATTTGGCACATAGCATTATGTACAGGTCCTCTACAAAAGTTACATAAATTATGGCCCTGGGTTCAAAATTGGCCCGTCCCAGGGGGGGGGGGGCAGTTTTCAATTGAAACAGATAGTGAAATCTTTGAAATTCTTCTTCTCTGAAACTGGAAGGCTCTCAGCTTTCATATTTGGCACATAGCATTATGTACAAGTCCTCTACAAAAGTTATATAAATTATGGCCCGGGGGTCAAAATTTGCCCTGCCCCAGGGGCGGGCAGTTTTCAATAGAAACAAATAGTGAAATCTTTGAAAATCTTCTACCTGAGACTGGAACGCTCTTAACCTTCATATTTGGCACAGAGCATCATGTTTAGGTCCACTACAAAAGTTATATAAATTATGTCCCTAGGGTCAAAATTGGCCACACCCCAGGGTGGGCAGTTTTCAGTAGAAACAAATAGTGAACTCTTTGAAAATCTTCTTCTCTGAAACTGGAAGGCTCTCAGCTTTCATATTTGGCACAGAGCATCATGTTCAGGTGCTCTACAAAAGTTATATAAATTATGGCCCTTGGGTCAAAATTGGCCCCGCCCCAGGGGTGGGCAGTTTTCAATAGAAACAAATAGTGAAATCTTTGAAATTCTTCTTCTCTGAAACTGGAAGGCTCTCAGCTTTCATATTTGGCACATTGCATCATGTTCAGGTCCTCTACAAAAGTTATATAAATTATGGCCCGGGGGTCAAAATTAGCCCGCTCCAGGGGTGGGCAGTTTTCAATAGAAACAAATAGTGAAATATTTGAATATCTTCTTCTTGGAAACTGGGTGGTTCTCAGCCTTCATACTTTGCACGTATCATCATGTTCAGGTCCTCTGCATAAGGTATATAAATTATGCCCCAGGGGTGAAAATTGGCCCCGCCCCAGGGGTAGCCAATTTTCAACAGAAACATATAGTGAAAACCTTGAAAATCTTTTTCGCTGATACTGGAAGGTTCTCAGCTTTCATATTTGGCACATAGCACCATGTCCAGGTCCTCTACAAAAGTTATATAAATTGTGCCTCTTGGGTCAAAATTAGCCCAATCCCACGGCAGGCTAGTTTTCTAAAGAAACATATATAGTTAAAACTTTGAAAAGCTTCTCCTCTGATTGTCTGGTGAGCGCTTCAGGGCCATTCTGGCCCTCTTGTTAATAAAAGGATCATTACTTTACGTGTTTCATAGTATCTATTAACATTTTTTTTTTGTTTATTCTTTTAACATACTGCTTAATATTACTTTGGGCTTGTTTTATTTTTGTTTACACCACCCACAAGTCAAAGTAAAAATAATTTGAATATACATATTGCATCATAGCTCTGTATGCTTCAGCCTTATTTCACGTGTTGGTTACCTCCCTCCAGAACGAGGGAAATTAGATACATGCAGTAAGTCATACATGTCATATATCAGATTGTTGTTTGATTTTGCAAATTGGCATGACTTATATTAGCAATAGTAAATGCAATAAACCTAGATAGTTTGACCGCTTTTGGTCAGTAATAATCATATAGGTAAAAAAAAATTAACAGATTTGCCTGAACTGTTCGTACCAATCTGTAAATTATTCAATGGTCATTTCAACTTTTCATGATTCTATTAGAGACATATAATATAAGTCTCTGATTCTATGTAGTATGTAGCCAGTTAGAGATGGTGCGAAAAATCGATTAGCAGCCGAACGTGTGGCTGGGTAGCTCAGTGGTTAGAGTGCTGGCATGGTAAAACAGAGGCCCTGGGTTTGGGTCCCGGTAGGACCACACATTTTTCACGTTACATTTGGCGCCTAATGTGAATAACCTACATGCTAGTGATGGGCCGATTATCACTTACAACAGATTGTGGATCGATTATGACCTTCCAATTGCGACAACTGACTTCGTTTAAGCACAATCGATTGTCGGTACTTCATAAAATGGAGAGAGGATTACACAAAGATTTGGTGAAAGTTTTAGCTTTCAACATCCATTTTACGTCAAGTGACCAGTAATGAAAGCTGCAAGCTGATTGGACGAGTGCCCAGTTTCGACCAATAAAATTTGCCATTGCAATATTAGTCATGTGATACACATATGGTGTGGAATTTGAATAAACTTGAAATTGTTCATTTAAACGCACAAACTATACTTCTTAGAAAGTTAATTAACAGACACCTTAAATAAAATGAAATAAATGTCAATTACACAAAAATGACTGAACAAAACAAAGAAGTATAATAAGGCAACACAAATATAGAAAATCCAGTATCATTTACACTCTATATTATCTTTCATATGAAAATTACCTAAATTGTAAGCACTAATCAATGATAGAATATATTTTTTTATTTCTGATTAAATCGATTAATAATCCATTAGTCAATCGGTAAGGCCAAAGCGATGTCAGATTTCAGATTCAGATTTCCACCCGATCTTCCATCACTACTACATGCTGGTAAATTGTTGAATTATTTGGCTGTTTGGAGGTTATAGTATGATAAAAGGCAATATTTAGGTTCCTCTCTGGTAAAAATGTATATGAAACAGTGGTTGCATTTCCTCAATTGTACAAAAACAATATCATTACACAGTTTAAACTACCAGTCCTTATTGGCACCACATATATATATATTTATGCTCCCTGAAGGGGTAAGCATTATAGTTGCCACTTGATCTGTCGTCCCTTCCATCATAATTATGTCTGGAGCATAAGACAGATACTATAAGAGGTATCAGCATGGAAATTCATAGGTAGATAGATCTCAATGAGAAGAATTCCATTGTACAAGAATCATCACTCTCTTTTTCATAATTTAGGAGTTATTGTCCTTTGTTATTTTTCATACTTAAATTTTGTCCGGAGCATAACACAAAAATTATAAGAGGTATCAACACAAAACTTCATAGGTGGATAGATCTCGATATAAGGAGTAGTGCATTGTACAAGAACCATTACTCTGTTTGCCAAATTTAGGAGTTATTGCCCTTTGTTATTTTTCATGCTTAAATTTTGTCCGGAGCATAACACAAAAACTATAAGATGAAACTTCATAGTTTCATAAGTAGATCGATCTCAATGATGAGAAGTGCAGTGTACAATAACCTTTACTCTCTTTTGCATAATTTAGGAGTTATTGCCCTTTGTTTTTCATACTTAAAAGGTTTGTCCTGATTTTGGAACAATCATTTATTCAGTGTCACGGTGAGGATGCTTTGGTTTTACCTATTCTCTTGTTTCACTTTTTAAATTGAAGTGAATTAAAAAAAATATATGAAACAAGTAATGATAGGAAATCCTTATGTGTCAAAACTGGTCACTTTAGGATAAGATATCTAATGGCAAATACAATGTATTTGTTTTGTGTAAAATTTAATGGTAAACCTAACAGCTCTGCAGCATTGTGAATGTCAACTCGATCTTCAAGTCTATAATTCTTTAGTTTCAGATATGTCAAAGCAGGAAAGGGTTGTGTCATTGTTGAGGGAGGCCTGCTCGTTGCTGAGTGAGTCAGCAGTTAAATACTGTCCATCAACAAACGTCAGCAGCACAAACACCTCAAGTAATATAAGTCCTCAAGTGAGGCAACTATTTGCCCCGTACAGAACTAATGGGGCAAATGGGAGAAGATGTACCATTCAGTCCACCCACACTGATGAGCCTACCTGGACCCATAAATTTTTAGCTCACCAGAGCACTTTTGTGCTCAGGGTGAGCTTTTGTGATCACTTGATGTCCGTCGTCCGTCGTGCATCGTCGGGCGTCAACAATTTGAACCTTTAAAAATCTTCTCCTCTGAATCTACAGGGTTCTCAGCTTTTATCTTTGGTACATAGCATCATCTTTGGGTCCTCTACAAAGGTTATATAAATTTTGCCCCTGGGGTCAAAATTGGCCCCGCCCCTGGGGTGCCTTGTTTTCTATTGAAATATATAGTAAAACTTTGAAAATCTTCTCCTCTGAATCTACAGGGTTCTCAGCTTTCATATTTGGCACATATCATCATGTTCAGGTCCTCTACAAAAGTTATATAAATTATGGCCCTGGGGTCAAAATTGGCCCCGCCCCAGGGGTAGCCAGTTTTGAATAGAAACATATAGTGACAACTTTGAAAATCTTCTCCTCTGAATCTACAGGGTTCTCAGCTTTCATATTTGGCACATAGCATCATGTTCAGGTCCTCTACAAAAGTTATATAAATTATGGCCCTGGGGTCAAAATTGGCCCCGCCCCAGGGGTAGCCAGATTTCATTAGAAACATATAGTGACAACTTTGAAAATCTTCTCCTCTTAATCTACAGGGTTCTCAGCTTTCATATTTGGTACATAGAATCATGTTCAGGTCCTCTACAAAAGTTATATAAATTATGCCCCTGGGGTCAAAATTGGCCCCGCCCCAGGGGTAGCCAGTTTTGAATAGAAACATATAGTGACAACTTTGAAAATCTTTTCTTCTGAATCTACAGGGTTCTCAGCTTTCATATTTGGCACATAGCATCATGTTCAGGTCCTCTTCAAACTTTGTATAAATTATACCCCTGGGGTCAAAATTGGCCCTGCCCCAGGGGTGGTCAGTTTTGAATAGAAACATATAGTGAAACTTTGAAAATCTTCTCCTCTGAAACTGGAAGGTTCACAGTTTTATATTTGACACATAGCATCATGTTCAGGTCCTCTACAAAAGTTATATAAATTTTGCCCCTGGGGTCAAAATTGGAACCGCCCCAGGTGTGCCTTGTTTTCTATTGAAATATATTGTAAAACTTTGAAAATCTTCTCCTCTGAATCTACAGGGTTCTCAGCTTTCATAATTGGCACATATCATCATGTTCAGGTCCTCTACAAAAGTTATATGAATTATGCCCCTGGGGTCAAAATTGGCCACGCCCCAGGGGTAGCCAGTTTTGAATAGAAACATACTTAGTGACAACTTTGAAAATCTTCTCCTCTGAATCTACAGGGTTCTCAGCTTTCATATTTGGCACATAGAATCCTGGGGTCAAAATTGGCCCCGCCCCAGGGGTGGTCAGTTTTCAATAGAAACATATTGTGAAACTTTGAAAATATTCTCCTCTGAAACTGGAGGGTTCACAGCTTTCATATTTGGCACATAGCATCATGTTCTGGTCCTCTACAAAAGTTGTATAAATTATGCCCCTGGGGTCAAAATTGACCCCGCCCCAGGGGTGGCCAGTTTTCAATAGAAACATATAGTGACAACTTTGGAAATCTTCTCCTCGTTATTAGCTTTCATATTTGGCACATAGGATCATATACAGGTACTCTACAAAAGTTATATAAATTATGCCCAAGGGGTCAAAATTGGCCCCGCCCCAGGGGTAGCCATGTCTCAATAGAAACATATAGTGACAACTTTGAAAATCTTCTCCTCAGAAACTGAAAGGTTCTCAGCTTTCATATTTGACACATAACATCATGTTCAGGTCCTCTACAAGAGTTATATAAATTATGCCCCCGGGGTCAAAATTGGCCCCGCCCCAGGGGTAGCCAGTTCGCAATAGAAACATATAGTGTCAAATTTGAAAATATTTTCCTCAGAAACTGGAAGGTTCTCAGCTTTCAAATTTGGCACATAGCATCATGTTCAGGTCCTCTACAAAAGTTGTATAAATTATGCCCCTTGGATCAAAATTGGCCCGCCCCAGGGGTGGCTAGTTTTCTCTAGAAACATATAGTGAAAACTTTGAACATCTTCTCCTCTGATTGCCTGGTGAGCGATGTCAGGGCCATTCTGGCCCTCTTGTTTTGTCTATCAAGAAATAATCAGGTACAAATTTTATAGTTCATATGAGATAAAACTAGAATGCTAACTCATTAAAGGGATAAAAGCATAGTTTATCAAAAGGGTTGTCAATGATTGCTTGTGTAGCCGGGTAGAGATTGTGGTAAAATAATTTGATAGGCTTTACTGGTAACTCAGTAGGTAGAGTGTTAGCATGGTACGCCAGAGGCCCTGGGTTCGAGGCCCAGTCACAACTTTTTCATCATGTTACACTGGTATATTTAAAAAAAAAAAATATTTTGGTTGCCAATGGTCTTTAGTTGGTCGTAGAATGAGTAATTATCAAAAACACTGTAGCAGCCACATTTTGGGCCCAATCTTGCACAAATTTGCTCAGAATATTTTTCAAGTCTGGTATCTTTACAAAAATCTTTACAACTTTAGAATGTAAGGCAGAGAAAGAAAAGAACCTCTATGAATTGCATAGATTTTTAAGGCCAAACATGTTTTCATTGTTGCAGGAAGTTTTATGTTTGAAATGTGGTGACGAGATACCTGTGATGACCATGGACAAACATCTAGAACATCAGAATCCTGTAGAAATTTAGATTCGGCAAGTATTTTTATATCTTTTCCTCATAATTCTGAATGATAATAACTTACTGTAAGCAAAATTTTACAGTGTTACTGTAAAAGGATAAAACCAGACATGTTTACCAGCTGATATGTTTTCATATAATAATTGCCACAAAGTACTCAATTCTGTTTCCATTCAGTTGGGATGTCCATGTCCTGTGGACACATTTCTGGTTGTTATTTATTTAAATATGAATAGCTAATCAAAAAGAAAATTGAATTACAAAATAACTCTTTGCATGCTAAGTAATTTTTCGCCTGCAACAATTGTCGTCTGCTTCAATTCTTAATGTTCTCTCATTTTTAGCACGACTATTCGAAGAATAGTGGAGCTATCCTACTCGCGTCGGCGTCCGCGTCGGCGTCCGCGTCCGCGTCACACTTTGGTTAAGGTTTTTGTTAAAGTCCACTTTTTGCCTCTAACCTTTGGAATAAAGCTTTGAACTTTGGAACACTTGTTCACCACCACAAATTTTATCTGTAGGTAAGAGTACATAATTCTGTCAAGCATTTTGACAGAATTATGGCCCTTTTTAACTTAGAATGTTTGGTTAAGGTTTTTGTTAAAGTCCACTTATTTACATAACCCTTTGAGATAAAGCTTTAAAACTTTGAACACTTGTTCACCACCACAATCTTCATCTGTAGACAAGAGCACATAACTTTGTCAAGCATTTTGACAGAATTATGGCCCTTTTTAACTTAGAATTTTTGGTTAAGGTTTTTGTTAAAGTCCACTTACAATGTATTTACATAACCCTTTGAGATAAAGCTTTGAAACTTTGAACACTTGTTCACCACCTCAAGCTGCATATGTAAACAAGAGTACATTACTCTGTCAAGTATTTTAACAGAAATTATTGCCCTTTTTTACTTTAAGTTTTTCTCTTTCATTAAAGAGTTCAAAGAGATCCTACATCCTGAATGCTGATATTTTACTGAGACTGATTACTTGCTTCTAGTATCATTAGACACTATTTTAGTCCACTATCGAGCATTTTTACACTAACAATTCTGAGAATAGTCGAGCGCGATGTCCTGTGACAGCTCTTTTTTTTTTAACTATTGAAGTAATTTTTCGCCTGCAACAATTGTCGTCTGCTTCAATTCTTAAAATAAAGATGACAAATAGTTTGGATCCTGTTGAGATGCAGCATTATACGGCGTTGCATCTGGATCCAAATTGTTTGCATAGGTAATCACAGTTTCGTCGCTAGCGTGCAAAGAGTTAAACTAGTCCATTTATATTTAGGACACAGAGCTTCTGATATGTCCGATCCCTCCTCAGAAGAAACAAAGAGCCAGGACATCAACAAGACCGATTTGTGACTTTTTATGTGTAAGTGTTTTGTGTTTTAAAAAAAAATCTTCTTTTCAAAAACTGCAAGGGTTAGAGCTTAGATATTCGTCCTGAATTGATGTACTGTTAATTGTCCTTTTCAATGATAATTAATGATAATTATCTCGAGAATGATACAGATTCAAGTTGTTTAATCAAAAGTGGCAATGGTGAAATTGGTTGCTCTTGAGAATAAGCTCAACTGCATGCTCAAAATCAGGGCCATTACTAGTAGGATGATTTCCTGAATGATATAATTTCGATTGATTTATATTTTTTAACTGTTCGGAACCATAAATAACACCGACTTCAAGAATACACTGTTTATTTAGATGCAATATATTTTAACTGTGATTTGTTAGTCCATTTATGAAGCATAAGTGCAGATTCTTCATACATGGAAAGATCATGATAAGAGGAAGTGTCATGCATAAGATCCATAACTCTAGCTTCACTAATATTGGAGTTATTGCCCATTGTAAATTTGTTCATTTTTAGAGGTGAAATGTCAAGGTCATCCTTCAAGGTCAGAGGTCAAATATATAGGTCAAATCACAGACTTTAACATTGGTCATAACTTTTGAACCAGTAGAGATACAGACTTGATATTTGGTATGCATGTGTATCTCATGAACCTGTGCCATTTGAGGGTCACATCTTGTTCCTTCTGCAATTTTTCTGGGAGTTATGCCCCTTTGAACTTAGAAATCAGTCTTTTAACCCTTTCCTTGTAAGCGTAACTCCTCTGAAACTCCTCTACAGATTTTCATATAATCTTTCATGTAGCAAGGACACAATAAGTATATCTGCATATTGTCAGGGATGTTTCCTTCTGCAATTATTTAGGAGTTATGTCCCTTTGAACTTAGAAAATACTAGTTAATAGTGAAGGAAAACCCTGTTTGATGTCATGTTGATATTTCTTGTTTGTTATTTTTTGCAGAGGGGAAGATATCTTCACCATGGATAAATCCAGAAGACGGAAATGAAGAGGAGACCTGTGTAAGAAGTGGTCATGTTCTCCAAGCACTCATTGGGTGCACGAGTTTACACTCACAGATGAACTATGGAATGATTATATTTGACCACAGTTCAAATATGCTTTCACATGTCAACACTTGTGCTCCAAGTGTTACATTCTCAAGGACCAAAGATATACAATCATATGAGATGTTTGAAGAAATGATAATTAACATCATAGTGGGGGCATATGGGTTTGGGATGGAATAAGTGTACACTACTACAATAATCCGCTAAACATTTTTATACGCCCACCTAATAAAGGTGGTTGTATATTGGCGTGGCCCTGTCCGTCCGTCAACATTTTGTTTGTCCGCTATTTTCTTGGAAAACTGTTTGACAGATATTAATGAAACTTCACACAAATGTTGAATGCATTAAGATCTGAAGCTGAGTTGATTCTGAGGTTTATTTGATTTTTCGTTTCAGAGTTGTGGCCCTTGTCCTTAAAAAATAATGCAAATAGTTTGTCCGCTGTTTTCTGGAAAAACTATATGAGATATATTTATGAAACTTTTAATGCATCAAGATCTGAAGCTGAGTTGATTCTGAGGTTCATTTGATTTGTCGTTTCGGAGTTATGGCCCTTGTACTTAAAAATAATGCAAATAGTTTGTCCGCTGTTTTCTGGGAAAACTATTTGAGAGTTATTAATGAAACTTCACACTAATGTTTAATGCATCAAGATCTGAAGCTAAGTTGATTCTATAGATAATTTTATTTTTTGTTTCAGAGTTATGGCCCTTGTCCTTAAAAAATAATGCAAATACATGCAAATAGTTTGTCCATTGTTTTCTGGGAAAACTATTTGAGAGATATTAATGCAACTTTACACATCCTTAAAAAATAATGCAAATACTTGCAAATAGTTTGTCCACTGTTTTCTGGGAAAACTATTTGAGAGATATTAATGAAACTTTACACAAATGTTTAATTCATCAAGATCAGTAGCATAGATGTTTCCCCGGTACGTTTATCCAAGATCAAGGTCGCACAATTGGGTTTGGATTTTGCGTTTAGCAAAAATGTTAACCTCTATTATGTGGAACACATTTTTGTAAGTCCACTTATTATACGCCCGTTTGAAAAAACGGGACGTATTATGGAATGGCGCTGTCTGTCCGTCTGTAACATCTCTAACTCAAGTTCTTGGTGGATCCTTCTCAAATTTAACCACAATCTTTATCTAGACATGCTATAGTAGCCTACCAAGTCCCGGTTTGTTTATCCAAGGTCAAGGTCACACAATTGGACTTAGAATTTGCATTTAGCAAAAATGTTAACCGGTAGGGCTGGACTGATATCACCGATGCATCGGTAAATCGTCGTGAGAAGTCCGCGATGCAACATCGCGATACCAAGTCCAAAACATCGATGTTTGGCGATACTTTGCAATGTTTGAATACTTGATATAATTAATGATATAATAAACACGACATTACTCGGATCTGTTATTATGCACCATCCTCAAAAGCCAAATGAATCCATATGAACTTACTCAGCTTATAACGCTTCTGCAATGCTTGTTATTTACTTGTTATCGCTTAGGTCCTATAAATTAATATTAATCGCAACGACACGGTCGTACTCTACCTTTTTCATTTGCGGAAATCGACGAAGTGTTCTGATTGAATAACTATGTGTATAAGAGGCGGGCCAAACTTTCTTACGCGGATTATACGGCGTATATCCGGCCCAAGATTTATACATCATGATCAGTTAATCTGCATAGTGCAGTGAGTGCACATATCTTATCAAGATCTGTCATGATAATATTCATTTAAGGAAAATTTCGGCCATGAAAAATGCCGAAAAAATATGCCTCGATTAGCTACTGTTTTAAGAGAACCCGGCACTTGACCGCGAATAGTAGGTTGGGACCGGCACCGGAATTATCCCCTGCCCTATTTGCAAATTACTTTCAATGCTGTAAGCGACTGTTTTGTAGTAAAAAGACAGCCGAAATTGAGATTGAGCAGCGCCTCTGTGTTTTATTAAGATGAATTTTTAGAAACATTTTGGGCTTGAAAAAGGAGACAAACAGAAGGTGATGAGTCTTCTGTCTTTTGTATTGCTCAGTTCACTGAATACAGCAGTTTATCAGTTGTTAAACATGTATCATTATTACATATTGGCCTTGGTTATGCACCGGTCTCCAGGCGGACTCCTCCTTAGCTAGAATTTAGCTCATACAGGGTACCCGGCAAGGCGGTGTAATCAGCCCACAACTCTATCTTATTTTCATCAATGATTTAATGAACAAACTGGTATGCAGCCAGTACGGGTTAACTGTTTATAACCTAGATATTACATGTCCTTCGTCAGCTGACGACATGGTCTTGCTGTCTTTGTCTAAATCTGGTTTGCAAGAATTGATGAACATTTGTTACCGGCAATTTCACATGAGTATTACCATCCAGGTCGACAGGCTCAAGTTCAAAATACTGACTCTCATGCACAATACTGTCAGCCATTTTACCGTTATCACTCGGCAATGGCATGTGGATAATTACTAATACCAGCTAATAATAAGTGTCATGTGCCAACAGTATACACACGTACAATACTGTACAAACTATGCAGACACACAAACCATGTTGATTTAGAAAAGTCAGTTACCTTCTGTGTATATCCATAATCCTGCTTATCTATCCTAAACGTCCATTAGTATCACAAATTATCCTTTTACCGATCACAGGCACTTGCAGTATAACACACGAAATAACTGTCCCTTTAAATACACATGTCCGTAGCATGGAATTACACACAGAAAAAAAAAGAATGCAAAGTCACAATGCAAAGTCACAACTGAACAAAGGAAACGCGGCGGCCAGACACAAATTGGCCCATTCTGCTTCCCAAAGGCTCACTATACGCCAATATTTAGTGTCAATATGTCGATACCATCATTATCCTCATCCTATACACTAAACAGTTTCATAATTCCCACAAAAAGCAGAAAAAACCCAGAAAGTCCGTGAAAATTAGAGAGAAAACAGAAAATCCGCCATTTAACCCGCGCATGCGCACTCCGAATACCTATGCAAACAGTTTGGATCCAGATGAGCTCGGCGTCTCATCAGGATCCAAACTGATTGACACCCTGATTGCATTTTGGTAGAAATATTCATTATAGCTCGAATTTCAAATCTAGTAGGTGAAAACTGTTGCCAAAAAGGTTGCTCAGCAGGCTAAAAGTTAAACTTGTCATGTCTACTTTCGGTTTGGCGATGTCCGATTCTATCTCGGTATTCCGAGTCAAACGATCATTTTAAATGGAATAAGCGTTTTGAAGTTCTGTTATTTTGAAGTATTTAGTATCGGTGCCTACCGAGCATATCTCATGTCGTCAGCTTGGTTAATTAATTAACTAATCAATTAACAAGTTAATTTGCATTATACATATGCAGAACTGCCTCGCGCTAAGATGGTGATATACGAGCCCCGTTTTGAGATTCTATACCAAAAAGCAAAAATAGTGTAAACCCATATCAATGACAGCTTTGAAAAAGTTGCATGTGGTCAGGATCTGTACACTAGTGAGGTGTAAGAGTGTAGAGCCTAATTAGTTCACATTCGTGTACTCTAAATGGTGATATCGAGCTACTTTCGGTTTTAATGATATTCCGGCAGATAAGACGGCAACCACCACAAAATTAGCATCCTGTTTTACAGTTCGTTGGTGACTAGAGCCTAATCTGCATACTCATTCCGAATGGGACAACAGATCTGAATCTACACTGTTTGCAATGCGTTGTAGTGTGGAATTTCACAATGCAGCCATTAATATATAAAATTTGGTCTGACCAAAACCTGCATAAACATGTACCATACAAGATTTCCCAACATCACTTATCGTTGTAACCTTTCATCAGAATTGTCTTTACCAGACAATTTTAAAGAGTGATTACAACTTTAAACTTCGACGGAAAGGTGTTTTATTTTCAAAATACTCCTCTTATCTGAAGCTCGGATAAGGGTTTGTTTTCTCAAGGGTACTTATATTTTTCTTTTTTCTGTTTCCAGACGGAGATCTCGATATAGACAGAAGAATTACAAATCAGATACAGTGTATCTCTCTTCAGACTGGATGAGTTCAACACGTTTTTCAGACTGAGTACAATTAGTGTTCAGTACATACAGGAAAAGATTTGTGACATCCGTTGGCAAGATCATGTTTCTAGAATAGCCTGTAGACAAGGAACTGGTAAAACTTCCAAATACCTCTGGAAGACCAGGTTTTGATATTTTTATCAAGTTATGGCACATGGCGAGTCTAGATATAAGTATTCAGCTATATCTGATAGATTTGGTGTTAGTGAATCTAATGATGATATGTGCCAAAGGTGAAAGCTGAGGACCCTGTAGAGTTAGAGGAGAAGATTTTTAAAGGTTCAAATTGTTGACAACTGGAAGACGCATGCCGATGGATATAAGGTGATCACAAAAGCTCACCCTGAGCACCTTGTGCTCTGGTGAGCTAAAACTGTAAACTCTAAAACAGAATTTGAACTAACAGTTGGTTGCTTTTAAATTTCTCAACCCATCAAGATAATGGATGTCTTGTTATTGAAACATTGATTATGGATCTATTAATGATTAACAAAGTTCTGCTAATAATGTTTTACATATTTCTCCATATTAAAAACAAGAGGGCCATGATGGCCCTTATTCGCTCACCTGTTCGTAACAGATTAATGATTTCAATGACAGATTGCATAGTTTGAAAAATCTTGGTAGAAAACCATTAGATGATGCTACATACTAAATATAAAGAGTCTAGACCTTACAGATTTGGAGGAGAAGATTTTTTAAAGATTTTCCTATGAAAAACTGTTAAGCCCCAGGGCGGGGCCATTTTTGATCCGGGGTTCATAATTTGAAAATCTTGGTAGAGGACTATTAGATAATGCAACATACCAAATATCTAAGGTCTATGCCTTACAAGTTCAGAGAAGACTTTTAAAGATTTTAAGAAGATTTTTTAAAACTTTCCTATGAAAAACTGATATGCCCCTGGGTGGGGCCATTTTCAACCCAAGGGACATAATTTGAACAACCTTGGAAGAAAACTATTAGATAGCGCTACATACCAAATATTAAAGGTCTCTGCCTTACAGTTTTGGAGAAGAAGATTCTTAAAGCTTTTAATATAAAAACTGATAAGCCCCAGGTCGGGGCCATTTTTGACCCAGGGGTAATAATTTGAATAATCTTGGTAGAAAACCATTAGATGATGCTACATACCAAATATCAAGGGCCTATACCTTACAGTTCTGGAGGAGAAGATTTTTAAATATTTTCCTATGAAAAACTGATAAGCCCTTGGGCGGGGCTATTTTTGGTCCGGGGGTCATAATTTGATTAATATTGGTAGAGGACCATTAAATAATCCTACAAACCAAATATCAAAGGTCTATACCTTATAATTTTAGAGAAGAAGATATTTAAAGATTTTCCTATGAAAAACTGATAAGCCCCGGGGCGGGCCATTTTTGTCCTGGGGGGTCATAATTTGAACAATCTTAGTAGAGGACCATTAGATGATGCTACATACCAAATACTAAAGGTCTATTCCTTACATTTTCAGAGAAGAAGATTTTTAAAGATCTCCTATGAAAAACTGATAAGCCCCGGGGTGGGGCCATGTTTGGCCCAGGGGTCATAATTTGAACAATCTTAGTAGAGGACCATTAGATGATGCTACATACCAAATATCAAAGGTCTAGGCCTTACAGTTTCAGAGAAGAAGACTTTTAAAGATTTTCCTATGAAAAACTGATAAGCCCTGGGGCGGGGCCATTTTTGTCCTGGGGTCATAATTTGAACAATCTTAGTAGAGGACCATTAGATCAAGCTATATACCAAATATCAAAGGTCTATGCCTTACAGTTTCAGAGAAGAAGAGTTTTAAAGATTTTCCTATGAAAAACTGATAAGCCCTGGGGCGGGGCCATTTTTGGCCCAGGGAACATAATTTGAACAATCTTTGTAGAGGACCATTACATCATGCTACATACCAAATATCAAAGCTCTTGGCTTTGCAGTTCCAGAGAAGAAGATGTTTAAAGTAAATTGTTGACGCCCGCACTTACGCACGACACACATACGCACGACGCTGGACATAGGATCATCCCAATAGCTCACCTTGGCACTTTGTGCAAGGTGAGCTAAGAAATAAGGATTAAAAAATATTTATAATTTAAGATATTTGAATTTAGAAATAAAAAACTTCATGCATCAATTCTTTTCAGGGCAAACAGTATTTTAAAGCTTTGGGCACTTTTCAAAACTGATATTACTAATCTGAAGCAGCTTCAAGAGAGCTTAATAATTTTATATTCATAGAGTCTCAAAGCCTTCATGAATATTCATTTAGTACAGGTTTAGTTGTTTCACATTATCTCCAAATAGCCATGTATTAAAAATATTATTCCTCTAGGTTCAAGCCAAGAGACTTCACTTTACCATTATTTTACACTGAAAATACAGAAACTGGTCCTCTAGTACTGCTTGTATACCTCAAGTCCTTGGATTTCTTTACTTTCCAGTCTTCTTTCTCTAGAAATAAAAACTATCAACCCTTTATGCCAGGAATATTCATGTAAAAAATTTGACATGTTGAAAAGTGACAGAATTTTGAATTATTTTTATAATGGCACATGAACACAAGAAATTTTGGCTGTGGCAGCAACTGTAGAATCATATCTGTATTATGTCATAAGTATAAACAGCACACCATGATCAGATGGCTCCTACATGAACTTTTGATCTGGGTCAACTCCATTTACAAAGGTTAGAAAGACATATTTATGGAGTAAAGGGTTAAAGAACCAAATTCTTAAATTTGTTTTACTAAGCAATATGCACAGTATGAAGTTATTTCCTTACAATTCTGTAAGTTTTTTCCCTCATACAAACATGTTTTCACCCATTTGCAAATAGAGTTGACCCAGATCAGATGGAGGGGTCTGCTCTGTTTGCTAATGGAATTTGATAAATCTGTTTCTTTACTTTCTGAAATGGCTACAATGCTCCACCTTCCATATTTCATTGCAACTATTGTGCCATGAATATTCAGTAGGTATTGAAATTGACATAAACATAGGACAGGGAAAGGGTTAATTAAATAAAACAATAAATAATTCATCTCAAACCTTCTTCAATAGCCAGTGCTGGGATTTGAACCCAGACTTCCTTCTCCTGCCTAGGCAAGAAGGTGTTCTACCATTAAACTACACTGACTGAATTGAACTTGACTGTCTGAGTCTTTATTCATCAAGAGTTCCTACATTCAGGAGGTTCTAAGAGGGTTAAGTAACATATAATTGGGCTGCGAAAGCAGCCCACACTGATACGGCTTAGAATTTTGCCCATGCGTTTCTGCGGTCCTGTGTTTCTATAAATGCCAATCTTTTTAATAAATATGGTTTGCTGTGAGACAAGTTCTTATTTATATATATTCATTTATTTTCATTCATATATTTTTCTCAGCATATTTTTGTCGGGGATAATTCTTTCTTTTCTGCCATGATCCAGTTTCAGTGAAAATGCTAGTGAATTAGGTATAAATGATTAAAATCACATCCACTAGCATAGCTGTCAGCGTGGTGTAGGGGTTATAGCGATGGACTAGGAAACGTGAGGTCGTGGGTTCGATCCTCGGTGGAAGCTGAATTATTTTTTTTCTCTCATATTTTCTTAGAACCCTTAGTATACGTGCTTTTGGTTTAAAACCATTTTGTACATTAAAATATAAGTCCTTTTTTTGCATTTTGGCGTTGTTAAAGTTATTTAGCTGAGACCTTTTACTCGTGGTTTTGTTGACAGTTTTGCATAGTTCACCATTGTGCATTTGAATTTGCTTCAACTTTACTGTATAATTATCTTATACTAACCTGTTCTTTTTTGGGGGACAATATAAATGAAAAATTTAATGGGCATTGAGTCGACCTATCGGAATAATTTCATGTAGACTGTAAGTATGGGAGATTGTATGCCTTGTGAACACCACTTAATGTGATAATGGTTTCTACGTCAGTGTGTTTCAGCAAATGAATAACATTGATCTGTGACGTAATGTGTATTATTGGTGTCAAACAAAGGTATATTATGCATCATGGCTCATTAAAACATTCCCCCGTTTCTGCTACATGTATTAATTCATAATAACAGTCATGTTTTCCCAATATTGCTCCCTCTTTTTCTTCTATCCTGCTTAAATACATGTTACGCAGCCATTTTACGCTTGCGTAAAACCTTGCTTGTTATTTACTCTCACAACTTTTTTCTCCATCTCTGTTTACATATAAACTTATCATACAGTGAAGCTTCTCTACAAAAGCCACTTAAAAGAAATCTAATTGTGGACATTCAAGTCAAGGGCTAACTTGACCCTTTCCTTTTTTTTCATGTATATTCAATAATTTATTTTATAATATTTTCAAGAGACATTTTGACTGAGATAAAACTGTATGGTCATATCTGTATAATTTAAGTTATGTAGCCAGGTAGAGATTGTGGTGAAACAGTTGATATTCTTTACTGTGCGTCTTAGTAGCTCAGTCGGTAGAATGTTGGCATGGTAAGTAAAAAGCCTTGGGTTGGACTCCCAGTCGATTCACAACTTTTTCACCATGTTACATTTGGCGCCCAACGTAAATAACCCACAGGGTGATTTATATGAAGATTAATTCATTCATTTGTAATAATAAGAAACTTGTGGAGTGTTATTTCAGTAAGAATTTGGGACGAATTCTTGTGTAGAGGGTGTGTGTGTCATCAGGTAGAGATTGTGTTGGAACAGTTGATCTAGGCTTTACTGGGTAGCTTGGTATTACTCTCCCAATTTGATCTGAGACTGGTGCATATGTAATATTGTCATGTAAATATGGAGATTGGCAGAATTTTAAAGGATAACATTTGATTAAGGAAGTAACCATTTATCTGCATATGGACTGGCGGTAGTTGCAGGTCAGTTATGTATATGGATAGGTTTTCCTGGTTCACTAAACTGTATAAATATAGAGCTAAATTCTAGCTAAGGAGGAGTCCGCCTGGAGACCGGCTGGAGAGTGGCCAAGGGTCTGGGTCTAGAAGTCGGGGAGATGCTGCCAGTTTCACATATCTCTAGGTTTGAGAAATAAAGCTCAGAACAGAAGTTATGGTGTTGTTATTATCCTAACCCCTATATTATACATATTCCGTTTATTGTTGTCGGTAATCATCGGATACATTTACGAAGGTATATGAATTCGCCACAAGAATACAATCCTCGTGGAACATGATTATTACTCGCTTTTGTTTTGCTAATTTTTGCCACAGATTATTACAAACAATCCCGATAAAAAGGCCGAAGATTAATCAAGTCTCATGTCAAATTGGGAGAGTTCAGTCGGTACAGTGTTGAATAAATGATCAAATAAAGAATAAAGAATCAATATGAGTTTGTGTTTAAAATGATAACCTTATAAGGTGAATACATATACATATGATTGTCAGATGATGGATTACGGTGGTTTCGTCAATTTACTGTAGTACAAAACAGGTATTGGTTTCGTCAAAGTTAATTTATTGTCTCAATGCTATATAAGTTAAGTTTGACCAAAGCATGTATTATATAAATTAAGTTTGACAGATCCGTCAATTGACGAAAACAAGTTTATATGTCTGTCTCTGTTTGTATGCCTATCTGTATACGTCTCTTTTCTCTTACATCTGTCTGTATGTCTATCTGTATAATTGTCTATAGAATATAATGTAGCCTATAGGCTGACATACTGACTAATAGACAAGTTAAAGTCAAGGAAAAGTAATCTTTTACTCCATAAATATTATATACATCTTCGCAAACAGAAAAGACCCAGATCAGACGACTCTTATAGGAGCTGTCTGATCAGGGTCATTGTCACTGATATAATATGGGAGATCACTGTGTTAGAGGTTGCATATCGACATGTCCTGGGAGGCAGTGGATGGATTGAAAATATTGGAAACAAAAGGAATTTCAAACTAAATAAATAAAAACCAACCTCAAACACATTATGTCAAAAAATATGGTCTTATCCAGTCCGATTCGGTGATTTGTGACAGTTACCCTTAAATTGGCATTGTAAGCTCGAGTCCCATTTTTTCACCTGTGACCATGATAAGCAAACTGAGTAGACCGTGATCAAACGATTCCTACATGAGTTGTCTGATCTTGGGTATACTCTGTTTACAAAGGAGATAGAGAGCTGGCGTGACATTTCGATCGGAAATTATTAATTACTTTCACGGAAAAATAATCTGACTTGCAATTTGTACGTACAGCCTTGATTTTCGGTAGATACGTTATATTTACCACATACCAAGGCTGTCTGTGAAAAGATCACATAGTTTTGAAATATGTAACTTCACATTTTCAGTTTGTATGTGATATTTCGTTGAGAAAAGAGTTAAATATTCAGAAGAATAAGAAATCATTTTACCTTTCCGCCATCTTGGTTTAATCACGTGACTCCGGTCTCCCTAAACAGCGTCGAGAAGTGACGAGAAGCGACGAGAAGCGTCCAGAAGAAAAAAATGCATTTTATTGTCAAAATAAATGAAAATTAATAAATCATTGTATTTATGTGTCTTATTTTGATTGAATAAGTGTAAAAATATTCATTTCCATGCATTTAGTGACCCACTAGTCCAAAATTTTGACAGCGTCGAGAAAATCGGTTGCCTGTCTCTGTCGGTCATTAATCGTCGAGAACATACATATACGTTTATTACCAAAAATAAATGAACAAGCAATAATTTAATGTGCTTATACTCTTAATTTGATTGAATAAATGTAAGCTAATTCATTTCTTTACTTTTATTGCCCTGCTCTTTAGGTATAAAACACAGGGGTCTGGACCGCTTCATTGCGGTGATACTAAACAGAGTCTGGTACAGTCCGGTAGAGTCTGGTAGAGTCTGGGGGCTTTTAAAAATGATTAGGTGCATTGTCATGATTATAATGCTGATGAATAACATTATTTAGTATGTTTGCAGCTGTAACAGGTAATATCCTTAACAAAATAGCCTAAAATAGCTTGAAAACACCCGGCAAATATTACCCCGGTGACACGGTAATGGCTGACGTAAGTCAGGTAGTGTCTGGTCAAGTATTGGAAGCCCTATTAGTATTAGAATACCCTTAATTTTATCAGAAAACATTCTGCTTATATTAATAAGTGATTTTATCATAAATATAAAAGCAGTATGCACTTGAATCGTTGATATGTATTGTATAACAGATTATTATTTCGCTTTTTCCAGACTGCAGTCTGGCGAAATTTCGGAGGGTAGTGTACGTAGAGTCTGGAGATGAAAACGGAAGTTTAGGCCAACATAACGCTTTTGAATTTATGATGAAATCACTTATTAATGTTGTGACGCGCATGTGCGATGTGTTGTTGACATCCGAGTCAGCTGATTCGAAGCGCGCGAGCGTGGTACCGGAGTCTAGGCAGTTGCCTACTGACAGCCAACCGGACTGGACAGGAGAGGCTTGTCCTTACAAACTGTGAGTTATTCTATTACTCTCTCGTTAGCCAGTAGGTTTAGAGTAGACTTCCAGAGCAAACACTGGGCTACTTTAATGGCGACGAGGTTTTAAAGGCCAGTCAGACTTAAAGTTTAAAGCAGGAGACATTTTCTCCATTTCGGTTTTCTTGTACGGAGGTTATTCGTACATGAAAGTTTTTCTTGAAGTGTAGGTTTTATGTCAGTTATTTTTTCTTGTATCGAGGTAACTCATACATGCCAGTTTTCTTCGAATTTATGCTTCATGCCAGTAGGAGAAAAGTAAAGGGTCTCTAAACCGAGCAGGTTAATTTATTTATTGCAATACACACTGGTTACCGGTTAATGTGCAATAAGTGTTAACACATCTAGCGAGAGTGACAGTTTGTGTATTTCACTGCAGGTGCGGATGAATAGACATTTTTCTTAGGGCAGGTTTTGAATTTGTCCTATGCCAGTTATATTTCTTAAAACAGTTTGAGGATAATTGAAAGTCTTATGCCAGTCCATAACTTTGTTGTCTTAGGATTCTGATAGGTTTTCAGTAGGGTGACTTATGCCAGTTTATTATTTTCTTAAGGCATTCTAGGAATTCATCTAATTGATTCTAAGCTAAGGTAAAGTTATTTTTTCTTAAGGCATTCAGTTTCAAATTTGTTTTATGCCAGTTTTATTTACGGTAGATTAGCTCACGGGATGTAAGGTAAGTTTGCTTGTACTATTGCAGTTATCACGTATTTATACCTGTTGACTGAATAGAAAGTTCATTGTCTGTCAGTATAAAGATTTTCCATTGTATTCCATACAGGGAGAATAAACCTTAGATTTATCGTTGTATTTCATACACGATTAGTATAGGTATATGCTGGCTCAGTGCTCAAAATGTTGGTGAAGATTAATACAGCTTCGGTAGAGGAGTTGCGTTTAATCCCAGGAATAGATAAAGCTAGAGCAGAAGCCATTGTAAGGTTCCGTGCTCAGTATCAAGTAGTGACGAAGGACGCTTTGTCCCTTGTGCTGATGGGGAATCTCAATGAAAACATGCTTCGTGTAATTGATTTCTCTCTGCCAGGACAGTCAGATCAAGCAGAGCTGAACTCAGTCAAGGAGCGACTTGTTTAGGGTGCAAGCGCAAATCTACCCTTAATTACATCACCATCAGACCCGAAGGTTAAAGTTGATGACTATGACCGGCTTATCAGCATGTCTGAAATACAGGGGAGGACTAAGGGTTTGTTTGACCATAAGGGAAAGCAAACTAACATATGTCCAAAACCTGAATCCAATACTAAAGTTTCATATTTGGAGCATTTGCGAGAACTGCAGCGGGAGGCAGAGAGCATCTTGGACATCATTCAAAATCTGGTTAGGGTTGAGGAGGATAAGCTGGTCTCAGGTTCAAGCCCACATACGCTACAGTCTTCCAGACTGGCAAGTGGGGAATAAGTCAATAAACATCTGTTGTCTTCCAGACACAGGAGCCATCGGGACACATGTCAGATAGAGCACAAGTCTTTAGCTACACCTGCATACAAGGATCTACCCAAAAGCCATCGCAAACAAGAGGCTATTTCAAAATTTTGTAAAGGGTGTTTGGATAAGGATACTGCAAAACATGCTTGTATTGAACACCCAGTGAGTATTCATGGTAGTTATCGCGCTATTGAAGGGGGGGAAGGCTTCTGGTAAGAAATTAAAAGATGCGATTACTGTAAATGCAGTACGTTCTATCACAGAATCTAAAGTAGAGCAGATGGTAGCTAGAGCTATAGAGAGTCTGGATGCCAAGCTACAGTTCCCATCACGGAAGGTTGGTTCTCGCAACATGGCTGATCAGTGTTTCTTTTGCAAGCAAAGGGGACACATGAAGCGTGATTGTGAGAGATACTTAGCCTGGTCAAAAAAGCCAGATTGTAAAGATAGCGACAAGCCCGACAAGGCTTTAAACTAATAAAGACTGAGGTTAAGGGTCGCACATCAAGGCAATGTCAGTGGCTAGGAATCTTTAGAAACCTTTAGAGAGCATTAATCTTCGGAAAGAATGACTTCCAGTCAACTTTCATCCGAAAATGGAAAAGTTTTAGGTCAGTTCAGATGACTTTCAGTCCTGAATCGACTGATGCAGGAGCAGGTACTCATACTCATAGGTTACATAAAAAAGACTGCAAGGAAGGTGTTGGATCCGCATCTAGTCTGCTGTCAGATCTTAAACACAATCTCAGTGCTTTTTCATATTAAGGTTGGGGGGAGAATGGTTAGGGCTAGGATTGATTCCGGGGCCGAGATCACTATCCTTTCAACGCAAATACATGTATACCAAAGTTGGAAAGAGAAACCGCGAAATATTAGAGAGGTTGTGATGCAGATGGCTGATAAAGAGACAGTTTTGAGAGTAACAGAGTACCCTGCAAGGTGGTTTGGTCAGTAATTATATTGTAGCTTGTGCCCGAGTTGTAGACTCTGTTTTAGATGAAACTCAAAGTCGTCAGCAAGCAGACTTCCAGTCGCAGTGCTGAGAAAAGAGTTCCGTTAGTGAGCAAGCAGAAAACTGCCAGAGATAGTTCACTGGTGCATTGATTACAGGACACTCTATGTTGTCTCTGTAAAGGATACTTTCCCTTTATGGAAAGGGTTTTTGAGGACCATTTGAATAGCCTATAGCATGAAGTTGTGGCATGAAGTTTAGGCCAAGAAAGTTGTCTTTTCTTCCGGGAAGAAGTAGTTTCTTGGGAGAAATGTCAGTGGAAACTGCCTGTTCATGGTTTCTAAGGATGCTGGCGTTGTAGAAACCATGGCATGGCTCAGTAGCAAGTTCCAGCTTCATCCAAGGATGTTGAAAGGTTCCTTGGTTTGGCCAATTACCATATGTCCTAAGTTGACACAGCTTTTATATAGGTCAACTGGCAAGAATCTATTCAAGTGGGGTCCTTTGGAACAGAAGGCATTTGAGGCTTTGAAGAAGGCATTGACTTCACACCCCTTGTTGGCTTTGCCGAATAGTCAAGATCCATTTATCTTGGATGTAGATGCCTCGTATACAGCTATCAGAGCGGAATTGATACAGATACAGAACGGAGTGGAAAGAGTGATTGCTTTCAGCAGCCTCTCATTGACTCCGGAGTATACGGTACAACCAGGAAAGAGTTCTAAATTATCATACAGTTTACCAGGCATTTCCGGTATTACTTGCTTGGACAGATCATTCCAGTTTAACTTGGTTGTTACGGTTTAAGAAATCACAGGGGCAGCTAGCCCGATGGTTGAAAGAATTGTCTCAGTAAATATAGTGGTTAAGCATCGGGCTGGAGTAAAGCATAGGAATGCAGATGTGATTTCCAGGATCCCTGATCCTTTGACTCCATGCTCAGCATATGTTGCTGGTATAAAGCCAACGGATCTACCCTGTGACAGTTGTAAATATTGCTTACACGCGGATACATTTTACTTAGTGAATGAGGCAGCAGTAGGTCTCACGCTCCCGATAGCTTGTATGATTCTGTTCGAGCACCAGGAATTGAGTTGAATTCTAGTTCTGGAGTTATGGGATTTTCAGTCCCTGAAACTCAGAGCTTTTCAGGAGTCCGGAGCCATCCGGGCGAAGGAGCTAAGTATATTTCGAAGTCAGAGGCTTCAGGTTGTCTTTTAGACTATGACGCACTGGCTGTTTCGGAAATGTTTCATGTTCAGGTAACAGTCTTCCAGACACTGAACATGATAAGTTAAAGTACCTTTGAGGCTTTCAGCCCGAGGTTTGTAAAGTTTAAGAACCTTTGAGGCTTTCAGCCCAAGGTTTGTAAAGTTCGGGAACCTTTCAGGCTTTCAGTCAGAGGTTCATTAAGTTTAGGACCTTTAAGACTTTCAGTCAAAGGTACCTATCGTCCAGATCCGGTTCCTAGGAAGACTAGAATAGTCCAGGTGCCACCTATCGCTCCAGTCAACATACAGCAGCATCCATCCCCGAGGCCCCAGACCTTCAGGATAAAGATGGGGGGGGGGGAATGTTGTGACGCGCATGTGCGATGTGTTGTTGACATCCGAGTCAGCTGATTCGAAGCGCGCGAGCGTGGTACCGGACTCTATGCAGTTGCCTACTGACAGCCAACCGGACTGGACAGGAGAGGCTTGTCCTTACAAACTGTGAGTTATTCTATTACTCTCTCGTTAGCCAGTAGGTTTAGAGTAGACTTCCAGAGCAAACACTGGGCTACTTTATTAATGTATGTAGAATGTTTACTGATACAATTCAGGGTATTCCTATACTAATAGGGCTTCTAGATAATACTTGACCAGACTCTTTCCGGCGTAGGTCGGCCATGACTGGGTAACATTTACCGGATGTTTTCAAGCTATTATACGCTCATTTTTAAATGGATATGAATTACTATAGCTGCAAACATACTAAGTAATAATGTTATATAACAGCAGTATAATCTTGAAAATGCACTTAATCTTCTTAAAAAGCCTCCGGACTCTACCAGACTCACCCCTTCATTGGGGTCATGAAGCGGTCCAGACCCCTGTGGTATAAAATTACTAACAAGCATATATACGCGTGTAAATGTCGAGACGGGATCTAATTCTGGCATATTTATGACAAAGGGAAACCACTGTCGATAACTTCAGAAAAAAAACCTGCATGCGTATCACATTTAATCCAATTCTAACACTTGATTTATAATCCGATTTGCACATATTAATAATATATGACACAATCACATAACCACCGAATTTAGTCCAGTTTCTGTCATTTAAACTGATTAAACTATTTGAAAATAATTTGAGCATTTTGTACTGGTATGCCAACAGCTAGTAAACTAATAAATGATTTTTATTATTTTCTGCAAAGGCAAACCTTGCTCAAAATAAAATAGTTTTTACTCAAGGAATGTGTATTAGCTTGTAAGCTTGTTGTTTGCACTTTGAGTAATTAATTGTTTGCCGCATTTATGGTAAGCGCACGCGCCCGGCTTACATGGCAGGGATTTTCAAGAGTTTAATTTCTCAAACATGAGCAAACACACGCTGTTTGTTCACGGCTTTTCTTAATTAGCTCGGATTTTGCAAACATGTTACGAGGCTCAAATCACACATTGTGCTTTTCGACGCTAAATTCAGGCCAATAGGCCTACAGTTTTCTAGTCGCTATTTTTTAAGAGGCTCAAATCACACGTAGGGTTTTGTGACTCTAAATTCTGGCCGCTGCAGTATTCTAATTCTAGATACATACTGCTACGGCCTTTGCGAATACAGTAGATCCAGATCAGACTGCTCCTTTACAGTTTTCTAGTCCATCTGGGTCCGCTCTGTTTCTAGTCGCTAATTTTTCGGAGCCTCAAGTCAAGCATCGTGGTTCGCGACGCTGAATTCGGTCCGCTACAGTTTTCTAGTCACTGATTTCTACTATTTGCAAACATAGATCCAGATCACACGGCTCCTATAGCAACCGTCTGTTCTGGGTCTGCTCTGTTTCTAATTGTTCATTTCACACGTTTATTACTGCCGGGTTTCTTCTTGTCGCTAATTCTGATATCGGGCATAAATCTTCTCGTCGCTTATTCTGATACAATGTATTAGGCCTACACATCGTCGCTTAATCTACCAGTACTTATTTCACAAGTATATAGATCTACACGCAGAAATCTTCTCGTCGCTGGGCATTTTACATCAGAACAGAACAGAACAGAACATAATTTTATTCAGATTTGTACATAGTACATCATCTTAGTCACATATAAGTATTCACAAACATATAACATCACGTGACAATACGAGGATGAATACATCAGTTAAGTTTCATTGAAAGAATGTCTTAATCTTAGAGCATCTCTTATATATATAACTAAATTGTACAAAACATGCTTATTTGTTGATTTCATTTATTCAATAAATTTAAACATTGAAGGTCTTTGAATAAAGTATTTATTTAGATATTTCACTCTCAAGTCAATAAAACGAGGACAGATGCATATGAAATGGAATTCAT